>LR749619.1:1170425-1311433 GCA_902729485.2 Mus minutoides | reverse complement strand
TAATACTGATTGCAGTACTTTTCACTTGTTTATGGTTATACATATGACTAGAGTATAAAATATCTCAATTTCCTTCTAGAAGCTTTAAAATATATAATTTACATTTAATACTTGCACCCTCTCTAATTGTACAACTCTCTAAAATTATTTTTGCATGTGGCATAAAACAAAGATCAAGATTTAATTTTAATATGGATGTCCAATCTCCAGCAATATTTATGAGAAAAGCAGGATGTACACTATTGAATTGCAGTAGCACACTTGAGGTAAATCAGATAGCCACATTGTGGATCGTCTTCTCTCCTCTCCTCTGGTCTCTTGATCCATTTGTCTGTCAGGACCATTAACATTGTCTTGGTAGCTGTAGATTTATAGTGAGTTCGATGTCTAGACCTATAAATCTCCTGATTTAATTCTTTAAGGGTGTCTTGGTTATTTAGGCTCCCCTGCCTGTCACGTACATTTAAAAACTCAGTCTGCAATGTCATCAGACCAAACAAGACCAAACCAATCAACCTGAGACCAAACCAGACCAAACCAAACCAGCTACTGACATAACTGAGAAAGAGTCAAACTTAGAACTTCTTTGAGTAAGAATTTGTATTTTAATAGTTTTGATTCTTCATACTCACAAACACTATTTTTCTGACTTAGATATTCTGTTATTTCTGTCAGTACTGTTTATGGTTCCTTGTTTAGTAGTTTTCTGTAATTTATGCTGACTTCATTATACTTTTTGTTTTAATTTTATTTACTCTTGTTCTTATCCCATATTTTTTGATGGATTTTAGGGATGTTATTGTTTAAGATGTCATTTGTCAATTATTTGTTGATAGTAAATAAAATACCACTAGTTTTTATATGTTGAACTAATTTTTGTATGTATCCAAAGCTCTTACTCAATTTGGCCACTCATGTAATTTGTTTTCTGTATTATTTTGGATTTCCTATATGCATAAAGTATCATATATAAATAAGGACAATTTCAAATGTATTTTAGTTATATATTCATCTAGTCTTACTATAGTGTTGAATCCCCTCAACATTACTTGACACATGTAGTGATAAGTCTTATCTATCTATCTATCTATCTATCTATCTATCTATCTATCTATCTATCTATCATCTATCTTTGTCTTAGGGAGACATGTAACTTTTCTTTAGAGTCTGCACTTGATTTGAGAAATCAGAATTTTCTTATTGCTAGCTTTTTGGGAGTTTTTAGTATTAGTGGATATTGAGTTTCACTTATTGCTTTCTTAGTTTAGTGACATATTGTCTTAGTAGGCATTCTATTGCTGTAGGGTGACACTGTGAGCATAGCAACTCTTATAAAAGAAAGCATTGACTTGAGGATTACTTAAGGTTTCAGAGGTTTAGTCTATTCTTGTGGTGGGGAGTATGAGACCGTGGTGATAGAGAGGTAGGTGAGAGTTCTACATTTTAATCTACAGGGATTGATAAGAGAGCCACTGGGCCTGCCTTGGGCTCTTGAAACCTCAAAGTCCACCCAGTGACACCTCCTCCAACAAGGCCTCCAACGACACCTTTCAAACAGTGCCACTCCCTGATGACCAAGTATTCATATCTATGAGCCTATGGAGTGCTGTTTTCATTCAAACTACCATATAAATATCAATATACAATATTAATTTTCCTTTAACCTGTTGATGTAGAGATATGTGCTGACTAGTTCAATCTTGCCTTCTGAGAAGGAAAGGGATGCTGATGGTTCGCTTGTCTGGTATACTGCTGTGTTTGTTTTGCTGGCATTTAACAGTTTTAACCTAGGAGAGATCTTACTCCGAAGTTTTACTTTTTGTAATGTCTTTATCAGTTTCTGTTATCAGGATGACAATAATTTTATACTTGAACAAGAGATTATTGGTGGCTTTATACTAGGGTGGAAATAACTTTCCTTAAAACTTTGAACTATTGCCTGAGTGTCTTCTAGCATCCAATAAGCTCTTGAGGATAGTGAGGTGACTGAATTATATTGTAGTTTACAGTGCCTTCTGAGTTTTCACAGTGCTGGGGGTTGTCGTGGCTCGGCTTACATCCTGGATGTAGAGTTTGACAGTATCTTTTGTTCATCTGATGTAACTGTCATCTTGGAAGCTTACTGCTCGTCCTAGTACTGGAAGCTTCTAGCTTCTGTATAATCTAATCTAGGCCCAAAATGTTTTCAGCTTCTGAGACTTAACTCCTGAATAAGCTAACGCTTTCTAGTTATTTCTAAATTCTGGCTGGCTGGTTCAACTCTGCTGTTCTGGCTTAAAATCCTCTCTAAGCAGATTGATTCAATCTGGCTTTTCTCTTTTTGTTCTGCTTGGCCTCAAACTAGCTCTGGAAATCTGTTCTAATCTTCTGGCTCCTACTCATTCCATGGCTTGTTCTGTCTTTACCTGTGTCTAGCTTGTTCTCTCTTCAACATGTCTCTGTAAAACTCTCCTATTGAAACTGCCTCCCAGATTTTCTTGGTCCTATGAAGGCTCAATAGATGCCCCAGTGTAGGGGAATGGAGGGCAGGGAGGTGAGATTGTGTGAGTGGGTGGGAGAGTGGAGGACCCTCATAGAAGCAGGGAGAGGGATGATGGAATAGAGGGTATTTGGGAAGGGGGAAAGCTGAGAAAATGGATAACATTTAAAATATAAATAAAGAAAATATCCCCAAAAAACCCCAAAACAAAAAAACAAAAAACCCTGCCTTTCTCTCTCTCTCTCTCTCTCTCTCTCTCTCTCTCTTTCTTAAATAGCTTCTCTGTTCTCTCTGTTCTTGTGAGAATTTGGCATATACTATTCTATCAAGTCTTTCTCTGATTTGTCACTTTGTCTACCTTTTAATTAGATATCACTTTCAAACATGGCTGCTTCTTTCTACAAAGTAACTTTACCTCCATTGTTTGGAATTAAAGGTGGATACTAAGTGTGTCTGTATTGCAGCCAGGGGGATTAAAGGTGTGTGCTAGAGCTGAGTAACACCACAAATGGAAACAGGCTTTTCTTTTCTAGTAAATCACATAATCTTATGTTCACAGTCTGATCAAATATCCTGCAAAAGTGCAGAGGGAGGTATCTTTCAAGTTTGAGACTAAAACTCTTTGGTTATGGGAACCTTTCATGACTATTTGGAATAACAGTTAATCAATAACCCATCTCACCCTGACAAAGAGGGATGTGTCACCTGAAAGGACTTCCCAGATATCATAACTTTATGTATCTTAAGATGAGGAAAATTACCCTGGGTTGTATGAATAGACTGGTGTGGCTGGAGCAACACAGGAGGAGTCCCAGTTACCAAGAAGGTGACATGGTGACAGTAACAGACATAAGGTAAAGCTCTTTGAGGATGAGAGAAAGACCACTAACCAAAGAGCTTAAGTAGTTTCCATCAGTTGAAAAATGCAAGAAAACTGATTCCTCCAAAGGGCCTCCAGAAGGAGTTAAGACATTGCTTTTGGTCTACTAAAATTTATTCTGGACTTCATGCATCTGGAATTATAATAGAAAAACTTTCTGTTGTTTTTTGATCATTCAATTTGACTTGTTGTTACAGGCCTTGAGAATCAATAGCAATGAGTCTTTCCCTTTCTTGGTCTTTTGTTCTTTCTGTAGGAAGTCCTCTCTTACCATCACCTCTAGACCATAATGCATTTTTCTCATCTTCATTTAATCTTGATTTCTGTCTGAGTTTCTAGAACATTTCATAAATTCCTCTTTAAGCTCATCCTTTTGAAAATTTTCTTATAACAAACTGTTCTTTTAATTTGGTCTTGGAATTTTCTGTTTTAAAAATACTATTTTCTTCTTATTCATGGTTGCAGTATTTTATTTCACTTTTCCTAAAGAATATTAATAATGATTTCCTTAGTTTTATTCTCCTTGAAAACCACATAGAAATCTAATACTATAGAAGCTTCCTAAAATATGTACATACACAAAAATAATTTAAAGATAGTTACTATGATGGGGAATGCAATGGCCCAACAAATAAGACTTCCAATGCCAGAAAAATGGGTTATATACCCTGTTGAATAATTGGGCAAAGAAGTCCCACGGACTCCCCCAAAACATATGAGCGATTGCTCTTCATAGCTTGATAGTAAGGCCCTATTATAAGATACCACTTATCTATCTCAATTAATATGGAGAAATCAAGCTGGTGCTTGATTAGAACTTCACCTTTCCTGACTAGCATTTGTGGTGCTGGAAGAGACTGTGCATGCTACCAAAAGTGGTAATATCAATACCACTGCTACAAACCCTGCAACCTACAATATTGACCTTCCTATAAGACATACTGGTACAACAGTGGCAACATGTTATGGGAATAACTAACCACTTCTTGGTTTGGTTTAAAGCCCACCCCATGAGACAGAACCCATGCCAGATACTGCTAAACTGGCCAAGAACCTAGAATAGATGGGTCACAGGCCTAGGGAAGACCTAATGCTAGCATTCTACTAGGGTAACATAGCAATAAAATGACTCTGAATGAAATATTGTTATACTTATAGATCAGTGTCTCAATGAACCCTTGGAGAAGTTTCTTTGTGAAGTAGATGGAAATTAACACAGAAATCCACAACTGGATCTTGTAGAGAGAATGAGAGACTTCAGATCACTCAGTTTTAATGAGGTGCAGGTTAGTTGACTCTATTGATCTTCCTGTGGAGTCCCTTTCCTCTTCAGGTCCCTTAATCCTTCTCCCAACTCTTTCTTAAGACTCCCCAAGCTCAATCTAATGTTTGCCTGTGGGTCCCTGCATCTCTTTCTACTGGCTGCTGGGTGGAGCCTCTCAGAAAGCAGTTATACTAAGTTTGTGTTTGCAAACTTAACAGAATATCATTAATAGTGTCAGGGAATGATGGGGGAAAGTTCCAAGCTAACTAGTCTTGGGGTCCCCAAAGGCTTCCATGGGAGAGCAAGATGCTCGTGGGGTTCTGCAAGGCTCCTCAGACTGAAGAGAGAGCCCAGAACTAGACAATGGACTTCTGGGTACTGTGCACAACTCGCCTCTGCAGGCTATTTCTCCAACAGACCTGGCTGGGGAGCTAAACTTAACATTTTTAATGGAAACTTATCAGGTATGAATTGAGAACAGCAGTAAAAAGAGCTTAGTATATTCCTATCCCTTTATTTTCTTTGGACCATATAGATTGACCTGTTGATGACCATGTTAAGCTGCTTACTGAATCTTTGTCACAAAGTCTGGGCGAATGTTCTCTTGAAGTCATAGGAAATGAATCAGAGAAGGAGCTTAAATCAATAAAATTAACAGACAAACTGGAAAAGTAGAGCCAGTCACTTAAAGACGCATGAGATAAAGGGTATATTGACAATTCTAGTAACTAAGTAGACTGATATTGATAGCAGAAGCCACTATGAAGTGGACACTCACTGGGGAGTGTGTTGGCATTCGTTGTCACAGGCAGCCGGTATTTGAATGTGAATTCCACTATAGTACTATCCTTGGCCCCAATAGGGCCACAGTATTAGCAATTACAGATACAATTTCTTTAATGCGTATTTTAAAATTTGAAACACACTTGCTGACTTCACACAGTCCCAACCCCCTAATGACATGAACTTGGCCTGCACTTCAGAAGGAAATTTCCAGAGAGGCTGAGCATAAAGTGTTTTGCTTAAAAATGAGCATATAAATTGAACTAGATTTCTCCCGTGGTTTAGGTTCATCTTGGTTTTTAAAAACTTTTGGAAACTGCATAAAGTTTTTAAGACCACATATTCTATAATGTCAAGTGTCGGCATGGTTTCTGTTCAGGGGAGAATATAGGTTTTAAGAAAATAAGAATAGGCAAATTCTTGCTTAGATTTTAGGCATTCAACCTGTTAACAATTTAAGCTGTGATGTTTCCAGTTATGGTGTGTAGCTTTCCAACAGAATAAAGGGTAATATTTAACATGAAAGCAATAGTTGGTATTATGTATCTGGGAGCCAGGGTGGCAAATGGCAGAGCCAGACTGCATTCTGCCATGCCTGAAAAGTCTGCCTTTCCCTTGCTTGCACTCCTCTAAGAAGAAAAGAACAGTCTAAGGACATGTTAGCCACTCTATTTCTCGTCAGCATCTAGGTAATTCTTTGCTAGGGCTGGGTGTACAGAAGAAATGAAGAAACAATGATCACCACCAGTTTACAATGTCTGTTTCTGTCCATGCACCAGCAATCAATACTTAAGAAAAGTGTCTGTGTGGCAGGGGGCAGGGGGGAGGTGGAGCTCATGCTAGGTGGAAATCAGAAGACCATGTGAGGAAGACAATAGAGAGAGCCAGTTCTCTTTATCATGTAGGCCCAGAGGTTGAACTCATGTAATCAGGCTTGGCAGCAATCTTGCAGTCACAGCAAGTACTGCTGATTTCATCCAAATCAGTAAATTTGCCAGGAATAGAAAACATTTGACATGCCCTCTCCTCTCCTCTCCTCTCCTCTCCTCTCCTCTCCTCTCCTCTCCTCTCCTCTCCTCTCCTCTCCTCTCCTCTCCTCTCCTCTCCTCCCTTCTCCCTATGCCACTCTTCTTCACTCTTCTCAAAGTGTCAACAGGAGCCACAGAACTCTGCTTAGCAGTTCAGATATGCTATAAGATGGTTCAAACTCCATGGAACATTGTATTTTACTGTAGCATGGAGTTAAACTTGGGAAAGTAGTTTACTGCAGTAAATTATCTACCATGAAGATGAACCACTATTTCTCGCTTAACATAAACCCCTTATTCTAAAAAGATATGTCATACAATGACAGGGTGGCTGCCTAGCTTACATGGAGGATTCATGAAAATCACCATCTCAGTATGGCACAGACTTGCAGACAGAGAAGAGAATAAAATAGAGGGAAAAGAAGGAAGGAGTATTGACTTCCATTGACCTATACAGATCTGTCTTTGAGACCTGGGATTTGAGAACCCTAGTAGGAGGAGCAGCCCTTGAGCCTGAAGGCATTCAATGCTCCAGTGTAGGGGAATGCCAGGGCAGGAAGGTAGGAGTGGGTGGGTGGGGGAGCACCCTCATAGAGGCATGGGGAGGAGGGATGGGGTGGGAGGTTCCAGAGGAGAGTCCTGGAAAGGAGATAACATTTGAAATGTAAATAAAGAAAATATCCAATAAAAAAAGAATTGGGCAGACTACAGTCTAATGCTGCAGACAAGCTTACTTGAATTTCGGTGTGCTTTTATATACAAAAGTAACGGAAAGCAATAATCCAAAGAATGTTGTTTGAGTTCAGACAAACATGATCAGAAAAAACATGTAAAAAATGCCCATAAGCATGTACTAAATATTAACAGAGCATCCCCTTCCCAAAATATTCTCAGGGCAGACCAATTTAAGAGCAATTACCTGACACAGACTGTAGATTATATTTGGGAAAGCACAAAGGCAAGGCAGAAGTCTATGTTCAGATGCACAGTACACTGAGGACAGCACTCTGCATATAGTCTCCCCAGACTGGGTTCTATACCTATGTTCTGACTTCCAGCAAGAGTAAACATGTGTTATAAATCGAATATAAATGTTTAAAAACACAAGAGGCAGAAAATCACATCCAAGAACAAGTCAGGGAACACAATGCACCCAAGATAAAAGAATGTCTGCCTTTTCCATAGAGCCTCTCCCACAGTTCCCCAATGTATTCTTCACCTGGGTCACTCTTTTGACCTGGTTCCCACAAGAACATAAGGAAGGAGGGAGGGCAAGAAAAACAGAGAAGAGGAAAAGAGGAAGAGGAGAAAGAAGAGGAGGAAGGGAAAGGAGAAGGAGAAGGAGAAGGAGAAGGAGAAGAGAGAATAGTTAAGGGGCAATTTAGTAAGTTGATTTTATGTAACACTGGCCACCAGAAAAAAAAAATCTTCAAAATATGGAAATTGGCCAGGGCAGCAAACATAACTATAATTTATCATACAAGAAAGCAGAACAGGAGAGAATAGTAATTTTCATTCTAATGCTTCTGTGACTCCAAAGCCATTTTTCATTAAGAAAAGCTTTTAGTTATTCACAATATTCATCCTCCCTGAAATTAACAAACTCTTTAATTCCCCAAACTTTTAAATTTTCTCTGTTCTAGCTGATCACTTTACAGTTCTGTTCTAGAAAAGCCCAGAGTAAATATCCCTTCCTAAGTATTTCTTTGCCTTGTAAAGCAGAAAAGGCTGGTGGGCCAAGAAGAACTACTGGAGCTGGAAGCCGTTCTGAGCATCCAGAGCCAGCATCGGGGCCTCCTCCAGTCCTTGAGACAATGTCTATCCAAAGAACTGGACCTCACAAGGAGCACATTTGAAGTCACTCCATGCCCACTAAACCAGCATTGCATAATCCTCATGTTTTCACAGTTGCTGCATCGAATACTGCAGGCAGACACTCAGAGTCCCCACCTTAGGTTTAGAGAGAGGGAGGGGTGGGGTGAAGGACTCAGGGAGGGGAGACCAGAAAGAGGGGCAACATTTGGAGTGTAAATACATAAAATAATTTAAAAAATAGAAATGGACAGTTCTATTAAGAAACTGTAACTTCTCAAGAGCCAAGTACTTCTACACACTCTCCCTCAAATTTATGGTCTCTTTTAAAAAAAGATTATTTCATGCACATATTATTTTTGTAAACATATATATTTCTAAATATAACAGTTGAGTCCTTATAATGTTATTTGTATGTATATATTTTTCAGGGATAACCACCCAAACATTAGCTGATCAAAGATGACACCAACAAATATGGCAGACTGGATGGAGAAAGGCCCATGAGTCCTCAACCCTATGCAAAGAACTAAAGGCAACCGATTAAAGTAGGGAGCAGAACAGATTGGCCCTCTCCAGGATAGAGCACACCAATTGGTTGTCCAATAGCAGACTTTTTACAGAAGACAGGAATAAATGAGAAACAATGGATTTGGGCTAGTCGCTAGTTACCTGGTCACAAAAATAATGTGTATAAGACAGAAACTTCCCTGAGTTCAGTAAAATGCACGATCAGTGTAATTTTAGAGGCATCTCAGGTGATTCTTAGAGAGAGGAGCTGCAGTTTCCTCTTGGCGTTCCTGTTTATTCTTTGTTCTCTCCTGTATTCACCCCCTGGGTTTTAATAGAAAAGAAAATAATTGGTATACCTTCAAATAACAATGAAAGAACTGTTCATGCTCCAGCAAGGTGTTTCTATCTCTGATCCATGTGTATTCTTGTTGAACTCCAGAGTCCTGACAGGACCTGACTTTTAACATCACATTCAAAGTTGAGCTTCTAAAAAGAATGGCACTCTTTAACTGGTTGCTTTATAATAACTAATGCAGGATCCAGGACGTTAGACTGACTGTCCCATCTGCTGTGTGGTGTAGCCCTCCTGACACATCATCCTCGAGACAGGAAGAGAGATCTTGGCTAGAGTCAGAAGGCTATCCTATGGGTTAGTTATCTGGGTGGGAATAAACCTGCCAGTCTTCACTGGCTGATCTATAGCTGGAAGACTTCATAAAATAGTAGCCCCCTGTTTCCTCTAGTCAGTTGCCCACCACCCTTTATTCTCTGCTTCTTAGCTACTCTGGTCTCTTTAGAGTGTCTCTGGCAGTTGCTTATTTGCATACTAGGTTTTCTACACTTTAGCTTTTAAGTTCAACAAGGACAGGCTTTGTTTTATCAGCATCTCCCACGCGTGGTAGGTAAATGTTTGCTGAATAAATGAGTTGATTGTGTTTGCCTTGGTGGGAGTGTTTAGAGTGTGGCTTAAATGTATATTTTGAATAAATAAATAGGATTACCTTAATAGTTGTGCTGTGTAAACACGTGTAAGAATACATAACTGGAGGTAAGTGACGCATGCAGATAAGATTCAAGTATGAAATTTTAATGTTACCTTAGCAGAGAATATCAAAATGAAATTAAAATAAGAGAGATAGGGCTGTCTCAATGCTTTAAGTCATTTTAGGCACAGGAAACAAGGAAAGAGCCACAATTATAACTTATCTTGCATGGTGCTTTGTTTGAAGACGGATTATACAGACAAAGCACATATCCAGCAAAAGAAGTTCATATATCTGTTTTTACTGTGTTATTAGCAAAAGCAATCACAGTGGCTTGTTACCTTATTCAGGTTAATGTGAGTATGTGAAATGAATATTTAAGAAATTTGTTGTCAAAGTATGGTCATTTTTGGTTTTCTTTATTATAATAAGTCAGTGCCAAGATTATTGTAAGAGTGCAAAATGGAATATGAGTATTCATTACTTTATTATTTAATTTGATTTGATTTATTCTTCTCTCACATGTTCCATCCTGAATGCTTCTCCTTCTTCCTCCCATTCTAATCCCTCCCCTTGAATGCCCATTTTTATCAGAAGTTATTCTCTGGGAAGCCAAATTACAAGTTTTGTCAAATTTAATAAAATAGTTCATTTTGACCTAATTTTTGAGGTATAATCAAAAGATAATTATATTGTGTAATCAATCCTACGTGGCTATAAGATGAATTATGACTGTAAGGAAGCTTAGGTTTTCCATGAGATAAAACAGTAAAATGTACAGCAATGTCTTCCATTGCTCTAGAAATGCATTGTCAACATGCTAGAGGTCAGCGGGAGCCTTCGGCAAGTTACTTATTTTATAGACAGGTAAAGCACTGGAGTGCTAAACTGTAAATCATTATTTAAAGTCATAAATAACAATTATATTTTGATTTTAAAGCGACTTTATAGATATTGCAGATCACTCTAACCTCCCCATTATATCCTGCTGGTATATGAAGGTTGGCCTAAGGTGTGTTAGACAAATTCTATCAGCTGAAAAGAAAGGCAAATGTAGGGAACAAATGAGGAATAAAGAAAGAACACAGTTTAAAAAATTTTTTTACCTATTCTTTGAAATTTTTGTGTATTTATAAGTTGTAATTTGCTCATATCCACTGACCACTTTCTCTCTCAAACCCCCTTTGGAGCTCACTGGCTCATTTCTCAAGTTCAGGTCCTCCTTTATTTAGCATTAATAACCCTCGAGGACAACCTTTTTTTCCTGCCCTATGCACATGGGTGCAGAATTGCTTACTCAAGTAGCAATGTCCCAAAAGGAGATTGACTATCTCTCCCTCAGATGGCATCAAAGGCTAATAGTTCCTTCTCCAATGGTGAGGCTCCTTGCCTACCCATGATGGGAGTCTTGACTTTCTTGATCTTGTGTGGGAGACCACAGCTGCTGTGAATAGATGCGTGCAGCAGCCATGCCTGCTAACAAGTCAGCCTCTCACAGCCCACTTCCCCACCTGTCTGCGCATGTGCTCTTCCTCCCTCCTTTTCTGCAGTGCCCCCTAAGCATTCATTACATGGAGAAAGGTTATCATAGATGGTGCATCCACAGCAGAGCACCTTGAGGGACTTACATTTAACGCTTTGGCTAGTTATGAGTCTCTGCATTCTCCACTACACATTGCAAAAAGAAGCTTCTCAAATCAATTTTGAAAGGCACATAAACCTATGGATATAAGCATAAATGTTCAGGTGTAACAATCTAGCATAACATATATCTGTAGGATGTATGACTAGACCTCTGATCTCTCCAGTCATGGGCTTTTGACTGGTTTACAGTATCAGACGTGAGAACCCTGCTTCAAAGCAGCTCTCATATTCAGTTAGAAAGCTGTAGGTTAACCCCCACAACTCTCAAGCCACTCTTGCACCAGAGATCACATTTTACCAGGCAGGTCAGTATAGTAGCACAGAGGGTCCAACACTGGTGAGACCACTACAGTCTTTTCTCTCTGAGCAACTGCATAGTTCCTTCTGACAGTATGTAAACCAGTCATTAGGAAAAGAGTTTTCTGGTCAGATGAGGTTGATTTTTATAAGCCCTGAACTGAAAGTGGGTGGTGTCTCAACAAGAGGGAAATACTACCTAGTTTTAGTGGACAGCTTAAAAGAGGAATGGCAAGACCTGTGCTGTTTGAGTGTCTCCAGGAACTCCCAACCAGGAATTCATAGGATGGAATACCTTAGTTGGCATTGGTGTTTTCATTTAATAACCCATGTCATTAAAAATATAAAGGTATTAAAAATTATATGTCAAAAGACAGGACTATTTACTTTTATGCTTCTAAGTTCTAAAATTATCTTACCCTGAATATTTTTTATTATTTTTTATTAGATATTTTCTTCATTTACATTTCAAATGCTATCCCATAAGTCCCCTATACTCCCCCCTCCCCACTGCCCTGCTCCCTAACCCACCCACTCCCACTTCCTGGCCCTGGCATTCCCCTGTACTGGGGCATATAAAGTTTGCTAGACCAAGGGGCCTCTCTTCCCAATAATGGCCGACTAGGCCATCTTCTAATACATGTGCAGCTAGAGACATGAGCTGTGGGGGTTCTGATTAGTTCATATTGTTGTTCCACCTATAGGGTTGCAGACCCCTTCGGCTCTTGGGTACTCTCTCTAGCTCCTACCTTGGGGACCCTGTGTCCCTTCCTAGAGATGACTGTGAGCATCCACTTCTGTATTTGCCAGGCACTGACAAAGCCTCACAGGAGACAGCTATATCAGGGTCCTTTCAGCAAAATCTTGCTGGCATATGCAGTAGTGTCTGTGTTTGGTGGCTGATTATGGGATAGATCCCTGGGTGGGGCAGTCTCTGAATGGTCCATCCTTTCGTCTTAGCTCCAAACTTTGTTTCTGCAACTCCTTCCATGGATATTTTATTCCCTATTCTAGGGAGGAATGAAGTATCCATGTGTTGGTCTTCCTTCTTGATTTTCTTGTGTTTTTGAAGGTGTATCTTGGGTATTCTAGGATTCTGGGCTAATATCTACTTATCAGTGAGTGCATATCAAGTGACTTCTTTTGTTATTGGGTTACCTCACTCAGGATGATATCCTCCAGATACATCCATTTGCCCAAGAATTTCATAATTCTTTTAAATAGCTGAGTAGTACTCTGTTGTGTAAATGTACCACATTTTCTGTATCCATTCCTCTGTTGAGGGACATCTGGGTTCTTTCTACCTTCTGGCTATTATAAATAAGGCTGCTATGAACATAGTGGAGCATGAGTTCTTATTACCAGTTGGAACATCTTCTGGGTATATGCCCAGGAGAGGTATTGCTAGATCAATTGGTAGTACTATGTCCAGTTTTCTGAGGAACCTCCAGACTGATTTCCAGAGTAGTTGTACCAGCTTGCAATCCTACCAGCAGTGGAGGAGTGTTCCTCTTTCTCCACATCTTTGCCAGCATCTGCTGTTACCTGAATTTTTGATCCCAGCCATTCTGACTGGTGTGAGGTAGAATCTCAGGGTTGTTTTGATTTGCATTTCCCTGATGATTAAGGATGTTGAACATTTTTTCAGGTGCTTCTCAGCCTTTCGGTATTCTTCAGTTGAGAATTCTTTGTTTAGCTCTGTACTCCATTTTTAATGGGGTTATTTGAATTTTTGGAGTTCAGCTTCTTGAGCTCTTTGTATATATTGGATATTAGTCCCCTATCAGATTTAGGATTTGTAAAGATACTTTCCCAATCTTTTGGTGGCCTTTTGGTCTTATTGACAGTATATTTTGTCTCACAGCTTTGCAACTTTATGAGGTCCCATTTGTCAATTCTTGATCTTACAGCATAAGCCATTGCTGTTCTACTCAGGAATTTTTCCCCAATGCCTATATCTTTGAGGTTTTCCCCCACTTTCTCTTCCATAAGTTTCAGTGTCTCTGGTTTATGTGGAGTTCCTTCAATCACTTAGACTTGACCTTAGTACAAGGAGAGAAGAATGGATCAATTTCCATTCTTCTACATGATAACCTCCAGTTGTGCCAGCACCATCTGTTGAAAATGCTGTCTTTTTTTCCACTGGATGGTTTTATCTCCCTTGTCAAAGATCAGGTCACCATAGGTATGTGGGTTTATTTCTGGGTCTTCAATCCTATTCCATTGATCTACCTGTCTATCCCTGTACCAGTACCATGCAGTTTTTATTACAATTGCTCTGTAGTACAGCTTGAGGTCAGGCATGGTGATTCCACCAGATGTTCTTTTATTGTTGAGGAGAGTTTTTGCTATCCTAGGTATTTTATTTTTCCAGATGAATTTGCAAATTGCCCTTTCCAATTCATTGAAGAATTGAGTTGGAATTTTGATGGGGATTGCATTGAGTCTGTAGATTGCTTTAGGCAAGATAGCCATTTTTACTATATTGATCCTGCCAATTCATGAGCATGGGAGATCTTTCCATCTTCTGAGATCTTTTTGGATTTCTTTCTTCAGAGACTTGAAGTTCTTACCATACAGATCTTTCACTTCCGTAGTTAGAGTCACACCAAGATAGTTTATATTATTTGTGACTGTTGTGAAGGGTGTTGTTTCCCTAATTTCTTTCTCAGCCCATTTGTCCTTTGTGTAGAGAAAAGCCATTGATTTGTTTGAGTTAATTTTATATCCAGCTACTGCACTCAAGCTGTTTATCAGGTTTAGGAGTTCTCTGGTGGAATTTTTAGGGTCACTTACATATACTATCATATCATCTGTTATGATGATCTCTGTTGCTTCTATCACCCATGTGCTCCTAGGTGATCAGGAGGTCCTATGTGTGGTAGGGGTCCTGTGATCCCAAGGTGTTTCGGAGGACCCGCTGAGTGTAGAGTACTCTGGAGCCCTTAGCAGCCTCTGCTGGGCTCAGAAGGAAGATGGCGGGGGTGGCCCCGGCTGGAAGGGCACCCTCAATAGTTTTTACACTAAATATTTTTTACCCTAAGTATTTTTTACCCTAAATATTTAACAATGTGGAAATATTTAAAATTACTAAAAACAGAAAAGGAAAATAATCTCTATAAGATAATCAATATTAATAGATTGATAGTATTTTCTATTTTCTTACATGTACTTGAATATATACATGCAGGTTTATGTGTACATATGTAAATACAGTTTTAAATTTTATATTATAATATACTAATATATCTATTGCCCTTCAAGCTGCATCTTTTTTACTTAATCTGCTGTATTTTCATGTCAGTATAAAAACTAATTCTTTCTGCCTGGTGGTGGCTCATGCCTTTAATTCCAGCACTTGGGAGGCAAGAGGCAGGCAGATTTCTGAATTCGAGGCCAACCTGGTCTACAAAGTGAGTTCCAGCACAGCCAGAGTTATTCAGAGAAACCCTGTCTCAATAAATAAATAAATAAACAAACAAATAAATAAACAAATAAACAAACAAATAAATACACATAAAATAAATAAATAAACATAAAATAAATAAATAAGTAAACAAACCTAATTCTTTCTTATTAACTACTCAATTCTTTGTCTGGAATCTACTGTACAGTATTTAACTATTACTCTTTTGACAGTGTCCAAGTGGGTTCCAGTTGCTTTGTTATTACAAACAATACTGTTATGAACATTCTTGTAAATGCACCATTTCATCTTACATTTCTGGCTTTGTTTCCATAGGAAACACATTGCTGAAAGGAGAAGGACTGAAGGATAAGCTATTTGGAACTTTAATAAAAATTGCCTGGTGCTTTTCACAATGGAGCTTCCAAGTTCCCACTGGGACCGCCTCCACTCTTTGTTAGTGTTGGAGTGCAAACCTCTTTTACTTAAGGAGAGGAAGAACTTAATTTTTGTCTACTTGTCTTAGGTATTTGTAAAAACTATGAGTTAAAATGTGTGGTGTTTCACTTTCATTTTTCTTATATTTTTGAAGTTTACGACATCACCCTTTTGTTTATTTCTGAACATATTTTTATCATTGGACTCATGTATATTAGTCAATAGAATTTTGTATAATAAGAATGAATTTTATACCTAACTCTTGCAGAACATAATTTATTAGTTGACTTTGTGACATTTTATACTAAGAAGAATTGTTTTTGTTTTGTTATAGAAAAGAATTTTAGTTATTTCTTCATCGCTTCCATGATTCTTTTATTGCTTAAGGATTTTTCCCATCTTTAAGTATATTCTAAGAATATACCTTATAGGTTTTAGAAATATACCTTACAAGATTTATAGTTTAAGTTATTATATATTTTTGATATGTGTTTTAATTTTCTATTTTGTTTCATTTCTCTATTGGCTATTTCTACGACAATATTATACTAGTTTGATTAATGTAGTTTACTAATTTAAATGTCTGTTGAGTATGGTATTACTATTTTCCTTCCCCTCCCTAATAATTTGATATTGATTACATATTGGTTCTTCCACATGAACTTCACAATATTCCCTGTATCTTAGGAAGTTCATCAGTAATTCCATTAAATATTGGTTTTTACTTGGGATAGCTTCCATTAAATATTGGTTTTTACTTGGGATAACTTCCATTTTGTGGCTCAGCTTTGCTCCTCTCTTTCTTCGATATTTAGTGTATACTTTGTTCTAAAAATTCCCTAAGGTGTGGCGAGATGTCTAAGGTGTACTAACTCCTGACTGAGTTCTTGGTGATTCAGCATTGAACTGACAATGCCCTACACCCAGCCGAGCACAAGGGGCATGGTAGTGCACAATGGGCATGATTACCCTGGGGCAGAAGCAAATTTGGGGTGGCAGTCTTTTTGTAGTGGCCCAGATTGCCTGGATGTTTTTGTAAGGGATTTTTTTTTTTTTTTTTGGTTCAACGTTTTCTTTAACTGATATATCTATTTCTTCTATCCTGTCTTCAATGTCTGAGAATCTTCCTTTCCCTCTTCCATCTCTTGTTCTCTGTTACTGATGCTTGCATCTGTAATTCCTGTTTGCTTATCCAGATTTTCTAGAATTCCCTCGGTTTCCTTGTTGGTCTTCTGGTCTTGGCCTAGATTTCTGGTGGCTGGTGTGATTCTGGTCCAAGAGAAAAATCTCCCTGCAAGTTTGGGAGTTGGATTCTTGGGGCTAGTATATCCTTTGGTCCAGCAGGGTGTCACTGCCTGAGTTGGGGGTGGATGGGTGGGACATGGTGATAATGAGGGAAGTGGGGATTGTACATTGCTTCTTGAGGGGACACTGAGAATGTGGAGGAAGCCCATGATAGGCTGTCTATCTTGGGTTATGGCAGTAGTATGGTCTCCCGTAAAGCAGGGTGTCTCCACCAGATCTGGGCCTTCAGTTCTGGTGGCTGAAGTAGCCTTTGATCCAGCAGTGAGTTCTGCCTAAGTTCACCTACCTGTTTTTCTTGCCACTGTGTCCTGTACTTGTTCTTCAGACTGGTGTGGCCTCATATGCTGATTTTTATGTGGTGGGGCCAGTGGTCTCTGTCAGGAAGCTTGGTAAGATTGAGTGGGTTGAAAGCCCTGGAACCTCTGAAGAGGATGGTAGAAGCTTCACTTGCTTCTGCCCAGGCTCCTGTCATGTGACCACAGCACCTCATGGAGAGGATCATGGCCATCAGTCAAGCAGGGGAAGTGCCCCCAGACCCCTCCACATTACAGATGAGGCATCTCTAACATCTCAGACCAAGCCAATAAAAAGCATCTGCTGTCAGACCCAACCCACCCCAAAATGTGATAATAAAGGTGTGTGAGAATTACTCCATAGCGTGACAGCATCTGTCATTTAAGAGCTATAACACTTCCTAGCTTCTCTACAGCTTACTAGCCATCCTCCCCTGCCACCCCCACCCCCTGCCTTTGCTGTGCAGGGTCAGAGATCTCCAGGTATAGTGTGATAGCATTCTGGTATACAGACTGGCATTATGTAGCTGAACTGATATGTTAAACAGGAGAACATGAGTGAAGACAAGGAGAGAAACAATGGAGAAGCTATAAGATCACTACTGTTGTAAAACTAGCAAACTGAGAACACAAGAGCAGATTGGAAGATCAGAGGCCAATTGGTTTCCTGTGAATACGGCAGCATGGTAGTGCTCATCTTTAGAAACTTGGATGCTATTGAGGTCAGAGTTCAAGAGTCTGAATCATTTCAAAGAGATTCTGGCTCAGCTGCAATAGCCTGTCAGGGGAAACAATACATCAAGGTACTGTTTTGTCCTTAAGTAGACAGTCGAAGAGCATCACAGACCTCTGCAATTCTTTGTAGCATTTACTTCATCTCCATGATCAGCAGAACAATGCTTCTACACTGTAGCGTGGCCTTACGCATTCACCAACATTATACCTCTAGTTATCCTGAGAACAAGGGAAATGAATTTATTTCTGGAAAACTTAAACAGAAAGAATTTCACAGTTCCACCTGCAGCTGTCATTTTATAGAAAATGTTCCCATGTTCACAGTTATGCTTGAGTCCACAAGCTATCCTTCAAACTACCATTAAGTTCTATCACACCCCACCTTTTAAAAAAGCTGATTTATGTTGTACAGTAGATTTGGTTTAGAGCAGACTTGCAACCGTACTTGCATTCTATTTGGCATGCTAGTTGACCAAGAATTTTTTTGCAACTATTGTGGTATAAAAACAACTTCAAGATTTGAGTAATGCCGTATGAGTGCCCACTTAATCAGTATGAGTACATTTGGTAGGCTACAAGGATCAAATTAAGTGTTCGTTGTTTTGCCTACCTGCCTGCCTTCTTCCCTTCTTCTTGCCTTCCTCCCTAGCTTCCTCTCTCCCCATCTCCCTCCTTACCACTTCCCTTTCTTTGTGGTGCTGATGATTGAACTCAGGGCCTTGTCCATGCCAGGAAAGTGCTCTCCCTCTGACCTAGCCTCTAGCCTCTACTGTGATTGTTATTGGCTTCAAGGATAAAGTTCAGGTAAGCAGTGTGTAGGAAGATCTTCTTTTCAAAAAGCTAAAGGTAAGAGATTTCAGAGAAAACCATAATGAAAACATGATAAACATCACTGGAAAATAAGCAGGCATAGGAAAAGGTGACTCAATTATTTTTTAAATCAAGACAGAGATTAAGGTTGTAATCAGGGATGTCTGAGGTTTAAATAAATCATAGGAACAGCTGGGAATTAGACTCCTGAACATTTTTTTAGAAAAGTCTATTGGTAAGACTTTCAAAGGTTACTTAATGGGGACTATTTACTCCTCTTTCTCTTGAGGTTTTCTTAGTAAACCTTAGCCTGTGTTTCCTTGATTCTTAACATAAAAGACACAGCCCAATGTAGTGGCCATGGAGGAGGGAGATGAGAAGGTGATTGGTTGTGATCATCATCCTCGCCACTGATCTGGTTAAAGACACTATCCATCGTATCACTTCTGGAGCCCATCGTTCCCTGAACCACAAGCAACCTGTGCACCTTGTAGTCTTACCTTATAATATGCATTATGGATATATTGATTATGGCATCGTTTCTGTGTCTGCAGCTAGTCCACTTAAGAAATGAGGCTTTTAACAGACAGGTTGATCAATGGAATAGGATCGAAGACCCAGAAATGAATCCACACACCTATGGTCACCTGATCTTTGACAAGGGAGCTAAAACTATCCAGTGGAAAAAGGACAGCCTTTTCAACAAATGGTGCTGGCACAACTGGTGGTTATCATGTAGAAGACTGGGAATTGACCCACTCTTATCTCCCTGTACGAAGGTCAAGTCTAAGTNAAAAAAAAAAAAGAAATGAGGCTTTTGCTTGACTTTTAGGCATGTACAACAGTATTGGTCTAAATATGTGTATGTGTTGTGTTAGTAGATGATTACACCTTGATAGTCTGAGAAGTTTAGGAAAAAGTCATATTTAACCTAGCAAAAATTGGTAAAGTACCTCTATAAATACTTTAAGTATTTAACTGTTCTAATGGTTATAAAAAATGTTGCCTTAAAATAGACTTATATCTCAAAAAACAAAATAAAAAATAGACTTATACAAAAGGAGGAGTGGGCAGAAAAATGTTTAATTAGTGAGAAATATTTTCTAGACTGGATCGCACAAACCTACGAACAATTTTTGAGGAGGCTATAGGATATATGGAGGAGAATACTGGAAGATTCTAGAAGTATTTATGTTGTGAATCTTAGAAATTTTAATTTTCCTTTGTTGGGCAGATAACATTGGAGCCAATCAGTGAATGCTCAAGAGAAACACACTTCGCAGCTTAGCAGTGCATGTGATTACGATACCAACTCTGGTCTGCAGCTGCAGCACTGGAAGACATGCATCTCTTAGATCCTGGCATTAAGATAACCAATGTCCTTCTCATAACAAGTAGAATGCACCATGAGGCCCTGCCCTTTCGTATGTCATGTCCCTAATGATCCGGATGTAGGCTTATTATCTAAATAAGACAAGGAGTGAAACTTTCATGGTTCACTCATTCAACATGGTTCAGTTTCAGGAAGTCCATGCAGCTGGGATTGCTCGGCAGGTCTATTTTCTGAATGGCAGTATGAGTTCCACGTTTTTCACTAACTGGCGGTGAGGACTGGCTTATCTATGTATTTGGCCTGCTGTTAAGAAAATGGTAAGAAGAGTAGTGCAAATTTTAAGAATGGGTCATTTTCCTATTGGACAGAGTAGACAAAACGGTAAGAAGTAAATTTGACCGCACTCTTTGTGGCAAACCAAGCTGTATGGCAAACTGTTTTTGTAATGGCAAGATTAGAAAATTGATAACCATCAATTTATACCACTCTTCCTTGATGGCTTATATTGTCTATAGCTGTAGACACAGAGCCCAGACATTGTTCTGGTGTAAATCCAGTATGGTCCACTGGAAAGGTTGATATGGATTTAAATTTTGAGCATAGGTTATGCAGACTTTATATGTTACGAATTTCTTTAAAATATAACTGGTCTAGTTTAATTTCTGCTGTTATGAAAAGATATCCTGACAAAATGAACTTTGAAGGGGGGAGTTTATTTGGCTTATATTTTTATGTTCCTGTGTATCATTGAAGGGAAGTCAAAGCAGGAACATAAGCATTGGCTTCTCCACAGCCAACAGCAGAGACAAATGAAGGCATAGGTAATTCTTGCTCTGCCCCCATCTTGCTTTCCCTTGTCCTATATAATTAAGGAGCCCATGCCCTAGGAACAGTGCCATGCACATCAGGCTGCTCTTACTATACCAACTAATAATAAGATAATCCCCTACTGACATGCCATAGGCCAACCTCATAACCCCCTAACCGAATCCTGATCTTAGGTATTACATAAAGCTGAGGGTTTATTCTTTTGTGATATATATTGAGAGTATACTTTTTCCTGAACACCTATATTGAGAGTATATCTTAAATGTAGGCATATAATATTCATAATATTCATATAGTAAACATTATCTACACAATAAGGGAGTTGTGAAGTCATCGGAATGTGTGTGTGTCTGTTTTTTAAAAATCAATCATGTGTAATCAAAACCAAAGCTAACATTCTTTCTTCTCCCAAATCCTTAGTTTTCCCTGAATTTTGACACCGTGAACAACATGTTGTGCCTTACTATGCATGATCAGGTTAAGAGGTATCCAGAGCTTTCCCTCAAGGCTGTAAGAACATCTTTCTTCTAAATATGAAATCCAGGGGGCAGTTTTAGGAGTAATCATCCTATAGAAAAAAGTTTAGAAAATTTAAAGGTCTCAAAACTCCTCTAGATTTAGGATGTTTTCTACAGAAAATACAGATTTCTGCCTGTCCTTAGAATTTTTATGCTACCCACTGTAGTCACTAGCAAATGGAATTTCAGTGCATACCACCTCCCTATGGAGAACTTGTTCACAAAAATGATTTGAATTTATAGTTATCCAAGCTTGCCAATGAAGATCAATTCATCATGAATGCTTTGGACTATTGCAGACATCAGACATTTATGACAAACTAGTTTTTATTATGTTTAACTGAGTGGAAATCAGAAGGCTTATTTTCATTTTTCTTCATGACTTTGGCATTTTACTAACGAAGCTTTTATTTTAGCATGATTTGTTTCAAACCAACAATAAATAGCTGAAAATAGTTCAAGTTTCTAAAATATTTTCCTCCCCAAAGCAGGGTTTTCTATTTTTATTACTGTTGAAAATCCCATGGCATCTCCCAAGACTGTAAAAAGCCTGCAGGCTGGGCTGCTTTTGTCTTCAGACTTTCCTGGAGATGGCAGCAGAGCCCGCAAAGCCAGGGCACCAAGCTGCCTCATAAGCAAGTGGCGAAATTAATGGTACTCTGTGGTTCTGGGGATGCAGCAGCTCCTTCTGCTCTCAAATGGCAGGGCGGGTAAATAGAAAGCTGATGTATGTATTAATTTGATTTTTAATTGCATTGGGTCACTTCCAAAAACACCCTGTTCACACTGCAGCTTCTGCATTCCACCTGTAGCCAGGTCCAAGCCTCTTTGCGAACTCTCTCTCTCTCTCTCTCTCTCTCTCTCTCTCTCTCTGCTGTTCTTATTTCTTTTCTAGTGAAAGAATTGAGAGATCTTCAAAACAAAAATCTTGTGAATCCTTTATTTCAAGGGTCCACCTACAACATTTGTTATCTTTCCTTCATTTTTCATACAGCTATCTCAAATCTTGTAGCACAGTGCATTTCAATCCCTCCGGGTTGTCAGATGTTTCGAATCTATAATGGGATGATTAACAGGCAAGGCAACGCACAGCCTAATAACAGATTGCTAAGGACATCATATTAGACATTGTAAAAGCCCTCTTTATTCCAAAGTATACATCCAATAATGCCCAGCAGACATGAGTAATGAGCACAGTTTCCAGAACAACAGGGACGCCACTGCTTCAGAACTCGTGCAGAAATGTTATTAAAATGAAAAAGAGAGAACTTCGCCGTACTGAATTGGCTGCTGTTGGTTTCAATGCTAAACTTGTTTGTCAAGCGCAGTTGCCTGGGATCAGTGAAAGCTCACACAAGACCAAAATATGTCACTGGTGTGTTGGGTGCTAGAAGGAATTCTGCTTTGGAGGAAGCTAAATAGAAGACTTTTTAGTTCAAAGATCTTTCTTTATTTAAAGAGGAAAGAGCCCTGGGAGTAAAGGATGTGAACCCAGCTGAAGTTCAGATACTTTTGTCACTTTGTCAGACAATATATAGATTTAAAAAGAAAAATGAATTGACCAAATCACTATTTTTGGCTAGATTGTCCAACTAGAATAATGCATTATTTTGTTTTTGTTTTTTTGCAAAGGAGAGCTTATTATTATTTTTTTTTACCTGCAAATATCCCAGGAGCATTATTGTGTAGATGTATAATATGGGGATTCTAAACTGTTGATTTACATTCTAACAATTGTAGCTGAACAACAACCATGCCCGCCTCTTCACTTGTGGGGGGAGGGGCAACTTGCTCTAGCGCTAAGGGAAAGGAGCATTGCGAGGAAGGCTTCCACTCAGCTGAAAAGCTTGGATTTTGTTTAATTCAATTGTTTAACTCAAAGATGCTTTGCAGTTGGGTGAGGGCTTGTGTACCTGCCAGGGAGACATCCTTAAGGTGAGATGTCATTATATCTATTGTGATGTAAGGGACATACTTAGGAACCCAAACAGAATGGTAAAATAGAAAGATATACTTAAGAATGGACACAGTCAGAGTTTAAAGGGTGTACTATTGGAAAAAAAAAAAACCATATAGGTCTTTATTTTCTTTGTCCTATCCCATGGAAAGGTTTTGAGGGAGAACCAAATCCCCTCCACAGTTGGAAGTTGTTTGCTTCAGTGTCTTGAGTAGTGTGTAGGTAGGAGAGTTTTGTAGTGGGGAGGTAAAGTGACCAAGTCTGGGAGAATCAGGGAAGGAAATACTGAGTGAGCTTGAGATTGGAAGAAGTTTGGAGGTTTGTGTTCCCCTTTAGCATCTCTTGGGTGGGAGCTGCTGCAGGTTCTTACCTTAATGGTACTGGGAAGGATAGCTACGTTTCATTAGGAATGCTCCAGGTATTAGGTATTGTTTAGGGTCCCTTATAAATGCTAACAAATGTAGTTCTCAACAACCTTCCTCTGTAGAAGATTCTAGTATTTGTACCACTTTTTTTTTTAAATGAGGCATAAACGAGTTAAATTTAGACAAATAAAAAAAGTAAGTGACCTTGAATATAGTGGTTAGAGCACATTCCTTAAATGACTGGAAACCTGAAGTATGACTGGAAGGCCACGGGTGTCTCCCTGAGGACAGTTCAGGGCTCTCAGTGCTGGAAAAGCAATTCTTGACTGCAGTGTGAAGGAGAAGCAGCAACCACAACGTTTGGGGTTAGTATGGACTAAAGGCCTGGTCCGTTCCTACCTTTCTGAAAAGAATATGAGCCTATGGTTCTGGTGTCCAGTGAAAAGGAAAGTCATCCTGATGGTGATTGAGCCTGGATTCTCTGCCAGCCAGGCAGGTGGGAGCCTGCAGCTGGACCTGCCAAGCATACATCTGAATGTCTCCTGGATCTCCTCACTGGATAACAGGCATGTCGAGCTAAACATGTCCAAAATTAGACTTGTGACCTTCCCTCACACCACTTCTGCCCACAGACCCTTCCATCTATCAAGCCTGGCAACTGCGTTTCCTACTTGTTAGGCTCTCACACGCTGATTAATCTCCCAGCCCTCTCAGAGTCTGGGCATTCCTCACTGCCCTGTGGATAATGCCTGGTACAAATTGCCATCATGTCTGAATTACTGCAGTAGCTTTTGGAACGGTTCCCACTTCCTTCTATGATGCTGTCAATGTAGCAGCCCCGTTGACTCTGTTCATCCCAGTCCCTCTCTCCACACTAGCCCAGTGTCTTCCTATTTCAAATGGAGAAAAAGCCACTGTCTCAGTTGTGCCCTGAAACCTGTCATCCTGTTCTGGTTTTATCATCGACACTTCCAGCCTGTCACTCAGCTCTCATGAAAGATCAGTTTTCTTGTGTCTATCTTTGGGGCCTTTGGACACACTTCCTCTTCATTCAGGCTTTTGCATGATTAACTGCTTCCTTCTCATCTCAACTTAACCTTTCAGTTAAGGACTTCTCTGATGTTCCTGTCCCAAATTAATAACTTCATGCTCCAACCCTTCATATTCCATTCATCTCTTCATTTCTTCCTCTGGACCCCAAATACAGTCTAACATCTTATTTACTTACCATGTATAAATGCCCACATTATATCAGTTGATAGCTTTCTATAAAAGCCAGGAGTTGGTTTGTTCTGTTGTTGTTACTGTTGTTGTTGTAGGGGCTCATGTGGCTTAGGTTGACCTCTAACTTATTACAGAAAATGTAGCTTAAACTTCTCATCTTCCTGCCTCCAAATCTCCAAGGCTGGGGTTACAGGTGTTTACCATCATGACCATTTTGCAAGAATTATCTCAATTTTCTCTTTGTCTTTGACACAGAGTCTGGCACACTTGCACATGCTCTATGACTATGTCCTGAGTGGGTGAGGTAATAGAAATAGAAGATTTGGCATCTCCTGCACCTTAGGCATGTGGCAAAGTTCTACTTCCTGCAAAGATATTCAGTGTACAGTGGAAGTTAACTCTGTCATCTAACATGACAAGTAGCCTAATCAGCGAATAAACCAATGGAATAGCCTGCCAATAAGGCATTTAAAATATATAATAGAAAATAATAAGAGGCCTATTGTTGACTTGTCAGATTGATTTAGACATAGATTCTCTCCCTCTCTCTCTCTATCCCTCTCAACTCCCCCCCCCTCTCTCTCTCTCTCTATGTGTGTGTGTGTGTGTGTGTGTGTGTGTGTAAGGATAAGTGCCTGCAGCGTTCAGAATCACATGTCAGATACCCAAAAGCTGTTGTTACATGTGGTTGTGAACATGTCCTGGGTACTGGGACATGTATGCCCTGACAGTAGATCTGAGGAACCCTTGGTATGAATCAAGAGTATTCTCCCAGCTTTATATGTTCTCTCCATATAATTCTATGTATTAGTAATTCAAAACCTATCACTTTTCTGATTTGTAACACCCAGTAGCATCTGAGTTTATAAAGTACTTTTTAAATTCAGGCAACTAGGAACACTAGCTTAAATGACTTAGTACATTTATGTCATTTACATCCAGTCAGCTAATAAATAAATAAATAAATAAATAAATAGGTAGATAAATAAAATCTACTATTTCTTTACAATTTTCATTATTTTAAAACAGCATTTTCTTAAATACCTTGCTCTTGTGACAGAAAAGTATAACAGAAACAGGAAACTCAATGCCATTAAAATTTTGTTTTGCGTCAGAGCCCAGAACAAGAATGGCACAACAGTATCGAGCCTCTGTACTTTTTCTCCAAGTCACACTCATTAAGGTCTGAGGACTGTACACATACTGGGCTCCTTCTACGATAATGTCTTCCCTACTGTTACAGTTCCTCCACTGAACCCATCTGTGAGCATCTACAGGAGGCTCATGACATGCATTTAAATTGCTTGTTGTGTTCCAGAAAGCTCTTCCTCTTACAAACAAGTGGTGACCTCTGTGCTCCATGTGCATCCAAGGGACAGACACTGGGCATCATCCCAGGCTGGCAGCCAAATGATGGCCACATCCTGTTCTATGCAAAAAGCACACATTTTCATTACAGCAAGATAATTAGAAAAAAGTAGCATAGAGGAATATGAGTAATTCCATCAGTAATTACAGCAATTACACCCTTAATTGCCATGCCACCTCCAGTGTCACATTATATGTATGTGCTGGCATTTTACTGAGAAAACACTCATATGCTTTCTGTTAGAAATGTACCTGGTTGTGTCAGCTTCCTCTCTAGGTTAAAAGATAATTGAAATAAAATGGTTTCCTTGCCATGATCAAAGCAAAACGCATTATACTGATATGGTCATTGTCACTGAGCCTTTTCAACACAGGGATTTCTGGGATTTTTGAGAAAAGTGGGAACAAAATCCAAGATACTAAAAAATATCATTTCAGGCAGGGTGGAGATGAGTAGGGGAAGTGGGTGAGCTGGGGGAAGAACTTGAAAAAGGGACCGGCTGTGCAGGGGAGGAGCTTGCAGGGGAGTGGCTGTGCAAGGGAAGGTGTTGTGTAGGGGACGGGCTGTGCCAGGGAGGAGCTGAGCAGGGGAAGGGCTGTTCCAGGGAGGAGCTGAGCAGGGGAAGGGCTGTGCCAGGGGAGGAGCTGAGCAGGGGAGGGGCTGTGCCAGGGAGGAGCTGTGCAGGGGAGGGGCTTGCAGGGAAAGGGTGGTGCAAGGGAGGAGCTGTTCAGGAAGGATCTATGCAGGGGAGGAGCTGTGCAGGGGAGCTGTGCCTGTGGGGTGGAGGGATGGGCAGAATTTGGAGTTGGGATTGGGGGCATGGAAGAACTGGGCAGGGGAATGAGCTGTGTAGGGGAAGGTGCTGGGCAGAAAGAATAAAATTTGCATACAGTAAAATACATGGCATTTTACAGGTTGCTGAGTTTGGATAAAAGTGTCCGAAATTTCAACAAGCTGAAGATGATTCCCACCATTATCCAGGGTGTTTGTGGTGTTATCTCATCGTGAGTTTGCTCTGTGGGTCCAGAGATGCATGGTGCTGGACATCTTTGCCTTTGCTCCCCAATGCTTCTGTCTTTGTGAAATATGCACTCAAGCTCCCTCTGCTTTGGAAATGGACTTGACTTTCTGTCATCAAGCTTTCTGTCATTGACATTGAGATATGAGCTACTTGACACACTTGACCATTGTGAAATGGTCTCCAAGGCAGGACCTTGCTTTTTAATTGTTTTCGTGGCTCTCTCCCCTCACCCCCAACCAAATTTATTTCTATGCAGTTATTGTTTTACAATTAGTACTATCTTATTTCTTGGGATTTCAAGCTGTACACATGTGCATCTATAATTCATTTCAAATCAGTTTTGTGCTATGGCTGAAGGAGGGGCCAATCTTCTTTCACATGTTCGAAATTACTCCAAATTTATTTAGTGGCAAGTCTTTCTTCATTCATTTCCACTAAACTGTGTTTAAAATGCACTGACTGTACACATATGGGCCTACGTTTGAATACTAGACTATGTCACTAATGTATTTTTGTCCGTCATTATTTCAGAACTTTGCTATCTTGGCTTTTGATTCTATACTAAAGAGTATTGATTTTTAACGTACTGCTTCCATGTTTTAGTAGAGGATCATTCTTTGTATGTTGACCTTACATAATTCTAAGTTCTAGTAGCCTTTTTTCTGTAGACGACCTATGATTTTTATCTTCATAATTAGTAACCCTACACATGAAAACTGCTTGATTTCTCCTTCCTAACCGTGATGCCTTTTGCTCTTCAGTGAAGTGCTGATTTTAACATTGTCTTAGTCAGGGTTTCTATTCCTGCACAAACATCATGACTAAGAAGCAAGTTGGGGAGGAAAGGGTTTATTCAGCTTACACTTCCATACAGCTATTCATCACCAAGGAAGTCAGGACTGGAACCCAAGCAGGTCAGGAAGCAGGAGCTGATGCAGAGGCCATGGAGGGATGTTCTTTACTGGCTTGCTTACCCTGGCTTGCTCAGCCTGCTCTTATAGAACCCAAGACTGCCAGCCCAGAGATGGTCTCACCCAGAAGGGGCCTTTCCTCCTTGATCAATAATTGAGAAAATGCCTTATAGCAGGATCTTGTGGAGGCATCTCCCCAACTGAAACTCCTTTCTCTGTGATAACTCCAGCTGTGTCAAGTTGACACAAAAGTAGCCAGTACAAATGTCAACAAGATAATGAACTTAAATTTCCTAAAAAAAAAAAAAAATTTTTTTTTGATCACCCAATTCTCTTGCTATTCCTCTAAAAAGGTCTCCTAGGACATGCCTGATTTGGATGTACTGTATAAATTGTCATTTGGAATATTTTTACCCACAGAAAAATCCTTCAGGATATGAAAATCTAGAAGGGTGAATCCTATTGCTGCTTGTCTGGACTCATTATCCCAGTACCACAAGTGAGGATTTGTTCTGTGGATAGTCAGGGACTGAAAAACATGATTACTCTGAGTTCCAGTTTTAAGATTTCACAATTTCACAGTTTTACAAGACTTGTACTTCATAGCTTTTCATATCCCCAGGCCCGACTATCTTTCTACACATTTTATTAACCACATTCAACACAGAAGAAAATTTCGTAGAACATACTGAAATTCATTAGCGACACCCAACAAAAGAGATAAAGAGTTTTCTACCCTGGGTTACACCTCCTCTGGTCAGATTCAGTGAGATATCTAAGTGACACCTCTCCCACACCCCAGAAAAGGAAATTAAAAAGTTTTAAGTGCAGGAGTGTGTTTTGTCTGTGTGCTGAGGTGCCCATGGAGGGAAGGTCTTCCGATGCTCTTTCATTATCCTAGGCAAACAAGCACCAGGCTTCTCTGTGTGCTTCAACACAGCCTGAATTAAGGTGCATTGTTTGCCCAGTTAATGCATGCTTTGGAGGCACCATTATTTGCTTATAAAGCCCCGAAATCCCTTTGTAGATCCATCATCTTGGATGACAACTTTGAGAGGTGGAGGCTGATGGAGCGCTTCCCCCAGTAACTCTGTTTGCACTGCCATGGGCACAGCCCACAGGGAGGCGGCTGCTGATGGGCAAAGCTCCTTTCTGTCACCCCACTGATGGTACTGCCAGAAATAGCAGACAGCATGTGAAGAGACGATGATAGAGTATGAAGGAGACCCAGAGGGACAATTACCCAGAGTATGGCAGGCCTTCTCCTCAAGTAACTGAGAACTGGCTGAACCACCGCTTACAGAGAGACTCAAAAGTGGGGATCTTTTTATGTCCTGATAGAAAAAAGCTCTCCCCATATTCAGCAGGAGGGAAACTCTGCATGTCTTCTTCCCTGGCCTGCTTAGCCTTCCAAAAATGACAGGGAAGAGAGAGCTGTTGCTTTATGCTCAACTGTGGACATCTGGCTATTCCAAGTGCAGACATAATCACGGCTCCCTTTCTCCTCACTTCCAAAGGTTGACATGCTGCAATCTGGGCTGATGGCTTTGCATTTGAAAGCCTGACAGATGTATTTAACATCTTCCTATGTCAAGAAGTGTCACCTCAGAATAGCCCTGCATGTGTTCTGTGCAGATAAACGATTTCTAGATTATGTGGTTTGAGTGTGAAATGTTCCCTGTGGGTTCATGGATCTGAACACTTGGCCCTGAGACGGCGGCACTGTTTGGGAAGTGTGTGGAACCTTTACCGGGTGGAGTCTTGCTGCACAAAATGAGGTTTGATACTACCGCTGTCCCCCTTCTGCTCCTTGACTATAGGCACACTGTGGCTAGGCTCACATATCTGCTTCCATACTTTTTCTGCTATGATGGACTATAACCCCTCCCCCTCCATTTAAGAGCCAAGATAAGCCCTTTCCCCTCAAGATACTTTCTGTCAGGTATTGACTGTATCACAGCATGCAGGAAAGTAGTACAGGACCCAATCAGGAATTTGGTTCCACATAGCTAGATGCCATCTTGACATTAGTTAGGAGCACTAGGTGTCTTCTAGGGATGGACAGGAAACTGCAAGTCAAGAGTGCTCTGAGCAAAACCCCCTCAGTGCCTAGTTGATGTGCTTCTTACCATAAAACAACCCATCAAGTGAGTTGTACAGAGACATCTCCTAATCTTGTGTCTGTTTATTCTGGCTCAAGAGGAAGTGCATGAATACAGAGGCATAAAAAGACAGAAAAAGTTGGAATGAAAGAAGCTGGGTAATCAGGACAGATAGCTTATTCTGTACATTTTTTTTTTTTTCAGGAAAATATATTTGACTTTTGTAAATTCTTAGGGAGCTATTATGTTGGAGAGAAAGTCATAAAATCAAAAGGTTTAGATGTCCTGGGAAATGGCTTAGTCAGTAAAGTACTGGCCACAGAAAGATAAGGACCTGAGAATGAACTACACCACCCCCGTAAAAAGATAAGTGTGGTAGCAGAGTTGTAAGCTCAGCATTGGTGAGACAGAGTCTGCTAGTCTAGGCTATTCAGTGAACCCCAGATCCAATGGGGAGCCCCAGTCTTAAAGAATAAGGTGGACTCCTGAAGGATGACAGCAGAGGTTTACCTCTGGTCTCTGCAGAAACACACACACACACACACACACACACACACACACACACACACACACACACATGTTGAAGAGTGATACACCACATGAATGCATAAGTGAACTTTCTGTACAACATAAAGCTCAACTGCTCAAAAGCACAAAGCCAAGCTTCTGTGCCTGCCATTTCCTTGAAGTTGTCCTCTTGCTTTCATAAAGCTAAACTGTGGCATAGTCATTGGGCAGACAGGAGCATGAGGGTCCCCATTGTGGACATATTCCATCTGAAAGCCATTAAGAATCTGCTCCGTCAGCCCCATGTCATTCTCATTAAACACTAATCAAAAGGCTGGGCTCATCCTTTGCCGTGTCCCCTATTTCTTTTAATGCACCTGCAAATAAAATGAAATACTCTTAATAGACTGAGCCTTTGACTGATTCTCATAGCTCAGCCGCATGATCACAAGTTGCTTCTCCTGGTAATTTACAAGGTTTCCTGCTGTATGATAAAACACAGGTGCTCAGCCTGTCATCCAGAGCGATGATTTATTAGCTTTAGTGGTACCACAGACCTCAGGCAGCAGGCACTAAATCAAGAGAATATATACTAAAATAATGTGTTTCCCAATGGCGACCCATGGAGACTCTTTAGTTGTTCATGCCCTCTACCCACCATGGCTGGTTTTGCCATTTCTCCTCATTATTTCAAAGCCCTCAGGATTCACTTCCTGTCTTAATTTCTCACCTGCTAGGATGGCCTCGGCACTGGCTTTATTGCTATAGATTTCTAGTTGATCTCTCAGACCACCAAAGAGTTCCAGCTAATGAGTAAGAGAAAGGGGACCTCAAGGGCTTTATGGGCTTTTGGGACTCAGGATCTGTGTTCTGGCTTCACTTTGATATAGTTACCAGACAACAAAAACTCACATTGGCCTTTCAAATAACTGTTCTTTGAGTTGAATATGTCTGCACATCTGTTTAAAATTTTTGATATACTAAATTTCTCTTCTTTGGAAATTTGTTAAGAGGGCCTGCCTTCCTGTTCTCACAACAGTGATTATCAATCAAAGTGACTTCTTGATTATCAGAGAGCCCTACGAACATGGTACAGAAATCTCTAATTACTATTAAATGGCTGCCAAACCTGGAACAGGGAAAACAAAAATCACCCAGTCAATCAAAATGGAAGCATGGTGTGGGTTCTGAATTTTTAATGAAGAGACAGAGTGGAGCTGCATTCTGAGTTCGAGGCCAGCCTGGTCTACAAAGTGAGTTCTAGGACAGCCAGGGCTACACAGAGAAACCCTGTCTCAAAAAACCAAAAAAAAAAAAAAAAAAAAAAAAAAAAAAAAAAAAAAAAAAAAAAAAAAAAAAAAGAAAGTAAACACAGCGGTGTAGGGGAATGGACACTACTCCAAGCCCCGTGGAGATCTCAAAAGAGTAGATCTATGACAAGAAAGTCAGAAATCTGCGTTCTCAGACAAGGAGCTAAGAATGCAGGCACTAGTTAATTCACCAGCAAAGAACCCAGAACTTAAGTTTTCTCATATTATCAATGCACAGGCAAAACCAGCCCAGACCTCCTTGTGTGAACTTCACAGGCAGTTCTTTGTTACTGACAAAGCTCATCCCAGTCTTACCCTTTTATTGGAGAATGTAGGAAGAACCAAAGCTCTGACCAAAGCCATGACTTGGTGAGTTTGCTTTTTTGTGTAGCTGTAGGTGACTGGTGTAAAACAGATTCTCTGGAGCAGGGGACATGGAGGTGTGCAGCTTCTGGGAGATGCCAGCGCTAAAGTGAAGCATCTTGTGGGGAAGGTATAGGCGGCTGCCGAGGAGGCTCAGACTTAACAGCTATTCAGTTACTTAAAGAGAAAACACATGGTTTTCAAGGGACCTTCAAAATACCCAGAACTTAGTGAGTTAGCCCTATGACTCTTCGGAAGGACAGCCATAGTAGCAGGAGACAAAAGCCCTGGATTCTAGGACTTACAATGTGGAGGGTCTGTGGACATGTTTGGCCAGGTCAGTGAGCAGAGCTTGAGAGAGCCCCAGTTTAAAGATGCTTATGCTTCTTCAGCCGAACCAGTCCATACCAGTTCTTTCTGCTCTTCTTTGTTAACTCATAATGTTGCAGAAAATTTCCTTTCTCTTTTCCCTTTAAATTTTGCAACTGAGAAATAAAGGGGAAAATGGTGACTTTAAAACTCTAATGAATTATGTTTTTACACGACAGAGCCTCATGTGACTCAGGCTGGCTGTAAACTCTTTGCAGTTAGGGACGACTTTGTAATTCCAATCCTGACTTTTTCTCCTGAGAACTAGGCTTACAGGCATGTGGCACCATGCCAGTTTATGTAGTACTAGGGACCAAACCCAGGGCTTGTGCATACTAGATCAGCTCTTTATCAACTAAAGTACAATCTTTACTTCAAGAATGTTGACCTTGGAGATCAATACACTTGGAGGTCTTTCCTCTTCTACCTCCTCATGTGTCCAGTCAAATGTAATCTGCATACTGTGTTCTAGGCAGCTCCATCACAGATCTTCTCTAGTCACATGGGGCTATGTCACTTGCTCAGCCACTTCCTGGTGACTTTTGGATTGTAGTTTTGCTCCGAAATGCCAAAGACATCAGCATCTCAGATTTTCCTAAAGAATAAGAGTCATTGTACTTACTATATTTGGAAAGGAAGTAAGGCGAGAGGGACCTTGTATTGCTACACAACTTATTTTCTAAGGTAGCATACTAAAGCTAATTGTGGACTAGATGGGGGAGGAATGAATTCAGTGGAATTATTCCTAGATTATACAACTAGGGAAAACCAATCAGTGTGTGTAGCATTCATTTATCTCCTGTTAGCCATCTGTCATAATCATCGTCATCATAACTCATCTTGTTATTCTTGGCAATTTGAAATCACTACAAGCAAGTAATAAAATGTTTGAGGAATATCTTTCTTTCCATCTTTTGACTATACAGCTTTTATTGGTCAGAAGAAGTGTGATTTCTATAACCTAATTCTCACAGGTGAATAATTTATTTTTTCAGTTATTAGCAAGTCTATAAAATTTAATTAAAAAACTTGTTCAATGTTTTCTCTGTGATACATCTTAGGAGTATATGTACATTTCAAACTGTAATTCATATTGCCAGGTCACTGTAAAATTTTACACTAATTTATTCCATGAGTCTTTACCCCCTCCCCTATGCATTTTTAGCAGATACTGATGATGCAGTTTTCCAAGATTGTCAATTTGTAAAGTAAAGAATTTGCTTCATTGTTTAGTTTAAATCCTCCCAGTTACTGGTGAAAGCAAACATCATTTTATGTTCAGTGGCATGATTCCTACAAGCATTTTTACTTTACATCTTTTGCTTCTTCATTGTGGTGCTTACAATGAACTGTTTTTCTTATTTCTATAGTGTGCGTGCGTGTGTGTGTGTGTGTGTGTGTGTGTGTGTGTATGTGCATGGGTTAGGAGTGTGTGTGTGTGTGTGTGTGTGTGTGTGTGTGTGTGTGTGTGTGTACATGAAGCAAACCTCAGGTGTCATTCCTTAGAAGATGTCCACTTTGTTGGTTGGGACCGGTTGTCATTGGGACTTGGGGATCACTGGTTAGGCTATCCTGGCTGGCCAGGTAGCTTCAGGCAGCTTCTCAGTCCCATGAGCCCAGTCCCAGGACTGGTGTTTTCTGTGGCTATACACATTTGAGGAGTCACTCTACGTATGGAGTCATCTTCTCAGCCCATTTGCATTCTTGAAAGTCTGCTTTTCAACTTTATTTCTGTTGTATTATGTGGTGTTTTTTTTTTTTTCTGTGTAGAATTTTGGATTTACACTATTATTAATTTTAATGGATTTTGTGTCGTTTTCCACATCGTACTAAGCATGACTGTGGGTATCTATTAGTTCTTATATGTTTTTTTGATTTTTCATGTAATTCTTTATTCCTAATTTATGTTTAAAAATGTCTAGAAAAAAGCTAGTAGAATATTCAATAGCACAGCAAAAGGAAACTTCAGGATTCAATGTCAAGTGGGTTACATTGTTGGAATCATGTTCTGCTTCTGCTGGTTTTATGCATAAAGAGGCACAAATATGCCATCCGTTTTCCATGAGTATCAATCTGTTTTCTTGACCACTTTGGCCTCTCTCTGCATTTTTGTAAAGCTCCTGGCTCTGTACTGCCTGTCCATGGCTTTGGCCATCTGCTTTCCTTTGCTCTGTGATAGTCATACCTTCCTGTTGTTGGCCTGCCTGCTTGACTTCTGACCCTGCATTTGTCTGACTCTCCAGGAGCTGTGAATCTCTGCCTTCCCTGTGTCTGCTTAATTCCTACCTCACTGCTTCTCCCTGTCCTTGGTGAACAACTGCTTGCTCTCCTGTCTGCCTGCCTGCCTTTTTAAAAAATGTTTGCTCACCTGCCTGTTTTACCTGCCTGTTTGCTTGTCTGTCTGTCTGTCTGTCTGTCTCCGTGTGTCTGTCTGTCTGTCTGTTTGACTGCCTACATACATGCCTGTTATTCCACTGCTTGCTTGTCTATCTGCTTGTGTGTTTGCCTGCCTATTGGCTTATTACACGTTAACGTCAGCGAATTCTTCGTTTCAGATTCTCACCACTTAAACTCTCAACAATCCATTCTAGCACAAAACCCAAGCATGATGCTCAGGGGACCAAGACTACTTTTATGTATTTCAGACATGAAGACAGAACAGCAAAGGAATGAAGGCTTGTCAGGGAAACAAGTCACACAGAAGCCGTATACCCACAGGAACACTCTAAAGTGGTTCCTTATACCCAGGCAAATGCTTCGTGCATAGCAGTACATTTTCTGATTGTTTTTGTTAAGAGCCCCCCCCCCCGCCCCAATTCCTGGGTACATTATCCTAATACGAAAATGCATCCAAATTTTCTTGAAATCTTAGGAAGTAGAATTCTTTAGATAGTAGCATACGGTCTTAGAGATACCATTTTAGCTCCAAATCAAAACAATTCTATTTAAACCTATCCAATTAAAGCCTATAAGAGTTCTGTGAACATTCTGCCAACCACATCATCCCTGACCACTTGGTGTCCTCTCCAACACTGCAGCCTTAAATTCCATCATCTGCCTTGACTATGTACAGTTCTTGCCTTCCATTCCCATTTCATCCTGTAATGATCTCACAAGTCCCCAGGGAACTAGGCTTTTTTATAGTGTTGACCACAGCACTGTCAGCTTCCTAGTGAGAGGTTCAGGATCTTCATGATTCTTAGCAGATCCAAAACTCTTTGCTTTCCGCATACCCAGGCCTCGTGGTCAAGATGAACTTTAACCTCTCCAAATCTCTCCTTCATCTCTAAGGTGACAGCTGCAGTGTCAAGTGTGCATAGAGCATTCTGAATGGCAAATTCCTCATGATTCCTATCAACAAGTTTGCTTATTTCATTTCATTTTGTTTTAAAAAATGACTTTTTTATTAGATATTTTCTTTATTTACATTTCAAATGTTATCCCCTTTCCTATTTTCTTCTCTGAAAATCCCTTTTCCCCTCCCCCTCGCCATTCTCCCCAGCCCACCTACTCCTGCTTCTTGGCCCTGGCGTTCCCTTATACTGAGGGATAGAACCTTCACAAGACCAAGGGCCTCTCCTCCCATTGATGACTGACTAGGCCATCCTCTGCTACATATGCAGCTAGAGCCATGAGTCGCACCATGTGTTTTCTTTGATTGGTGGTTTAGTCTCAGGGAGCTCTGTGGGTACTGGTTAGTTCATATTGTTGTTCCTCCTATGGGGCTGCAAACCCCTTAAGCTTAAATGATGCCATTACTTTGTTTTTTATAGGAAATGTATCTTTTAGCTAAATGGTCCTTTCAAAATGTTATATACATAATATAGAAAACCACAGAAAGAAAAGTTGAAGTCCCTTCTATTGACTGAGTATTATAAACATGGACATTCTATTGCAAAAATTAGAGAAGTAATCTATAATTGTTACTGATACCTTAAGGGTGTGTTTTCTTTTTAATGTATACATGCTCTAAACAATTATTTTTAAAATTTTTTATTAGATATTTTCTTCATTTACATTTCAAATGCTATCTTGAAGGTCTCCTATACCCTCCCCCCGCCCTGCTCCCCTCCCCACCCACTCCCACTTCTTAGCCCTGGCGTTCCCCTGTACTGGGGCATATAAAGTTTGCAAGACCAAGGGGCCTCTCTTCCGAATCATGGCCAACTAGGCCATCTTCTAATACATATGCAGCTAGAGATATGAGCTCTGGGGGTACTGGTTAGTTCATATTGTTGTTCCACCTATAGGGTTGTAGATCCCTTCAGCTCCTTGGGTACTTTCTCTAGCTCCTCCAATGGGGGCCCTGTGTTCCATCCAATAGATGACTGTGAGCATCTCCTCTGTATTTGCCAGGCACTGGCATAGCCTCACAAGAGACAGCTATATCAGGGTCCTTTCAGCAAAATCTTGCTGGCATAAGAAATAGTGTCTGCATTTGGTGGCTGATTATGGGATGGATCCCCAGTTGGAGCAGTCTCTGGATGGTCCATCCTTTCATCTCAGTGCCAAACTTTGTCTCTGTAACTCCTTCCATGGGTATTTTGTTCCCTATTCTAAGGAGGAATGAAGTATCTACACGTTGGTCTTTCTTCTCCTTGATTTTCTTGTGTCTAAACAATTATTTTATTCTACTTTTTTTAAATTTTTTTTTTTTATTTTTTGGATCCATTATCCCAGCCTCCTCACCTCAGTTTCTCTTAAGGTATAATTGTGAAGATACAGAAAGGAGAGTCTAGTCATGGTGTGCAAGTGTCAGGGCCAGGATTATAGCTGCTAAATGTTCGCTTCATTGTGGATCCCAGAAGAGAACCCTCTAGAAGCCAAGGACATCAGCTCAGGTAGATCCAATCCCACACATTGAGCTTACAGATGAGGGGTTAGAGCTTTTCGAGTTGCTGTTCTCCAAGGAGAGTGCAGCAACCTATATCAGCTACATGTTGGACAGATCTGAAAAGCATAGCTTGAGCTCAGTCATGACACACGTATGGACAGCAGGACCAGAGCTATTTAGAGCTAGATTTCATCCCATTGTATTTAGTGTGTTGGACAGGGATTTGCTCCAGATTTACTTCAATTGCTTCACACAGCAAAATGAAAAACCACATTTATATCATAAATTTAGGAGCACTGTGATTCAATTAGGTAATATATGCAAAGTGCTTAAAACAGGCAGGCACAGAAAGTATTCAATAGATGGTATTTATTATCTTTGTTGTTTTATTGTCATTTAAATTTGGAGCTAGATGCCCAGGCAAAGAGCTGTGTAGGATGAGATTTATCATTGCAAGGTTTTGTTACTTTAGTCTCTAAGGGAAAGTCTTTAGAGCGGTATTTACCCTAAGATGGGGAAACAGTGTTTTATCAATAGCTACGTAGAGAAGCTCTCTAAGATTTTACATTAGGCTTGCTTCCTCAAAGCTCAGTGAAGAGGTCAAAGGTGTGTAACGTTGGAGTTACACGAGGAGCATCTGGCCTTTACATCAGTTAAAATGAGCTACGCTTTGACACATTTGATTCCAGACCCAGCGTAGAGGTGTTCAACGAACTGCTCCAAGGGCAGAGACTCAGTGCAGATGCCGAGACACACAGGGAGCCTGAAGTTTCCTTCAGTAATTGCACAATATCTATAACCCCTTTCTCTTCTATCACTGTTAATTGAGAATTAGGACATTGCATATCCTGATGCAAAACAAGCTCTCACCTTAAGGGAACATGAGATGTTTTATTCTGGAGCCAAATGTGAGTAACCATGACTGATGAACATGGGTTTAGCTTGCCTCAAATACCATATCCTGAAATGGCAGAAGTTTCATAATTGCAGGACAAAAAGTCATAAATCAGGGTGCTTTTCTAATAAGTAGAACCATAAAGTAGATAGGCTACCCTAAAGTGAAGGAAATTCCTGCTATAGATCTCAGATGATGACATTCCTAGACATTGGGTTGGTAAAAGGTAGAGGTCTGTTTGTACATCCAGAAAGATTTACCTAATAGTCCCGAGGAGGGTGTCAGGTGAGCAATGAATGACTAAGAAGGGGGCGAAAGGCAATGCAAGGTAATTTGGCTCAGAACCTGCAAGATTCCAGTTCTGTGAAATGACAAGATCTAATTGGTATATCAGCCTTGTAGAGTCTTTAAGCTCAATTTGGATGTTTTGGGGTATGGGTTCAGTTTGTTAACAGGCAAATTGTTCCTGGAGTTCATATGTGCTTAAAGGAAGCGAAGATGTGTACAAATGTATCAGAAAACAAATCTTTCCCCTGCTCTCTATTATGGGGGAAGGTGATAGACAGATATAAAGAGATTTTGTAAGGAACAGGCCATCTAAAGGAGCAGTATGTTAGGCTGTAACGGCAATTGGGACAAGCATTATGGCCATTCTTGTTATATTTATTATTACTTAGGACTAAGGCAGAAGGGCCCAGCAGAAACAAGAAAGAAGCTGATATGCTCTGAATTTTAACCAAGGCAATAGCTTATGCAACTCCCCTTATGGATCACATATAGGGGGAACGTTGACATGAAGGCCAGCCTCCAGGAAGACTCCCTGCTGAGGTTGTCTTCTGCCTTAAAGGACTGGGCAGGAAATTAGTCCCTTAGAATGAAGAGCATGGTGTCCAGAATGGTAACCAGCTGTCTGGCAAAGAGCCAGTGGAGGCCAGAGGCAGGAGGTGGCGGGAATGATTTAGAAAGGCCAGCTATGTGGCATGAGGTGTGTGAGGTAAAACTTTTTCTTCCGTTCTGTGAATGTGTAATTACATTTGAAATCACTCACTACTAATGCTTTTGGACTTGGGATTTGGGAGTAGTTACAGGGGTAGACAGATGAAACACAGAGTCTAGCCACAAGTAAACAGGCTAGGAGCAGAGGCTGCCCACTGGTGCCACGTCACACCTTGATGTCCACAGTGGAATATCAGACAAGTACAGAAGAAGCCAGTCTGCTGGTTGTCTGAATTGTAAAGCTGGTATATACATCTATAGGCAGAAGGAAGAAAGAGAAAGATTTGCAAATGGTGTCAGTTGGATTGGGCTTTGGCAAACATCATGGTGGACACTGGTTCATTCCAAAGCATCTAATACCCAAGAGGAGGGTGAGAGACATGTGTAGAGTGTCCATGATTTTCTGAGGGATTGTCTCTGAGATAGACAGGGCCATTCTAACTGTACCAACTCGGTGGAGAAAGTAGCTTGGGGCTTCTGGGAAGAAGGACCACCTCTTCTCAGGTTGGGTGGAAATAGCAATATGTTGAGCTTGATATGATGCGGTCAGGGCCCTTCCAGGTCCAGGAAAGCCGATCTTCCTTAGAGACCAGATGCTGCACTAGAAAAAGCCTGCTTCTTTGCTGAGGGTGATGACCATGGAATCCTAGAGCTCTGTGGGGTGAGAAACAAAGGCAGGTGGAAAAGCTTCAGGTATGGATAGGAACTGCCAGGGCTTCTCCACCAGCACTTTTATCTACATCCACTGGTTAGGTCTACAGAGCACCTAGAAATACCAGTAAACTTTTGCTATTTTGAGAAAAATGTTATTTTAAGTTTATGCTTGTATTTAATATTGGCTTTTGATTTTTATAATTTAGAATCCATAGGGAAAATAACCTGTTGGATAATAATTCACTTTTCTTAATGGTGACATAATTTTTTGTATCTTAAAGGGTTTTATCAGTAGCTTTGTTAGAGTTTGATTGTGTTTTCTTTATCTACTATTTTCTTCTGTAACAAAGTATTGTGGGAAGAGCTTCAGAGAGAATTGCCTATAGATGTGAATCCTGACTTTGGTGATGCTATTGATAATTTCTAAAGCCATTTCTTCTATTGCACCTTAGAAACCCTGGAATCTAGAATTAAGAACAAAGCACACATTGAAGGAGTTACAGAGATCAAGTGAGGAGCTGAATCTAAAGGATGGACCAACCAGTGACTCCTGCAGCCAGGGATCCATCCCATAATCAGCCACCAAACACAGACACTATTGCATATGCCAGCAAGATAGTGCTGAAAGGGCCCTGATATAGCTGTCTCATGGGAGGCTATACCAGTGCCTGGCAAACACAAAAGTGGATGCTCTCAGTCAGCTATTAGATGGAACACAGGGTTCCCAAGGAAGGAGCTAGAGAAAGTATCCAAGGAACTGAAGGGGTCTTCAACCCTATAGGTGAAAGAACAACATGAACTAACTAGTACCCCCAGAGCTCATGTCTCTAGTTGCATATATAGAAGAAGATGGCCTAGTTGGCCATCACTGGGAAGAGAGGCCCCTTGGTCTTGCAAACTTTATATGCCCCAGTACAGGGGAATGCCAGGGCCAATAGGGGAGAGTGGGTGGGGTGGGTAGGGGAGCAGGGTGGGAGATGGGGGAGGGTTTAGGGGATTTTCGGGAGAACATGTGAAATGTAAATGAAGAAAATATCTAATAAAAAATGGAAAAAAAAAAGAAACCCTGGAATCTTGACCTATAGTTTTTTCGAGTAGAAAGCAATGCTCTGTCCCCCAGTGTAGTCAGAGAGAAATGACTGAGAAAGGTCTATGAGAGTCAGGCAAAGAGCGATTACTATGCTGTGCAGGCCAAATCCTGAAGTTTGCTTCCTATCTTCTAAGGATGTATACTAATTTTTGAAACTAATCATGTTCAAGTTGGTACATACTTCCTTCCTGTGCCTTATTCTTTGTTTTAATGGAGTGGTGTTGCTTAGCTGGTCCATACATTCACTGAAGAGAGGAACTTTTTCCTGGGTATCATTCTTGGAAAAGTTGTGGAAAGCAGTGGACAGGTAGGTGTCCTTTGTGTTGCTGAATGAAATTCTCAGTGCTATTTCATCCGCACAGGAAAGATCTAGATTTCATTTCAGGAAATTATTTTTTTTTTTGCTATATTTTTAACATTATAAATTGGATTAGATACTTACTGGAAGGTATTTTGTGAAAAAAAAAAAGTAGTTGCATGAAGTCAGAGTATTTAAAATTAGATCATGTAATCTTCCTGCTTAATAATCTCTACGATAAATGCAGACTTTGAAAATAATACAATAAACTATCTACCCCTTGTTGACAAAAGGCTAATGAGGTGCTTGATCTCTCTGAATGTGTTTTGATCTTTTATAAAGAACAAAATAAAAGAAGTTAAAGTTTCAATTCTTTTTCCCATGATTAATATCGATATAATTCATTTTATTAGGTGTTAGTATCAAGCTGACGCAGGATTCAAATAAATCAGAGGAGAGACTACCAACTCAGCAAATTGAGGCTCCTCACTTGTCTCAGGATGGAGAGGGGACAGCCCAACAGCAGCAACAATTACTATAGCAATAAAAACAGCAAGGAAAACAAAGGTCCCATGTCTCCAGTGGCAATCTGATGGAAACAAAACGACTTGAAAGAAATGGCTCAGCACCTTAGCGTGCACACTGTTTTCTTGCTACAAGCCAATAGCTGCTCTGAGCAAGAGTGTTTTTACATGACTGTAACTGAGAGGCTCACATGGGGAGGGCACAAGTCTTTCTCCCTTTATAGGTTTTATGATGAGGTCTCATGTAGCACAGGACGGCCTCAGAATTGCTGCTTAGATGAGGAAGACCTGGAACTTCTCATCTTGCTTTTCCCTTCGGAGTGTTGGATCACAGGCATGCCCCTTTATGCTTAAATTATTCATTATGCAGTGCTGGGGACTAGATTCAGGATGTCCTGTGTGCCAGGTAAGCATTCTACCTATGGAGCTACATCTTGAGCCCCAAGGCACAGGTCTTGATGGGAAATATGAAACAGAGAACTTAATGAGATTCAACCAGGAAGGATTTGGGACCCAACTCCTGTTCATATTGGCATGAAACCAGACACATAGCAGTAGGAGGGCCTCATAAACATAATTCACTGAAATGAGAGTGTGATAAAAGGCCTTTTTTGTTGCCTTTTGCAGAGATAAATTGCACCCGAAGCTGCAGAAATCTTCCTCTCCAATCTCAGATTGAATGTGCTTGTATAATAAACATTTCTGTAACATTCGGCTTCTTTAACCTAGACAGCTCAATTAGGGCTGCCCGATAAAATACAGCTTCTCTGTACTTTGTGAGCACTTAATACGGCTGAGAGCCTGTTAGTAAGAATCTCCCAGAAAATCGGTCTTGTCAAGTGTTTAAGGAAGTTGAATAGACATTGAGTTTAATGAACACGCATGTGCATATGCGTCTGTACATATATTTATACTTAGGGAAATTCTTTCGGATTCTTTATAATTTACTTATTTATTCATGTTCTTTTTGTGTAAAAAATCTTGTGTTTATTATCTTTGCTCCTTACTGGAAAAACGATGAAAACTCTTGGGAAAATTGTTACTTGTAGATGCAGATATTCAAATGTCAGAAACTTTCTTTTATTTTAAAGATTTATTTGTTTTTCGTTTATTTTTAGTTACAGATGTGTTATCTGTGTATGCTTATTGCATATGCCCCTGGTGCCCTTGTCAGTCTGAAGAGGGTGACTCATCCCCTGGGGCTTGAGTGATAAATGAAATGTTGCCATGTGGGTGCTGGGAACCAAACCCAGGTCTTCTGCAAGGGTAGCAAATGCTCTTAACTGCTGAGCCATCTTTCCAGTCCCTGGAACGTTTCTTTAAAATAGTGTGTGTTTCTTGAACAAAGCAATGGGCTTGTGAATAGCACTTTTGTTTGGCTTATCTTGTGCTTTGACCATGTTCATTGCACACTACCCTCCTCTGTTCCTGACATCCCTTCCCCTAGTTAGTGCCTCCCAGTTCCCCAACAGTCCTGAGTGTTAGAGAAACCCAGTTACATGTTTTCTTTTTAGACCCAATTTATTTCACTTAGCACAATAATCTCTAGTCCCATATGTCTTGTTCTTTTTTTAATGGCTTGGCAAAACTCTATTGTGTATGTATAATATTTTTTCAAAAAGTCAATTCATGTCTTAATGGACACTGATTCCATACCTTTGAAGCCAGGAACTTTGAAGACTCATTCAGAGCACATGAGGTGAAGGCAGAAAGAACGAGGGTAGGGTTGGGTATTGACTTGGAGTTGCTTTGCTCCACTGATTTGTACAGTTCTTCCCTTTGGAAAACACATGTTACGGTCTCCACTGAACTGACTCAGAGGAGAAGGGCAGCTGAATGAGTGTTCTTCACATAGCACTGTAGTCAGGGCACAATCCACAGTCACTCACTGTCCATATTAACATAGAACCCTTCTTCCAGACAACAGTTCCAGCCTCTGCTAGGTTCTGTAATGATGCCATAAATACCGTCATCATCATGTGCTAAAGGGAGTGTTGTCTTAGCTGGGGTTTCGATTGCTATGACAAAGCGAGTTGGAGAGAAAATGGTTTGTTTGGCTTCTGCTTCCACATCACTGTTCATTACTGAAGGAAATCAGGACAGGAACTCAAACAGGACAAGAATTTGGAGGCAGGCACTGATTCAGAGGCCATGGAAGAGTGTTGCTTTCTTCTTGCTCCTGGTGCCTTCTTCAGCCTGCTTTCTTATAGAACCTAGAACCACAAGCCCAGAGATGGCACCCCTTACGATGGGTTGGGCCTTCTCCCACCAATAACTAATTTAAAAAAAAGCCTTCTAGGCTTACCTACAGCCAGATATTTTGGGGTCATTTTCTCAGCTGAGGCTCCCTGTACTCTGATGACTCTAGTTTGTATCAAGTTGACATAAAACTAGCCAGAACAAGGCAGCAGACTTCCCACTCACAGCTAGAGGCATTCCTGTGGTTCATCTATTTGACTGTGACTTGGCTAAACTTTACCATTTCATCAGCTCAACTTCTGTGAACAATGGTGTTCTCTTCTGTCTCAATTCTTTACTTCTTTTGGCAAGCTCCCTTCTGACATTTTCTCTGTCCTTTACCAGGTGTGCCTCTGCCCACAGAAGTCTCTCCTCTAGGCTTCCCCGTGGTCTATTTTTAATTCTCTTACGACACACCAATTTCTGCTTATATTACTATTATTTATATCCCTGTCTGCTTCCCCCTATTCTTTGTTATGCTCAGGACTAGCACTGTGTATCCCATTCTCAGGTTTTCATTTACCTAGAGCATATTTATAAACAGGTCCTGCCTTCCAAGAACAATGATGGTAGTATTTTTGAAGATATATATAAATGGTTTTCAAGTGTCTGTAATAATATTGTAGGGAGAAATGGGCCATCGTGGCTAGAATACAAAATAGCTCTTATAGTGTATTCACCCCACAACCCCAAAAGAAAATCCAGCTACCATCTTGCTTAAAAGAGTATCCTCACTAGATAGACACAGAAAGTTCCAGAACATCAGAAGGTGAAAGATTAATTTTTAATGTTACATGAGGTTTCTGGAAGTGGGTATTTCAGATGAGCTAGATGTATTTTTTTTTCTTTCCTGGATTCGTTTGTCTTCATGCCGAGAAAGAGGCAGGAGAAAGTACCTGATTTTTTTACATGTTTCACAGGCTTGCTTACCAGCCTTCAGATCCACCAGACAAGCGGGACTGTAGGGAACTCCTAGTTTGCACTTGTAATTGTGTCCTTAAATGTGACAGTAAAAATTCATTCAGAAAAACTGCAGCAGATTTAGGAGATAAAATAAGGCCTCAGACGGCTGTTAGTAATACAAATAACTTGAAATGTTTTTTGCCAACTGCATGTCAGCTGCAATTAGCAATATGATGTTTATATTCATGGGGATGGATACCCCGCGTAGGCAGTCTCTCTCTGTACATCAACAGTTCTTTTGTAATGCCTTCCTAATTGAGACAGCCTGTATGGGAGAAGGCAGATGGGCAAGCAGAAAGTGTCCATGGTGCGAGCTTTTCTGAGCATATAACTCACAGATGCCAGCTCATCGCGGCCTGTGCGCCAGGGATGCCCTTGGTGGAAGGGAGTGGCACTCTCCCAGGACCTTGGGTTACAGTACCATACAATAACTTTTTGCCAGATTGTAGCAATTTTGGCACTACCCAATTCATATGTAGTGAGATCCTGGGAAGATCATGAACAAATATTGATTTGTGAGAAGCAGATGAGTGTCACGGCTCCTATTTTACCATTCCCTTTTCTCATTTGGTATAATTTTTTTCTACCCTCGCGAGAAGAAGTAAATAAGGTGTGGGAATGTTGGCACACTCAGAGGAAGCTTAGACTCATGTTTTCTTCTGTTCCACAGAATGTTTTCTGGTGTGTGTCAAAATTGCTTGTGTGCTCTGGTGCCTGATTTCCGATGCTAGCAAGCTCGCACTTGGTTTCAATAAAAATCAGCATTTGCAAGCTTATTGAGATGGATTTAAAAGCCAGTCCTTTAGCCCAGTATTAATCTGCCACCCTTCTTCTGCCCTGCTGCAGTAATTCTAATCATAAACCATGACTGATCTGGCAACATCCCTCTCCTGATGAGGCATTGCCTTAATAATAATGATTTTATCTCTTTTAGGGGTGTTCTTGTTCCTATACTCAATCATCCAGTGGCTTTGTTATTACCATAAACATTGAGCGGTGCTATATTGGGAATATTATGTAACAAGAACACTTTAATTTGTATTACAGTTATGGATGTTAGTGCCATGATGGAAATGGACCGCCTCACTTCCATGTAAAAAGCACCAAGGAATGTCTTCCATGGGAGACTTATAAACAAAGACGCTGCCCCATGAGTTAATAAGGGTCTTGGCCACAAATAACATAAACCTTGCTATGATATTTGATTTTACTTTGCTATTATTTGTGTATAGAACAACAAATTCTGGCTGGAAGTTGTTGGCTGTATCATCAGGACACTGTTCCGAGTCCAGGCTGGAGGAGGGAAGGGAGCACAGAGGACAGTTGTGGAAAGAAAGCATATTCTGAATAGTCTCAGTTCATAGTGTAGTAACCACTGCTGTTGCCCCAGAATCCAGGGAGTCATCACACCTACATCAGACTCAATCTCCTCTCTCTCATTCTCTCTCTCTCTCTCTCTCTCTCTCTCTCCATATATTTTCATCTTTTTATCCCTATTATGCAACTTAGCCTTATCCTCAACATGACAAAACTTATCAAAATCACTCCATTCCCCATGAAGACAGACACTAGGTTGTAAGAAACACTAGAAGCTCTGAACTTTGTCTTTGTAACTCCCACCATGGGTATTTTGTTCCCCATTCTATGAAGGAACAAAGTATCCACACTTTGGTCTTCCTTCTTTTTGAGTTTCATTTGTTTTGCAAATTGTATCTTGGATATTCTAAGTTTCTGATCTAATATCCGCTTATCAGTGAGTACATACCTTGTGTGTTCTTTTGTGATTGGGTTACCTCACTCAGGATGATATCCTCCAGATGCATCCATTGCCTAAGAATTTCATAAAGTAATTGTTATTAATTGCTGAGTAGTATTCCATTGTGTAAATGTACCAACATTTTAAGGAAAGACCATCCAGAGACTGCCCCACCTGGGGATCCATCCCATATACAACCACCAAACCCAGACACTATTGCATATGCCAGCAAGATTTTGCTTACAGGACCCTGACATAGGTCTCTCTTGTGAGTCTATGCCAATGCCTGGCAAATCCTGAAGTGAATGCTCACAGCCATCTATTGAATGAGGATTCCCAGAACAAATATTAAAAGATGCAAGAGAAAAGGGCCAAGTAATATACAAAAGTAAACCTATTAGAATTACCAGATTTCTCAACAGACACTATGAAAACCAGAAGAGCCTGGTGAGAGGTCATGCAGTCTCTAAGAGAACACAAATGCCAGCCAACATAGATGGAGAAACAAAATATTCCAGGACAAAACCAAATTCAAACAGTATTTATATACCAATCCAGTTCTATAGAGGATTCTAGAGGAAAAACTTCAACACAAGGAAGGTACCTGCACCAAATAAAGGGCAAGATAATAAGCAGATCACCATGGCCTAAGTCTGGTCTTTAAGAACAGCAAAAACTACAGAAATCCCAAATACATGTGGAAACTGAACAATTCTTTACTCAAAGATAACTTGGTCAGGGAAGAAATAAATAAAGAAATGAAAAATTTTCTGGAATTTAATGAAAATGTTGACACATCATACCCAAACTTATGGGACACAATGAAAGCAGTGCTAAGAGGAAATTTCATAGCACTAAACGCCCTGGTAAAGAAACTGGAGAGGTCTTACACTAACAACTTAAAAGAACACCTGAGAGCTCTAGAACAAAAAGAAGCAAACTCACCAAAGAGGAGTAGAAGGCAGGAAGTGGTCAAACTCAGGGCTGAAATCATCCCAATAGAAACAAAGAAAACAATATAAGGAACCAACAAAACCAGAAGCTGGTTCTTTGAGAGAATCAACAAGATAGATAAACCCCTAGCCAAACTAACTAAAGGGCTGAGGAGCAGTATCCAAATTAACAAAATCAGAAATGAGAAGTGAGACATAACAACAGAAATGGACGAAGTTCAAAAACATCATCAAATCCTACTACAAAAGCCTATACTCAACAAAACCAGAAAATCTAGATGACATGGATGGTTTTCTAGACAAATACCACATACCAAAGTTAAATCAAGAGCAGGTAAATTATCTAAACAGGCTCACATTGCTCAAGGAAATAGAAGAAGTCACTAAAAACCTAAAAAAAAAAAAAAAAAAAAGCCCAGGGCCAGATGGATTTAGTGCAGAATTCTACCAGACCTTCAAAGAAGACCTGATACCAATTTTTCTCAAAGTATTCCTTAAAATAGAAAGAGGAGGAACACTACCTAACTACCTAACTCTTTCTATGAAGCCACAATTAATCTAATGCCTAAACCACACAAGGACCCAAAAATACTTAATAAAATTCTTGCAAGCCGAATCCAAGAACACATCAACATTGTCATTCACTATGATCAAGTAGGTTTCATCCCAGGAATTCAAGGTTGGTTTAATATACAAAAATTCATTAACATAATCCACGATATAAACAAACTCAAAGGAAAAAAAATCACATGATCATCTCCTTAGATGCAGAAAAAGCATTTGACAAAATATAATACCTTTTCATGTTAAAAGTATTAGAGAGATCAGGAATTCAAGGTCCATATCTGTACTGGCTAGTTTTGTGTCAACTTGACACAGCTGGAGTTATCACAGAGAAAGGAACTTCAGTTGAGGAAATGCCTCCATAAGATCCAACTGTAAGGCATTTTCTCAATTAGTGATCAAGGGGAAAAGGCCCCTTGTGGGTGGGACCATCTCTGGGCTGGTAGTCTTGGTTCTATAAGAGAGCAGGCTGAGCAAGCCAGGGGAGGCAAGCCAGTAAAGAACATCCCTCCCTGGCCTCTGCATCAGCTCCTGCTTCCTGGCCTGCTTGAGTTCCAGTCCTGACTTCCTTGGTGATGAACAGCAGTATAGAAGTGTAAACCGAATAAACCCTTTCCTCCCCAACTTGCTTCTTGGTCATGATGTTTTGTCTAGGAATAGAAACCATGACTAAGACAACACCTAAATATAATAAAAGCAATTTACTGCAAACCAACAGCCAATATCAAATTAAATGGAGAAATACTTGAAGCAATCCCACTGAAATCTGGGACAAGACAAGGATGCCCACCCTTCCCATACCTATTCAATATAGTACTTGAAGTGCTAGCTAGAACAATAGGACAACAAAAACAGATCAAGAGGATACAAATTGGCAAAGAAGAAATAAAGGTATCACTATTTGCAGATGATATGATAGTATATATAAGTGACCCCAAAAATTCTACCAGAGAACTTCTCCAGCTGATAAACAACTTCAGCAAAGTGGCCAGGTATAAAATTAACTCAAATAAATCAGTAGCCTACCTTTATACACATGATAAATAGGCTGAAAAAGAAATTAGGGAAACAACTCCCTTCACAATAGCCACAAATGAGTTAAAATATCTTGGGATAACTCTAACCTAACAAGTGAAAGACATGTATGACAATAATTTCAAGTCTCTCAAGAAAGAAATCAACGAAGAACTCAGAAAATGGAGAGATATCCCATGCTCATGGATTGGCAGAATTAACATGGTAAAAATGGCCATCCTGCCAAAGGCAATTTATAGATTCAATGCAATCTCCATCAAACTTCCAACAGAATTCTTCCAAGACATGGAAAGAGCAATTCTCAAATTCATCTGGAAAGGCAAAACCCCGGAATAGTTTAAACAATTCTTAACAATAAAAGAACAACCTGGGGAATCACCACCCCTGACCTCAAGCTTTACTACAGAGCAATAGTGATAAGGGTGGGTAGGGGAGCAGGGCGGGGATGGGGGAGGGTATAGGGAACTTTCGGGATAACATTTGAAATGTAAATGAAGAAAATATCTAATAAAAATTGAAAAAAAAACTTCATGGTATTGGTACAGAGACAGACACATTGATTAATGGAATAGAATTGAAGACCCAGAAATAAAACCACACACTTGATCTTTGACAAAGAAGTAAAAACTATACAATGGAAAAAAAAGAACGCATCTTTATTAAATGGTGCTTATCTAATGGGCTGTCTGTGTGTAGAAAAATGAAAACAGACCCATATTTGTCACCTTGCACAAAGCTCAAGTCCAAGTGAATCAAAGACCTCAACATAAATCCAGATACACTGAATCTAATAATAGAGAAAGTGGGAAAGAGCCTTGAACCCATTGACACGGGGAAATTTCTTAAACAATTCCAATGGCTCATGCTCTAAGATCAAGAATTAATGAATGGGACCTCATGAAACTGGAAAGCTCCTGTAAGGCAAAGTACATGGTTAATAAGACAAATCAGCAATCTACAGATTGGGAAAAAAAACAAGAAACAAAAAAAACTTTGCTAACCCCACACCCAATAGAGGGCTAATATCTAAAATATATAAAGAACTCAAGAAGATAATCAGAAAACAAAACAAAACAAACAAACAAACAAAAACAACCTAATCAAAAATGGGGTATAGAACTAAACTGAGATTTCACAACTGAGGAATCTTGAATGACTGAGAACCACCTAAAGAAATGTTCAAAGTCCTTGGGGAATCAGAGAAATGCAAATCAAAACAACCCTGAGATTCTACCTTATACCAATCAGAATGGCTTAGATCAAAACCTCAGGTGACAACACATATTGGAGAGGATGTGGAAAAAGAGGAACACTCCTCCATTGCTGGTTGGATTGCAAACTGGTACAACCACTCTGGAAATCAATCTGGAGGTTCCCCAGAAAATTGGAAATAGAGCTTCCTGAAGACCCAGCTATACCACTCTTGGGAATATACCCAAAAGATGTCCCATCATGCCACAGGGGCACATTTTCCACTGTGTTCATAGCAGTATTATTTGTGATAGCCAGAAGCTGGAAACAACCCAGATGTCCCACGACAGAATAATGAATACAGAAACTGTGATTCATTTACATAATGGAATACTACTCAGCTATTAAGAATGAGGACATCCTGAGATTTGCAGGCAAATGAATGGAACTAGAAAATATCGTCCTGAGTGAGGTAACTCAGACCCAAAAGGACATACATGGTATGTATGCACTAATAAGTGGATGTTAACCAATAAATGAATAAATGAATAAATAAATAAATAAATAAATAAATTGAAAAGAAAAGAAAAGAAAAGAAAAGGAAAGAAAAAGTACAGAATATCCAAGATTCAGTCCACAGAACTCAAAAAGGTCAACAAGCTGAAGTTCCCAAGTGAGGGCACCTCAGTCCTATTTGAGAGAGAGAAGAGAGCAATCACAAGTGGGGAGGGAGGGAGTGAGTGACCTGGGAGGGAAAGTGGATGGAGGCAGGGGGAGGGGGAAGGGAGTATAGGGGAGAGGGTAACATGATCTGTTATTAGGTAAGGGCAAAGGACTGAAGCCCTGAGGGCCATCAGAAAGAATGGAAACAGGCAACATCAGTAGATAAGAGGTTGGGGGACCCTCCAGAATGTACCAGAGACCTGGGAGGTGAGATACTCTCAGGACTCAAAGGGAGGGACCTTTGATGAAATAAATGCCCAACAGTAGGGAGAGGGAACTTATAGAGCCCACTTCCAGCAGGATGACAGGACATCAAGTGAGGGTGGGGGTTGCCATTTCACAGCCACAACTCTGACCCATAATTGTTCCTGTCTGAAAGAATTACAGAAATGGAATTGGAGAGGAGCCTGAGGAAAAGAAAAACCAGTGACACGTCCAAAGTGGAATCCAGTACAAAAAGAGGTCCCAAGGTCTGAAACTATTACTGAGGCTATGGAGCATTCACAAAAAGGAACCTAGCATGACTACACTCCAGAAGACCCAAAAGCCATTGAAAGAGTCAGATGCAGATATTTGTACCCAACCAATGCACAGAAGCAGTTGTCCCCTGTGGTTGAATTAGGGAAAAGCTGAAAGAAGCTGAAGAGAAGGATGACCCTGCAGGAGGAACAGCAGTCTCATTTAATCTGGATCCCTGAGATTTCTCAAACACTGGATCACCAAACAGGTAGCATACACCAGGTGATATGAGGCCCCCAACATACATACAGTAGAGGACTGTTGAATCTGTGTTCATTCAGAGATGATGGACCTAACCCTCAAGAGACTGGGGCCCCCACAGTGTTTAGAGGTCAGGTGGGGAGGGAGGGGGAACATCCATGTGGAGACAGGGGGTGGGGAGGAGGTGTGGGAGGAGGAACAGTTGGAAGGTGGACTGGGATAGGGGGGGATAAAATATGGAGTTTAAATAAATAAATAAATAAAAACAAAAAAAATACATTTTTGTTGCCCTTTTTTTTCATGCCAATTTAAATAGTTTTATGACTCCATATTATTTGTTTTGGGTCCCTGTGAAACAATGCTATACCCTCTTCTTGGATTGACTTAATCCACCTCTTCAATGGTGGGGCCTGAAGAAGCACCACCAGATGAGGATCTCATCCACCAGGGAAGCCACCAGGCATTTCCTCAGGCATGCCACCAGCACTCTGATATAGTTTGGTAATGATAGGGTTGCAGACTTTCTCCAGTTCTTTCTGCTGATGCACAAATTCTTTCTTCTCTGCAGTCTGGTTCTTATCCAGCCAGCTGATGATTTCATTGCACTTGTCAAAAATCTTCTGTTGGTCCTCATCATTGATCTTGTCTTGAAGTTTCTCATCTTCAACAGATGCTTTCAAGTTGAAGGCATAAGACTCTAGTGAATTCTTGGAGGAAATCTTTTCTCTCTGCTTCTCATCCTCAGCTTTGTACTTCTCAGCTTCTTTTTTAAAATATTATTTATTTATTTTACTTCATATTTTTATGAGATATTTTCTTTATTTACATTTCAAATGCTATCCTGAAAGTTCCCTATACCCTGCCCCGCTCTGCTCCCCTACCCACCCACTCCTACTTCTTGGCCCTGGTGTTCCCCTGTACTGGGGCATATAAAGTTTGCAAGACCAAGGGGCCTCTCTTCCCAATGATGGTCTACTAGGTCATCTTCTGCTACAAATGCAGCTAGAGACACGAGCTCTGGGAGTACTGGTTAGGAGTTACAGAGATAAAGTTTGGAACTAAGATGAAAGGATGGACCATCCATAGACTACCCCATCTGGGGATCCATCCCATAATCAGCCACCAAACCCAGACACTATTGCATATGCCAGCAAGATTTTGCTGAAGGGACCCTGATATAGCTGTCTCGTGTGAGGCTATGCCAGTGCTTGGCAAATACAGAAGTGGATGCTCACAGTCATCTATAGGATGGAACACAGGGCCTCCCAATGGAGGAACTAGAGAAATTACCCAAGGAGCTGAAGGGGTCTGGAACCCTATATGGGGAACAACAATATGAACTTCTCAGCTTCTTGGACCATGCACTCAATATCTTCTTCACTCAAGCAGCCCTTGTCATTGGTGATGGTGAACTTGTTCTCCTTTCCTGTGCTCTTATCTACAGCAGAATCATTGAGGATGCCATTGGCATCGATGTCAAAAGTAACCTCAATCTGAGGAACCCCATGGAGTGGGGGTGCTGGAGGTATGCCTGTGAGCTCAAACTTTCCAAGCAGGTTGCTGTCCTTAGTTATAGTCTTTTCACCTGCATGCACCTGAATGAGTACACCTGGCTGCTTGTCAGAGTAAGTGGTGAAAGTCTGTGTCTCCTTGGTGGGAATGGTGGTATTACATTTTTGAGGACAGTCATGACTCCACCAGCAGTTTCAATACCAAGGGAAAGAGGAGTGTCATCCAAGAGCAGCAATTCCTGAACATTCTCAGACTTGTCTCCAGATATAATGGCTGCCTGGACAGCTGCACCATAGGCAACCACTACATCAGGGTTAATGCTCTTATTCAGTTCTTCTCCACTGAAGAAGTCTTGCAGAAGCTTATGAATCTTGGGGATTCTGGAAGAACCACACACCAAGACAATATCATAGATCTGTGACTTTTCTAGTTTGGCATCTCCAAGGGCCTTCTCTACAGGGTCCAGTGTGCCACGGAACAGGTCATCATTCAATTCCTCAAATCGAGCCCGGGTAATGGAGGCATAGAAGTCAATTCCCTCATAGAGAGAATCAATCTCAATACTGGCCTGGGTGCTGGAGGGGAGGATGCACTTGACCCACTCATAGACTGTGCAGAGATGGCAGACAGCTCTCTGGTTCTCGCTGATGTCCTTCTCCTGCTTTCTCTTAAACTCGGCAATGAAATGGTTGACCATTTGGTTGTCAAAATCTTCTCTACCCAACTGGGTGTCTCCAGCTGTTGATTTGACTTCAAAAATTCCATCCTCAATAGTGAGGATTGACACATCAAAATTGCCACCTCCCAAGTAAAAAATCAGCACATTCCTTTCAGCTCCGACCTTTTTTGTTTGTTTGTTTAATTTCTTTTTTTTAATTAGATATTTTCTTCATTTACATTTCAAAAGCTATTCCAAAAGTACCCTATACCCTCCCCACACCCTGCTCCCCTACCCACTCACTCCCACTTCTTAGTCCTGGCATTCCCCTGTACTGGGGCATATAAAGTTTGCAAGACCAAGCGTCCTTTCTTCCCAATGATGGCCAACTAGGCCATCTTCTAATACATATGCAGCTAGAGACACGAGCTCTGGGCACACTGATTAGTTCATATTGTTGTTCCACCTATAGGGTTGCAGACCCCTTCAGCTCTTGGGTACTTTCTCTAGCTCCTCCATTGGGGGCCCTGTGTTCCATCCTATAGATGACTGTGAGCATCCACTTCTGTATTTGCCAAGCACTGGCATAGCCTCACAAGAGACAGCTATATCAGGGTCCCTTCAGCAAAATCTTGCTAGCATATGCAATAGTGTCTGCGTTTGGTGGCTGATTATGGGATGGACCCCCGGGTGGGACAGTCTCTGGATGGTCCATCCTTTCGTCTTAGCACCAAACTTTGTCTCTGTAACTTCTTTCATGGGTGTTTTGTTCCCTATTCTAGGGAGGAATGAAGTATCCACGAGTTGGTCTTCCTTATTCTTGATTTTCTTGTTTTGAAAATTGTATCTTGGGTTTTCTAGGATTTGGGGCTAATATCCACTTATCAGTGAGTGCATATCAAGTGACTTCTTTTGTGATTGGGTTACCTCACTCAGGATGATATCCTCCATCGTCATCCATTTGCCTAAGAATTTCATAAATTCATTGTTTTTGATAGCTGAGTAATTCTCCATTGTATAAATGTACCACATTTTCTGTATCCATTCATCTGTTGAGGGACATCTGGAGCAATAGCAGCAGCAGTTGCTTCATTGATGATTCAAAGTACATTGAGGCCAGCAATAGTTCCAGCATCTTTTGTTGCCTGCTGCTGACTGTCATTGAAGTAAGCTGGCACTGTGACCACTGTATTGGTAACATTCTTTCTGAGGTATGCTTCTGCAATTTCCTTCATCTTTGTGAGAACCATGGAGGACACTTCCTCTGGGTAGAAACTTTTTGTTTCCCATTTGTATTCCACTTGGACCTTGTGCCTGCCTGCATCATTCACCATATGAAGGGTCAGTGCTTCATATCAGACTGAACAACAGCATCATCAAACCTATGCCCGATTAGACGTTTGGCATCAAAAACTGTGTTGGTGGGGTTCATTGCTACCTGATTCTTGGCTGCATCCCCAATTAATTGCTCTGTGTCAGTGAAAGCCACATAGCTGGTCACTGGCCATTATTTCCACCTTTCCATGCTGGAAGACATCCACACAGGAGTAGATGGTGTCAAGATCAATGCCAACTGCAGGTCCCTTAGACACGGTTGCTTGAGTGTAGGCCTGGCTGTGCTGCCTACAAGGAGACCACACAAATGCCTGACAGCTGCCTCCATGTTCAATTTGCTTTTGTTGCTTTTAAATTATTCTAAAAGATAGCTCCAGGTTAAAGAAAAGCATACAGCAGCAATTAAACTTTGAGATTCATGTAATATTTAAATGAAGGACAAAGTATTTTGAAAATAAGAACTTGGGGGAGAGGGCTGACCTCACGTAGGACTTGACATCATATTACTCCAAGGTCCACAATGAAAGATGAATGGTAAAGATGTACACCGTATAATTCTCTAGAGAAAGAATGAGAGAGAATGGGAAGGAGAGAAGGAGAAGAGGATGAAAAGGGGAGGAAAGGGAAGAAGACAGAGGTAGACCACAGAGAGGGCTCATGGCAGAGGGGACAATATTAAAAACTTAAAACCTGCTCAGCAACTTCAAAACAGTCAAATAAAAAGACTAGCAAATAAATCCTCAGCTATCACAGGGAATAGGTGGGAACTACATAGCGAGATGATAGATTTAAAACCAATTATAATGATGACAATAATCCATTGGTTTAAAAACATTTATCAGAAAGGAGAGCAAAAAAAAGATGTACATAGCTGAAGAGTAAAGGGCTGAGGTGGCACATGGTTAGTATTGGACAGCAGGTGCCTCTGTGTCAATGCCAGAGAAAGCAGGCACACACTAAAAATCTCTATGGAGGTGGGGGGGGGTCTTTCATTGCCATATAACATCGATCAGAGCCTTAAGACACACAAAGCAAAATAATTAAAGAATTGAAAGGAATAATTGACAAATTTTAAATTACAATTAATAATTTCAGTACAACCCTTCATAATGAATTGAACAGTAAAATCAATAACAGTATAGAAGATATTAGCCAGTTTTATCTAACTGGCTTTATTGAACACTATCCCAGCCCTAACTGACAACACACGCTTTTCAAGCACAAAATGAAACATTAATACAGAAAACATCATAAAACAAATCTCAATTTTCCAGAAAAAAAAAAACCAAAACCTCACAACTTAAATGACTTTTAGGAAAATTCTCCAAATATCTGGCAACAAACAAACACCAAACCGGTATTATTAACTCTTTCAGAAAATAGGAGAAGTTTGTTCTCCATCACTCTGCAGTGTTTCCAGTCTTCCCTTTGTATACAAACTAGAAATATAGATGATGATAAGAAAATATAACATTAAATATCCTCTGAAAACATAGGCCCAATAATTCTCAGCAAAATGGAGGCAAACCAGTACTAGCAATAGAGACAATACGTCATGGCTCAGCAGAGTTCATCTCAGTGAAACAGCACCGGCTCAGTATTTTAAAACCTACTAACACCATTGGTAAGGTATGCAGAGCAAAGAAGAAAGTGTACATTATTATCTCAGTAGATAGTAGAAAAGTATCTTGATATAATTTAACCACACATGGTGACTCTATCAATTGATGAACTAAAAGAGGGCTTCTTCGAGTTGGTAAAAACAACCCATAAAAACCCATCACACACACAATGCTTAATAGAGAATATTTTCATTTGGAAAACGGGAAAATGGCAAAGCACCTGTTGTTCCTATGATTACACTAGTAGATATAGGCAGCATATTAAAATTTAAAAAGTAATGAAAACTCCTTAGGTTACCACATCAAAATTTAGAAGATATTAAAATAGCAATTTAAAAGTTGGTACAGTGAATATAGTTAGCAGAATATGCAACAAATTTAAAAAGCTAAATTTGTTTCTATATATCAGCAACAAAAAACTAAAAGTACCAGTTAAGAATGTAATGAAAATAGTCTCAAAATAAAACTATGGATAACTTTTTAGCTATATATCAAAATTATTTATATTGAAAACAAGAGAAGAATGGCCAGCATTACTACCATAGTCAACATTTTGCTAGAGAGTTAGTCTGATCAGTTGGGCAGGAGAAAAAAAGCAAGACAGCTAAATTGGCAAGAAAATAAATAAAAATATGATGACCTCCATCAACTACAGAAAAAATATTAGAATAAATAACAATTGTAAGCAAAGTTTCAGGGAACATGCTGTATACACAAAAATCAGTTGTGTTTCTGCACTTAATGAATCATCTTAAGGAAACAATTCAATTTACAAAATAACCAAAACGAATAAAAAGCTTAGGAACTTATTTATCTAGGGTTGGGCAAGATTTTCACATTAAAAACTACAAAATATTAACAAGATAAAAGGATTAAGGTCATATCACATGGAACGGTATCTTGATTTGGCTTATAGGCTTACTGTTGCTAAAATTGCAGTAAGGCTTTCCAAGTAATCTTCCATTTTAATTTCTATCAAAATTTCATCTTTATTTTTAGAAATAGAAGAGCTAACCTTATATTTTTTTGGAAATGTAAGGAGTCACCAATACTTCTCATTAATATTTGGATCCCAAACAACTACACCTCTCACATGACAAAAACACTATTCTGGGCTGTGACATTGATAGCATAATGTAGATTAGACCAGGGAAGGAGAAAACAGACGTAATATAAATATCTCAAAAGCCTCATCAAGCTTGACGAGGCTCACCCGTGCTGAAAGGTTATGAAATTTTTGTATCTGGGAGAGTTGAGGACTCCTCTTCAAGGTGCAAAGGAGTCAGGAGCGCACACCCCCTTTAAGGCACACCCCCTTTAAGGCACACCCCCTTTAAGGCACACCCCCTTTAAGGCACACCCCCTTTAAGGCACACACCCTTTAAGGCACACCCCCTTTAAGGCACACACCCTTTAAGGCACACACCCTTTAAGGAGTGAATCTTCAGTATGTTTCCTTGCAGTCCACATGTAAATGTGTTTGCTTTGTCATTCCATGTCTGGGTTCTATGATTTGAGCTCTTAGATCACAAGAGAGAAATGTTTCTCAAAGGGAACTCAGCACTAATTCCATGGACTTGAATTTGAGATTGACATACTTGGGATACTCAGGCCAATTATCCACTAGGCAAAAAGACCGTCAATATTCTAACAGATAACTGGTCCTGACTAATGCATACAATGTTGACGCCTACTGATTAAGCTTCTCAGTGTGTGTGTGTGTGTGTGTGTGTGTGTGTGTGTGAATGCAAGTGTTACATTTGTGCAGAGGCCAGGAACAACCTCATGTACTGTCCCTCTGGTACTTTCCCTTTTCTTTTTGAGACAAGGTCTCTCACTAGTCTGTAATTCAGCCTCCAGGACAGGCCTATTGGTCAGTGAGCCTCGGGGAGCCTTTCTCTTCTGCTGTCCCAGTTTTGGGATTACAAGTTCATGGTGTCAGCCTGGATTTTTTTTTTTTTTTTAATGTGGATTGTGAGGATCCAACTCAGGTCAAAATTGTAAGGGAAGGATTCCATCACTTATTCCTTCTAAAGGTAGTTCACCTCCACGTGGTGTTCTAAAATGCAGCATGAGATGAATCTTCAGTCCTAAAGTATGTGAGTGGCTAGTGGGCCTATTCAGTCCTGTCCTATTGAGTAATTCTGAGTTACTGGGGAAGCTTACTACTGACTAGTCCTTAAGTGAAAGCTAAAAATTACACAGGCATGAACTAAAGTGATAATCATAAAATACACAATTTATCAACATAAGATCATAAGAGAAAGACCAAATTCAGATCAGGAAGCCAGAAGGGACATCAAGATGTAAAATCTAATATGAGATTTGAGTGACATGTTTGAGCTTGTGAAAGGGAGTGTAGAAGAAAGAACATTCTCTGCAGTATGAAAGGCTCTGTGAACTTGATTGAGATCTCATGTGACTGTAATGTATGAGTTAGAGAACAGGACACAGACTCAGGCATGCAGGACGCATACACAGTGCTAAGGATTTTCTATGTATTTTATTAGTTATGGGGAGACAATGAGAGACTTAGAGTAAAAGGATGACATATTAGCTATTTTCTTCCACTGTGACTAAATCCTTGATGAAAAGCAATTTAAGGAAGGACAGTTTTATTCTGGCTTACAGCTAGGAGATAGTCTATAACAGCAGGGAGGGCATAGATGCAGGAACATGAGGTGCCAGGTTCCTATGCATCCACAGTTTCTTTGTATTCAATTCAGAAACCTACTTCATGAGACCATGCTATTGGCATTTAGCAAGTGTCTTCTCTACTCTATAAAAGCCTCCCTGGAAAGATCATTACAGACACATTCAAATGTTTTTCTTAAATGATTCAAATCCAGTTGAGTTAAACAGGATTAACTGTCATAGATAGCAAGGAGGAATTTAAGTTCCATGAAATATTTTGCCGCTGAGAAGAGAGGGATATTGGTTGTGTTAGAAGTTATAATAAAAGAAAGAAGGTCAGTTATGGGATTATTTCAATAAACAGAGATTGTTGATTTCAGCTAGGGCAATGGAGGACATTGTGTCAAAGCACAAGCATGATTGATGGAGACCTCAAGTTCTCCTGCTTCCACAGAACCACTGGGTGATGGTTCACCTCTGACACTGGCGTTTGTGTCTGAGTTTTAGCAATAGCCAGATTCTCACGTTCTTGTTTTTTCCTTTCTATAATTATGTTTTTTTTTTTTACTTTTGAGGTTATAGTTACATCATTTTTCCTTTCCCTTTCTCCCTCCAAACCCTCCCATATAACCGTCCCTGCTTTCTTTCAAATTCATAGCCTTTTTTCATTAATTGTTGTTATATAGAGAGATTCTTATATTTAGAGAGAAATCTTTTTTCTTTTCTATTTATTACTTTACATCCTGATTGCAGCCCCCAAAGATGGTTACTCCCTTCCACAATCCCTCCCCTCCCTTTCTCCTCTGAGAGAGTGGAGGCTCTCCCTAATCCCCCCTCATACCATATCTCCCAACCCCGGTACATCAAATCTCTGGAAGGCTAGGCACTTTATCTCCCATTGAGGTCAGATAAGGCAGTCCAGCTAGAAGAACATATCCTACACACAGGCAATAGCTATTGGGAGAGCCTCCACTCCAGTTGTTCAGGACCCACATGAAGACCTAACTGCATATCTGCTACATATGTGCAGGGGTATGGTGGTAGTAGGTCCAGCCTGTGTATCTCTTTGGTTTGTGAATCAGTCTCTGAGAACTCCAACTGGTCCAGGTTAGTTGACTCTGTTCCTCTTCCTGTGGAGTTTCTATTTTCTTTGGGGCCCACAATCCTCCCAGCTCTCTAATAAGAATCCCCAAGTTCCATCTACTGGCTGTGGGTGTCTCCATCTGTCTGAGTCGGCTGCTGGATGGATCCTCTTAGAGGACAGCCTTGCTAGATTCCTGTCTGCAAGCATAACAAAGTATCATTAATAGTGTCAGGGATTGGTGCTTGCCTGTGGGATCTGTGTCTAGTTTGAAGAGCTATTCCTAGGGCATTCCCTCTGTCTCTGCTCCATCCTCCATCCCTGAATCTCTTGTAGACAGGTTAGATTTTGCCTGGAATTTTGTGATTGGGTTAGTGTTCCACTGGGTTGAAGATCTTCTGGGGCTGTTACCTGACTATAGGGGGTAGCCCTCTCAGGGTCCACATCTCTAAAGCTGTGAATCTTAGCTAAGGTGATACCCAGAGTTTCTTGAGTGCCTCCCCTATCACAGGTCTTTGGCACATACTTAAGATGCCACCTTCTTTGCTACTCCTCCCAATTGCAAATTTTCATTCATTTTTGTGGCCATCTGTCCCTTCCCACACCTGATCCTGAACCCCCCATTTCCCTCCTCATCTGCTCTCCCATCAAGTTACCCCCCTCCATCTGCCTCCAAGACTATTTTATTCCCCCATCTAAGTGAGATTTAAGCTTTCTCGCTTGGGCTTTCCTTCTTGTCTAGCTTCTTGAATTTGTGGAGTGTCCTGTGTTTTGTGGCTAATACCCTCCTATAAGCGAGTATATTCTATGCATGATTTTTTGTGTGTGTGTGGGGTCAGGAGTACCTCACTCAGGATGATATTCTTCAATTCTATCCATTTGCCTGTGAAATTCATATGGCCTTGTTTTTAATGGCTGAATAGTATTCCATTGTGTAGATGTACCACATTTTCTTCATCTATTTTTTTTTTTTTTCAGTTGAGGGACATCTAGGTTTTCTGGTGTTTCTTTTGTCAATGTCCAGCATTAATCCATGGTGATGCCATAGGATATAAGGCATTATTTCAACTTTCTTGTATCTGCCAAGGCTTGCTTTGTGACCAACTCTATGGTCAGTTTTAGAGAAGGATCCATGAGGAGCTGAGAAGAAGGTATATTTTATTATGTTTTGGTGAAATATTCTATACATGTCTATTAGGTCCATTTGTTTAATAATATTGGTTACTTTCATTATTTCTCTGCTTAGTTTTTGTCTAGATGACATGTTAATTGCTGAGTGTGAGGTATTGTAGTCTCTCACTATTAATGTATGGGGTTTGAAGTGTGATTTAAGCTTTAGTATTGTTTCTTTACAAATGTGGGTTCCCTTGTGTTTGAGGCATAGATGTGAAGAATTGAGATATCATCTTGGTAGATTTTTCCTTTGATAAGTATCAAGTGTCCTTCCCTGTTTCTTTTTATTAATTGTGGTTGAAAATCTATTTTATTAGATATTAGCATGGCTACTTCAGCTTGCTTCTTGGGTCCATTTGCTTCAAAAACTTTTTTTCAGCCCTTTACTCTGTGGTAATTTCTGTGTTTATTGCTGAGGTGGGTTTCTTGTATGCAGCAGAATGATGGATCCTGTTTTAATATATATTCTGTTAGCTTGTGTCTTTTTATTCAATAATTGAATTAATTGGTATTGAGAGAAATTAATGACCAGTGATTGTTTCTCCATGTTATTTTGATATTGGTGACGAGAGACAGAGAGAGAGAGAGAGAGAGAGAGAGAGAGAGAGAGAGAGAGAGAGAGATTCCCCTGCTTTTGTTGGTATGGAATTACTTATTTATTTCTTGTGTTTTCTTGGAGATTTTGCTGGGTATAGTAGTCTAGATTGTTGCCTGTGGTTTTTTTTTTTTTTTTTTTAGGTTGCAAGATTTCTGTCCAGGTCCTTCTAGCTTTTAGAGTCTCCGTTGAGAAGTCAGGTTAATTCTGATAGGTCTGCCTTTATATGACCTCTCCTTTTCCCCTTGCTACTTTTAATATTATTTTTGTTCTATAAATTTTGTATTTGATTATTATGTGGCAGGAGGATTTTAAATTTTGGTCCAGTCTAATTGGTGTTCTATATGGTTCCTGTATGTTTACAAGCATCTAGTTCTTCAGGTTGAATATGCGTTCTTCTATGAATTTGTTGAAAATATATTCTGGTCTTTTGAACTAGGACTCTTCACCTTCTTCTATTTCTAAATTCTTAGGTTAGGTCTTTTCATGATATTACAGATTTCCTGGATGTTTTGTATCAGGAATTTATTAGATTTAACATTTTCTTTTACTGGTATTTCAATTTCTTCTATTGTATCTTCTACATTTGAGATTCTCTCTTCCACCTCCTGTATTATGTTGACAATGTTGTTCTTGTTCTCTTCTGTAGGTTTTCCATCTCTAGAATTCCTCCAGTTTGTGTTTTCTTTATTGCTTCTATTTCCATTTTTTGGTCTTTTTGTTTTGTTTTGTTTATTGGATATTTTATTTACTGACATTTCAAATGTTATATCCTTTCCCCATTTCTTCCCCAGAAATCCCCTATCCCATCCCCCTCCTCCTGCTTCTATGAGGGTGTGCCCCCACTCACCCACACACTCTGGCCTCCCCACCCTTGCATTCCCCTACACTGGGGCATCGAGCCTTCATAGGACCAAGGACCTCTTCTCCCACAAGGCCATCCTCTGCTACTTATACAGCTGGAGCCATGGGTCCCTCCATGTGTACTCCTTGGTTGGTGGTTTAGACCCTGGGAGCTCTGGTTGGTTGATATTGTTGTTCTTTCTATGGTGTTTCAAACCTTCAGTGCCTTCAGTCCCTTTTCTAACTCCTCTATTAGGGATCCCATGATCAGTTCAGTGGCTGGCTGTGAGCATCTGCCTCTGTATTTGTCAGGCTCTGGCAGAGCCTCTCAGGAGACAGCTACATCAGGATCCTGTTAGCATGCACTTCTTAGTATCCACAACAGTGTCTGTATTTGGTGACTGTATATGGGATGGATTCCCCAGGTGGGGCACTTTCTGGATGACCTTTCATTCTGTCTCTGCTTCACACATTGTCTCCTTATTTTCTCCTGTGAGCATTTTGTTATCCCTTCTAAGAAGGACTTAAGCATTCAAACTTTGGTCTTCCTTCTTCTTGAACTTCATATGGTCTGTGAACTGAATGTTGGGTATTCGGAGCTTTGGGGCTAATATTCACTTATCAGTGAGTGCACACCATTTGTGTTCTTTTGTGATTGGGTTACCTCACTCAGGATGATATTTTCTAGTTCCATCCAGTTGTCTAAAAATTTCACGAATTCATTGTTTTTAATAGCTGAGTAGTACTCCATTGTGTAAATGTATCACATTTTCTGTATCCATTCCTCTGTTGAAGGACACCTTTCCTTCCTTCAATTGTTTAACTGTATTTTCCTGTATTTCTTTAAGGGATTTATTTCTTTCTTCTTTAAAGATCTCTACCTGTTTGATTGTGTTTTCCTGTATTGCTTTCAGGGATTTATTAATTTCCTCTTTAAAGGCCTTTATCATCCTTTTTAAGATTGGACTTAAAGTCATTGTCTTGTGTTTCGGTTGTGTTAGGTTATCCAGGACTTGTCATCGTGGAGTAGCTGTGCCTTGGAGGTGTCCTATTGCCCTGGCTTTTGTTGATTGTGTTCTTTCAAGGGCCTTTAGCCATGTGGGTTGGCTTCTGGTCTCTGGATGTTCCTCTTGTAGTAGGTATTGGGAGAGGGATTAACTTTGATGGCCTCTGATGGGCTGTATGGTGCTGGGTCAACAGGTCTGTATGTCTCAGGATCTTCAAGTCTGTATGGTTTAGGATGCACAGGTCTGATAATGGTGGGCAGAGGTAGCAGAAAAGTGGAGGGCACTGGAGAAAACAGACTTCCAAGAGCAGCTAAGGGGTGCCCCAGAGGACTCAGAGGGCAAGGAAGGAAAGTGGGGGCAGGGAATCTAACCTGGATGGTTCAGGATCTGCAGATCTGATTAAGGTAGGATGAGAGGTGGCAGAAGAATGGAGGCTAGAAAGAGATCTTAAAATCACAAGTTAAATTCTATTAGTCTTCTGTTGAAACTTAAAAATTTCAATGGCCAAAAATACTCAAGCTTCTTCCAATGGTCAAGAATGACCCAGCTTATATATTACTCAGCTAGGAAACACATGGTAAATATATACAAACACATAAAATGTATATAAAAATGCATTTTATAAGTATAAACTTGTAGATATTATACATATATAGATATAAATTTGTAGTTATTTCTATATATCTTATAAAAAAAAAGAGTTATTAGTCTTCATTATCAAAGTCATTCCATCCATGAAGGATGTAAATTTGTACAATAGGAGTGACTGATGGTGGCTGTCCTGCCTGCCACTGAAGACCTGTAAGCTCCTCAGAGAGGTCCCAGTGTCCTTAGATACAAAGACACAGGAAGCTGGATTCTGGTGTAGCTGGCATGGAAGCAGCAACATTGGCCTAATGAAGAAGACCCAAGCTTGTGTATGTGGCCAGATGTCCTCATTCAGATGTCTCTGCTGCTTGTTTCGTTTAACAACAGATGCCTATCCAGTGGTGCCCTTGGCTGTTGTTAGGGGATCCCTGTCTTCAGTCTGCTGACCCATTTGCCACCTTCCTCGGCATCTAGAGCTATGCTTTACTAACGTTCTAGCCCCCTCAATCCAGCTGAGTGAGCAAACATGCACCAGTCACCCCCAGATTTCCTTATCAGATTTCCCATCACTGAACCTTCAGCCTCACTCTCTTTTGAGTATTGTACTATATGGTTTTTGAGCTTTTGAAATTCTGTCAGGATTAGAATTTCTCTGTCAGACAAAGCCTTATTTTAAGCCTTAAGTTTCAGCTTGGAAGTCATCCCACAGAGGGGACTTCTCTGCCCACTCCACTTCTGTCTTATCTTAATTACACATTCATTCATTTGTTGTCTCTGCAGTAGAATGTGGATGCCTTACACAAAGAGTCAGCCACTGGGGTGCTTAATAAAATGTCTTAGACTGTGGGGCTTACAAAGAATAAAAACACACTGTTCATAGCTGTGGAGACTGGAAGTTTTCAGATCAACAGTGTGTTGAGTTTTATAACTTTTGATTTATCAATCTGGACATTCTTTCCGTGTTCTTACATGAAGGGAGGAAAACTGCTTTGGAATTCTTTTTCTTTTTTTTTTTTTTTTTGGTCTGTTTGATGTGGGATCTTATGTAGCCCAGGCTGGCCTCAAACTTATTATGTAACCATGTATAGCCTTAACCTTCTGATCCTCCTGCTTCTACCCTCTGGAATGCTGGGATGATAAGCATTTGGTGCTAGGGACCACACCGAAGGAGTCCTGCTTGCTAGGCATTTTATAAGTGACAGCTTCAGCCCTGGATCTTTTTAAAGACCATGAATCACATTCATTAGGACTGTTTCCTCAGGAGCTATCTACTAACCAAAGACCCCATCTCTTAATATCATTATCTTAATGGCTTTAATTTCAACATATGAATTTTGGAGCGAGTCAAACCTTCTTATCACATCAGAAATTGTCTTTCTATTGTGTGTCTCCATATGCCCATATATAACACAATGCCCATCATGTATTAGGTGCCAACAGCTAATTGCGTGAGTATATGAATGCTTATTTCCACCCTTTGGAGTTCCTGATAAATAACGGTATTGCTGCATGTGACACATAGAACAACACATAATAGCTATTCAATGCATCTTTTGAGTGAAACAATGCATGAATAAATTAAAAATTTTGTCACTCAGTCTCGAGATTCAGTGTTTCCAACCATTAAGATTATATTCTTTGTTTTGTAGAGAAGGCTCAATAGTTAAGAATACTCACTGTACTTCCAAAGGATGCACATTCAGCTCCTAGCACATCCATCAGTCATCTCACAACTGTCTGTGACTCCAGCTCCTCGAAACCCTGTATCTGTGACCTTCACAGATACCTGCATGCAAATGCTCATACCCATGCGCAGACAACCTACATCTATACACAATTTTAAATAAATAAAACAAATGAAAAAAGATTATATCATCACAACGTATAATTAGTATCACAATAACATAAATACTGCGAACTAAAAGCATCAAACATATAAATACTTAAAAATCACTGTTTTACAAGTTAAAGTATGATACCTAATTATGTCCTAATTAGGAGCTCTTTGAAAACAGAGGAAAGTTTTTGACTATTCTATCTCTGTATCCCAGTTGTGTCATACAGGGTATGTGCAGGGCATCTTCCTCTTCACCCGTGAGCAAAGAGAAAGCACAACTATTATTAAACCCAACCTCAGAAGCATTTCTTCTCCAAACCAGTTAGTTGCCTTTGAGCAATCAGGAAACATGTTGACCTACATTTTCTTGCTTGCCAGTTTGTGATTGTCATACAGACAATGTGTCCTTCCACAGGGCAGACGAAGTGCAAAGGAGACTGCCTCCTCGTGGGCTGACACCTGATGGGTATAACGCATTTAAAATTAAATGACTGCTGTGAAAGAAAAGATCCCAAATTAAAACCCACACTTGAGCATAGAATTAGATAGTTGCCTATACTGATTGGTACTTTATAGAATGGGTCGTGATGGCTGTGACCAATGTTTCTTGGTTTTATTTAACAGGATAGCAGAAGCTCATGTATGAGAATTTATTTTACATCTCTCTCTGGGGCACAGTTGCTTTCCTCTCGAAACTAAATTCAGATGTACCCTGGGATTTCTTTGACTTAAAAGTCTCGAGTGTGTTTAAAATTTTTATAGCTTCTGCTAGAATTTTAGGATTCTCTGAGATGTAAGTCTCTGATTCTGGCCTCTGTGTCTGTGAGTTTTTTTTTTTTCCATGTTAGGAGACGAGCACCCAGTCTCAGACTGCCCTGCAGTGACAGGTCTGCTCTGAGGAGGAACGGTAATGTTTAAGAAATACAGGCTTCTGTAGATGAAATACACTTTTTTTGCTTCAAACATTAGTGACTGAGGTGACACTTTCTGGTTATAAAAATTGAATCAAACATGTTTATTACAATAGTTTTTCATTTTTCCCTTGTGAATGCTTCCCATATGTTTCACAGAACAAACATATGCATAACCAATTAGAACGTCTTACAGTTACAATGGGATGAACACAATATGATTGAAATTTAGTAACAGTTAATTTACCTGAATTAGCAGAGAGGACCCCCAAAACTGTTTGGTGTATTTAGAAATAGTAATGTAATAACAGACCAAAATCTTCTAGATAATTTAATCCTCTCTTATCATTCTTGACTGAAATTCTGTCTTTTCATGACTATCTTGTTACTTGGTGTGAAGAGCAATCTCTGTAAAGACTGCCTGAAGTGTAAGGTACCGATGGTGGGCCTTGCCCATGTGTTTCGATTCATAACTGCTGGTGTTTTCTGCACGAGTCCCGTGCTTTATTTCACGTGCACCACACAAGGCTGTGCTTTTTTACATCCTCAAAAACAAGAGTTTGTTTGTTCGTTTTTGTTTTTGGTTGGTTGTTATTTAGCAAAGCATTATGCATACAAGCAGGAGGTTATTGGCATCTGTCAGGATGTAAGCCCAGCTGGTGGCAGTCTCAACTTCCATATCTAATTAATATATACAAGTGGTAATTTACTAATGATGTTGGGCACTGTCCACCTTGAATATGTGTAGAGTGAAATAGTTTGGAGACATTTTGTTTATAGTTTACATGTTTCCTTCAGGATGTAGGAGACTTTTTTTCTAGTCTGAAAGAACTGAGATATTTTAAATTGTGACATATTTGGAGGGAGTTGTTTTCTATGAGGGTCGGGATCAATTAATTTTTTGATGGATATTCGGTCATTAGATAAGGAACATAATATGTGAATAATTATTTAAATGCCCAAATGTATTGAAAAAACAAAATAATTACAAAGAAAGAAGTTAGGTCTTTAATGAGACTAAACCAAAAGAGAAATATAAATCACATTTCAATCCTTTTGTCCACAGCCCATTTGTCTTAGGTGCAGGGTTAACAAAGTCTGGTTTGGTTTGCTTTTAATAAAATGTACTGAACCTGTAAAATAGTTTAGATCATTAAACAGCATTATCATATTTAATAATATCATCAAATATTTATTGAGCTTCTTGCATAATTCCTGGCATATGGGGACCATTAAACAAATGATTCTTGAATTCATTAAATTATATTGAATAAAATTAATTTTTAATATGGAAAGTTAGCATCGAGGTGTGTTCAGAGCAAAGTGCAAACAATGCATCTGAAATTAAAATCTTCCATGTCTGCCTGTCTATTCTAGACCACACTCTATTCTAAACAGTTGTGTTTTGGATCCAAATGCTGGCCATTTTTATTCTTACTTCATAATTTAAAAGAGGCATAAGGTCCAGATAGTCCTCAAAGTCATTATATAGCCTCAGCTGGCCTTAAATACATGGCACTTCACACACTTCGGCCTTGCCTGGGCCACCTTACTTGGCTTTATTCAGTCTCCCCAACTTCACTTACACCCTGTAGAATGAAGCCAGGAGCTTCACGTAGGGCCTTCTGAGTGTGAGGGCACAGAGCCAGCCTCAGTACTTGGAGGAGTTGCAGAAGATTCAAGAGAAAGATTGTTTAGGCATTTGACGTACTTCTCTCTTTCAAGGAATCTTCCTGATTGTCTTTAATTAAACCCAGAGTACTTAGACATTGTTTAGTGTGGTGGGGCAAGCATCGGGGAACAAATCAATTGGAGTCATTTTATCTGGAATAGGTTTCTTCTACTAAGTCCTCATGTACATCAAATACACTTAGGCTCAAATAACTAAAACAATATTTTCCACCAGTATCGGGAAATCTGTTTGACCATGGAAGCCTTTCTTCCCCACCTCTAATTAAGACGCATTAGTATGCCAAGGAAATAATATTCTTTTCAGCAGATTTTGGGCAACATTATCAGAAGTGGCTATTTGTACTTTATACTGGCCATGAAATCAAGGTGAATACAAAGAAAACAGAGATTTTGAATATTAGGAAAAGTAGAAGAGAGAGAGAGAGAGAAATAGAGAGAACAGGAGGAAGAAAGGAAATGATGGAGGTGACTGTGACCTCCTTCATAATGTAGCAAGTGGTGGCCAGCCATTTCATAACTCCTGACAAGTAGCACATGTAAATATTAGGGATTACTCAGCGCAGAGACGATTGTCTGTGGTGATTCAGAAATAAAATGCATTTGAGGCAAAGAGACAGAACGTATTAAGATAATTTAATTTGAAACATAAATGGAATCTATGTGAGATAAAAATCAATGAAGAAAAAAGGCTCAGTGTGGGAATGGGTTGAAAACGGTGGAAGAGCCCTTGAAAGTGTGATTTCGTCTTATTCCACCTCAAAAGCTCCTCACTTAAGATAAAGCACACTCGATTACTTTGTTGATAAGCTTTCCAATTTTCCTTAGTATTGTGTCATAAAATTCTATATCACGCCATTTAAAATTTGAGCCTGTCTCCTCACGCCTTGAAAGATTATGCAGCTTGTACAATTTTGCCATCTCTCATCTAAATTCTTTAGGTCTTTTTCTTTTCCAGGAAGAGGGATTTAAGGTGTGCTCAGAAGTTTGGCTCCTGGCAGCAATATCGTCCTCATTTCTGATTGCATAGTCTTCAGAGCTTTCCATACTGGACAAGAAGAAACTCCACATAAGTGCTTATTTACCAAGAAGGGAACAAAAGAGGGCTTTCTGTAATGTCTCAGAGAAGGAGCTATGATAAGCACAAAGGTAATCTGTGCAGCTAGGTAGTGATGGATAACTGCCTCAGTGGAGAGAGTCAGGCAGCATGTGGATTTTTCTATTCTCTTTCAAGTCAAGTCGCTGGTTAGAAAAGAGGGTCTTTATTAGCATCGGGTGCTTCTCTAAGGACAGCAAAAGCAGCTTGGGAAGCAGGTGTCCATGCTCAGAAGGGACTCTGGATTGTGACTTTGCTTCCTGAGTGCTTTTGAACACACATGAAGAATGTATTCATCTACCTTCAGTTCAATAATTAATGTGGCTGTCCCTCCAGCTACTGTTAGAATAACAAATACAGGCGACTCCAGACTCTAAAGGGATTTCATTGAAGAAGCTTTATCTCATGTGTATTTTGGCCTTGGTGAGTATATCATTATAAATTTCATAGTGGCACAAAGCAGAGAGACTCTTTTAATTTATGGAAATCTTTGTGACCTCTACAAAACAAGAAATAATAGACAGTTGGGAAGACTATCTTATTGTACTTTTATTTTCCATCAGAGAGCAAAGCAGGGTCATAATGATTCTTACAGTGCTGTGGAAAAAGCTCCAATTATAAGCCAGGAGTTTAGCACTCATTATGGGCATCCCCTTTCCTTCAAAACTCTGGTTACTCTATGCAGAGCTTGCTCCCTCTGAGAAGGAGTTAAGGCCAGAGTATCACCTGAATTCAAAAGAAACTGAAATTGAAGCAGTTTCATGAGAGAAGAACACAGACAGGCAGAAATACACACACACAGATACACACATATACAGAGATATACATGGACACACATGGACACATACACACTCATATGAATAAATATCTGTATGCATACAGTGCCAGAGAATCCTTGATGCTATATTAAAATTCTTCTATGCTGTGGTGGCTGCCATCATCATGCTACCTGTTTTATTTTTGTGTAGTTCAGTTTCTGTTCAGGATCAACAATGGCTGTTCATTAATTAAAGTCTCAAACATGCATTCCATTGTATATAAAGAATATTTTATTTTGTAGGAAATGGATATCTCAATACCACTTGGAATATACAAATTGTTACCACCCATCACTTTTTTCCTGCCTGCTTATTAAATTCAGTTTTCATCAAGAAAATTTACACTATAGTTTTCATTATATGTATGCCAGTATATGTAGTTGTCAAGCTCTGTCATTATAGTTGTAATCTGAGCTTGAATCTATCTGACCTCTTAACTGATAACACAAAATATGAATTTTCAAATGGCCTATTCAGGTCAGGTGATCTGTCATTTTTCCCCTTCATGCTGATAAACACCTCAACTTGTTTTAGGCCACATAATAGCTCTTGAAAAGACAGCAATTACAATTCAAAGAACCAAACATCATGTGTGATTTAAGTTCTGCAAACTGATTATGAGGCTGAGAAACAGTTTCAAAATTCACTAATTATGATTCTGAAGAGCATAGTAAGCTTTCACAACATGTTTGTGGGCTGGAATAAATAAAAAGGTCTGAATTGTAGCTGACTAAATCATGATTTTGGGGGGGCACATAATTAATATTAAAGTTGTATACTATTCACTTATTTTTCTGCATTCATTGATAAATCTATCTTTTCTTTCTGTATAAGTTTTAAAACTTCCCTTGAATGAGAAAAAAAAAAGAGAGAGACCAACAATCTTCTTCGCTTAATTCAAGTAAATTATGTATCAAGTGTTGATTACATCTGTGTGGAGCCATTTGGGATGACATATCCACTTATAAGTATGAAAATGAGCTCTGATAGAGTTGGGAGATAGTATTCTTTTACATTTGAAAAGCCCAAATGCCATCTAGTTCTGCATTGATACCTGAAATTTTGTTGAGGCTTATATTATCCTTTTTTTTTTTTATATGTTTTAATTAAGAAAACCTCAAAGCTAGTTTTAAATCACAAGTCTATATTTTTTATTTAAAAGCATCTAATAAATATGATGTCAGGAAACCATAGTTTAATGTTGATAGGGCACAATTATCACTATATTAATGACATATAAGATTTAAATGGACCTCTTTTGTTGTTAACTAATATTTGCTACCAAGAGCAAGGGAGCTTATTTTGCTTGCTACTTATATGGAAGTTTTATATATCTACTAGAGATACAGCATTTATTTATGTAAATACAACTTAGATGAGTTGATATGATTACAAGAGTGGGACCATTTACCCTGAATTATTATCTATGTGAGGATATTTATACATGCTGTGATAAAGAGGGACAGTTTAAATATGTGTCCATTTCAGTAGTATTTTAGTGGCATATGTGCTGTCTTACTTTTTTTTTAATCCCACCTGATTCCAAAAATCTTTCTGCCAATATCCTGACAACTCACTTCTAATTCTCCTTGCTTTCAAACTTGTAGAATAGAGTTTTCTCTCAGACTATATTTATTGTCTCTCAAACTATCTCTGTTACAATACCAGCTGCTTTTGCTTTTAACCCTTAAAATATAATTTTCTCCCAAAGCGTATTTATTTTCTCTCAGATCTCCTTGTTACATCCTCTCTGTCATCAGGATCAAAACGGAGACAGGCTATCCAGCTTAATTTGCTCATTTTCAGTTGGAATGAATACTACTGCTGCTTTCAAGTTCTTTATACCTTACTCTGCTATTCTTTCTCATTTTCCCATAAACTGGTGCTCAAGCTCTGAAATAGATCCTGTTATGTGGAAAGAGCCAATTAATTCACACTTTGATCTACTAAGATAGGTTCTATCCTTGGACAGGATTTATGGGCATGACTGTAAAGTCCCTCACTCTGGCCCTAGTGGAATCCTTCGGTCCAGCAAATGTCTAGGCATGTGGAAATCTTTGCTGACTTTCTATATATGGCTATCCAGCCTAGCTGCCCCCAATTCCATGGTGTAAATTATACTTTTAAAAAATCTAAACTGTGTTGGAGGTGTTTTGGAAACTGTTTCTCCATATAGAGAGTGTTTAATTGAAGATGGAGCTGAACGCCACACGTGTTTGCCTTGATTGCCATCAGGTGGCTCAAAAGCAGGCAGTAAATGACTTTTTCATCTAAATGCTCATAAAAGCTATTGGCTATCTCTGTTACAATACCAGCTGGTTGGAATGAAGCCATTCTCAACAGCGTTATCAATCATACACACTATAATTTTCTCCCACTAGTTCTGAGAGGTAATTTCATTGAAGTTTCCTTTTAAAAAATTAGCCAAAAACATCCAGTTTTGGTATCTTCTCTTAGGCATTTGGTGTATAGAACCACAGCTTACTATTTATATAGATTATATTTTGAATGAAAGTTGAGCTGTATGTCATAAATTTCCCACCAACGAGAACTGTTGGTTACTCAGCTCCCTCCTGTTTATTGTCAATCACGTCGTGTAACACACTGCCCGGTACAGAGTAGGTATTAAGCAAAATTGTGCAAGTTATGGCTCAATGCAATGCTTATGCTGGAGGAGCAACCGGAACCAAAGGAGTTCAGTGTGGGGTTATGTTATGGTGTGGTGCCCAGGTTATACACACAAATACGCTGCATGAGAATGAATTCTTTGTCTCTTTTCCTTTACTGAGAGGATAGAAACATCTCTGGTTCTTGGAGGTGTCTTCCTCAGAGCGCCTCCTGCTTCAGGCTTTGCTTTCCCCCTCTGGTGGGCAGTGAGTTGGCTCCTTGTTCTTGCAGCTCTCTTAGATTGCTTTACAATTTTTATTCCTGAAATAAGAAGAAAACCCCACGTCTCAAACCCACCTTTTATAGTAACTACACAATATTTTCAGAAGGGGAGAAAATAACCATAAAAGCCTATAGACTCTTTTATAGTTCATAATTTCTGTTCTGGCTTTTTGTGACACAGGACTAAAATGTTATACAAATTCCAAACACTCTTTTCACTGATAAGATGACGAGAAGATTTCTTTCTATCTAAATGTAGGTGGTTAGGCTTTTGTTGGTATTGACCAGGCTTGGGTCAGAATCTAGAACTTTGTAAGTCTTCATAGACTGTACCACAGCTAATCAGCTTTCATGAAAATGATGCTGATGACAACCTGCTTGGAAATCTTGTGAGCAGCAGTGACAATTCTCTTTTCTTCCCAAGTTCGAGCTTTGACTTGGGCTACACTATGTCTACAGAGAACAAGCTTTGGCAGAAGGCTGGAAGCAAGGCCTGTTGGCTTCAGTTGTCATGCTCAAGATCAGTGTGCAATCAGAATGTGTTCAAGCATGTAGCTGGAGAAATGTGCCAGAAGCAACCCAGCTGCATGAATTATATCTCAAGCCTTGCCTTATTCTTGTCCCATTGGCTAATGAAATTGTCTGACCTAGCCATAAATGAGAGACTGGAAGGTGAAGCTCCCGATTTTAGAGGAGGAACTGCAGGCTTACACGGCAAGGATAGAACTAAGGGAAGGTGAGGTGAAAAGCTACAGGGTATGGAAGGTAGCTTCTTCAGTCTCCATATTCTCTGTTGGTAGAAATCTAGATAGGAGCACCCCCATTGACCCCCCTTAGACTCCCCAGTTCTAGGTTTCCAGCTAGTCCCAGAGATGCACCCAACCAATTTCTACTCTCACTTCCTGTAGCCAGGTGGGATTTCCAGTGGAAGGAGGAGGCTGTCAACCCACCTACAAAATCTTCAATCCAAAATCTGTCCTGCCTTACAAGATGTGCAGGGATAAAGATGGAGCAGAGAATAAGGGAACAGCCAACCAATGGATTCTTCCACTTGAGACCCATCTTTGGTGAGAGAGCCAAGTCCTGACACTATTTATGATACTCTGCTATATTTATAGACTGAGAGGCCTTATCCAGCAGCAGATGGAAATATATGCAGAGAATCACAGCCAAACATCAGGTGGAGTATGGGAGTGTTGTGGAAGAGTAGGAGATAGAATTGAATGAGCAGGAGTGGTCAAGGACATCACAAGAAGACCTACAGAGTCAACCTGGGCCTATGGAGGTTCACAGAGACCGAACCACCCACCAATGAGCGTGCAGGGGCTGGACCTATGTAGCAGATGTACAGCTTAGCCTTCATGTGTGTCCCCTAACAACTGGAACAGGGTCTGTCTCTGACTCTGCTGCCTACTGTTGGACACTCTTCCTCTAAATGGACTGCCTGGTTGGGCCTCAGTGGGAGAAGATGCACTTATTCCTGCTGCAACTGGATATCCCAGGGTAGTATGGTACCTATGAGGTGCTTCCCCTTCTCCTCAGAGAAGGGGAGTGGGTAATGCAGGGAAGGATTTATAAGGGTGGGACTGTGAGGGGAGGAGGGAGGGGGCTGTGACCCAGATGTAAAGTAAACAAATAAATTAATGATGTAAAAATATATATTAAAAAAGCTGCAGGCAATTAAGGGTCATGTCTCCAGCCCTCATAATTCAGAAGTTTCTAAACTTTCAGACAAGGTGTGATGATTGTTTTCTCTGAAGGGGCTACCCTTTCTTGACGCTGGCTTACCTTCTTGCAACCTCTACTCTTCCCATTCCTTGTAATGTCAAAATTTCTTGAAAATAAATACAGTGATGCTCATTTCTTTTCTTCTCAATCTTTTGAAATTAAACACACACACACACATACACACACACACACACACACACACACACACACACACTTTAAAATCAGTATTTTCTTCCCATCTCTCTGTGGAAAATGCCCTCCTCACGGGCACCCCAGAACCCCAGTTTGCCAAAACTGGTGCTAGCTACTTGTTTCGGTTCCGTGCCACTGCATAGCCGTGCCTGTTTGTGGAACACCAGGATGCCCTGCCCGAGCCTTCCTTTCAGTCCCATGGCTGCTACTTCTCAGTTGGCCCCTCTGACTTCTGTTTTCTTATCTCCTGACTTGTTGGCTGACCTCATCAGACCTACTGTTATTAAATAAAAACTGAGGGTGGATGTTTCCTAAATTTGCTCCCCAGGCCGAGTTGTCACATATGTTTTGGAAGTGTAGATCTAACTGCTGATGCCTGGTTTGATGGCAAGTAGGTGACTCAGATAGCATTTTTAGGCATATCTTAAGATCGAACTACTGTTTTTCTTTTTTTCTTTTTTCTTTTCCTTAACTTCTTTGTGTGTGTGCGTGTGTGTGTGCGTGTGTGTGTGTGTGTGTGTGTGTGTGTGTGTATCCCACATACCTAATGATTTTTAAAACAAGTCATTTTGGTACCTGCCTATTCAGCATGTCTCATTACAGTTCCATCTCTCTCTGGATTACTAATACCCTTGGCATGAGCTACTACATGGGTTCTTGGGTTACTACAGAGTTTCACAGTCAATTCTCCGCTTTTTTTTTCCTTGTCCTGTCAGCATCAGTTCAGCATAGATCAATCAGAGAAACCATTTGAAAGTATTTACATGTCTATAGGACCATACTCTCCTCCTTAAATCTTTCAGCAAACTGAAGGTGTTTTCTGCAGCCCCTGACTATTTCTTAGATGGTGCAGTATAACTGCAGTATAACATGTAAATTCATCTAATTAGTTTTGTAGTCGCTACACTCTTATTTATTTGGAGAAGGCTCCATGCTGTGGCTTGCTTCTGGACAAAGTGTAAATTGGCCTGGATTAATTTAGGATACCATTATAATAACCAGGGATATTTATCCTGGTGACTGGAGGAGCTTACATAGGGCAGAAACTCAAACTGTGGCAATTCTGTCATTATCACTGGGGCTTGCTTGATTTTATCTTTAAGTTGAAATGCTAAAGGAATGTAATTTCAGAAATTTACAAACTCATAAAGGAAGTAATATATAAGTAAAAGACTATTTCAGTGAACATGATACCCACACGCCACGCTACTTACATTTGTATTTAGTTTTGAGATTTCCATATAATATATTGTGATCATATTCATTTTCCTACCATCTCATCTCAGATCCTACATATATGGCTACAATGTTCTTTCTCTCTGTCTCCATCTCCCTCTCCCTCCCTCTACCCCCTTTCTCTCTTACCCTCTTCTCAATCCTCCAAACCCACGGAGTCCAGTTTGTGTTGGCTGTGGATGTGGAGCCTGATCTGAAGAAGCCACACTATTTTTTACATTTTGCTATCTTGGATAAGTATGTGTATTTATAAATGTTAATAAAAATAACAGTGATGCTTATAACATGCTCTAAATAAAGTCAGCTAATGACAGACACATCATTCAGGATTGTTATCTATTTGGCCATTTTAGATTCTGGAATGTTTAAATAAAAAAATATGTTTATGAGAAAAAGCTCACAAGAGACTCTGATTATTGGTCTAGGATGTTATTACTTAGTGGTGACTCTATTAGTGGTAATTAATTTGTAAGAAATTGGGTATCTTGAAAAGTGCTTGTTTAATTTTCCTTCATGAGAAGCCGACTTTTAGGTAAGAATTCAGGTTTATTAATGAAGGATATGACAGCATCATGCTTTATGAGAAATTAATGATGAAATGTAGAAATATTGGGGTTTTCTTATCTGTTGTGCCTCAGCAACATTAAGTATTTCAGAGATAGTACGGTGTAAGCAAGCCTTGCCCATTATGACCAGCATTCCAAGTTCTGAACAACAGACCAGTGGCTTGTCCTCCTCTACGATGCAAATGCACTGTTTCCTGAACCTCCATCACCTTATGCATCCAAACAGCCCAAAATAAGCGGTGATGGGTCTGCTTTTAATATCTCGGAACAACTGGTCTCTGAAATGTCACTATTGGAGATTTCATGGTGTCACTGAAGGTGAAATAAAACATGAAGGAATTTCAGGGGAGACATCCCCGTATGTGGGATATGACAGGGCTGTGCAGCAAGTGAAGGCCTGGGGCTGCTGTGGTGCACCTTGTCAGGTCCATCTGCCTGGCTGTCTCTCTTGATCTTCTTTACCCCCCAGAGATGCATGCTCCTGAATTCATATTGGATTAATATTTCAGGTGTTTGTTATTACTTTAAACTTGGCTTTGAAGGAGATAAAATATTAACCATAACACTTTGTTTTAAAAGTGTATGTCTATAACCTTTTTATTCAGTAAGCTAATCATCTAATATCATCTATACTTTTAATGTTCTTTAATACATTAAATATATACTAAATTTTATTGTAAAATATAGATCATATAATTAATGTAATTGATGGAAGAAAATGCTCAAAAGCATGGACATGGGGGACTGGGGAGATTGCCCAGGTGGTGAAGAACCTGGTCATAGGTATGTGGATGAAATTCCCAGTGTCCAGCACTAGCGTGGTAGCCAGTGTCTGTAGCTGTAGAGCTAGGGGTGGGCGGTGACAGTGGAAACCAGCATATCTCCTGAACTTGTTGGCCTCTCAATCCAGACAACTGGTGAACTCCAGATTTGGTGAGAGATCTTCTCTTAAAAAGCAAGGTGAGAACAGGAAGACCCCCAACTTCAGCCCGTGCCCTCCACACAGGTATCCCCACATGCAGATACATACAACATGTATGTGTGTGTATGTATGTATGTATGTATGTATGAAGTGTAAACGTAAGTGTTTATAGAGGGCACTGATCAAAAGGTCCATGACAAGGCCTGTAAGATGGCTTAGAGAGCAAAGATGCCATAGAGCCTTATGGGCTGAGCTTAATCCTTGGGACCTGTGTGGAAGAAGGAGAGAACTGACTCCTACAGACTATGCTCAGTCCTACACATGTGCACTGCACTGTGTATGTGCATGTGCATGCAAGCACACAAGTAAAGAGATGTAAAGCTTTAAAAAGAGAGAGAGGAAAAAAAGACAAGCGGGCCAGCTATGAAGAAAAGAACTCATAAACTGATTTATGATTATTAAGTATCTAGTGATATAGTGGCATTTAACATTGTTGACGGCAGTAAAATCACCCTGTGGTGAGAGGCTACCTGTCCATGCGCTGGACTCTGTAGGAGTCCAGAGGTGGGAGGATGTGTTCTGATATGAAGGGGTTAGGCCATTTCTTAACAACACATCAGAAAATGTGTTGTTTGATCAGGTACTAGATCACAATCAGAGAATGAGGATGGGGGTGCGACTTTGCAGAGATGGGGTGCCAGAGTCTTTTCTTCACAGATGCTACAGTGAAGAGAATGGAATGGACATGTCTGTGTTGGATCCTCTAGGTGTCTCTGGCAGACAGTGACCCATGGGTTATGTTTTTTCCTTGGCCAATGTCCTCTTTAAGGTCCCATTGTCAGAGAGGAAGGAAACAGGAGTGGCTTCCTGCGATGAGGAGGTCTAGGCTTTTTCTCTGAGCTGTTGGTGACTTGGAATGACACTATTTATTTCTCAGCTACAAAGTAGGATTGTTAGGTAGGGTGACCTTTGAGGCCATTTTCAATTCAGAGTTTCCTTATGTTGGTATAAAAATGAAATGGGAAAAAAAGATTTTTAGATAGGCAGACTTCTTGACAACTTTTAATTCATGCTGCCTCGGTCATCCCCAAGTCATCTCAGTCTGGAAGGGCCGTGGATATCCTCAGGGACAGTGTATTTGCTATTTCAGAACATCCAGACCCTTAAATGTGGAAAGTTGATCTAAGAGATTTCCCCTTTGGCTACTCTGCAAGGAGAATAAGTTACTTTTATTCTGTTATATGATAACCCTTTGAGAGTAAAATGGCTTTAATGTTTCATGGAGTCAAATAATTTTGAAAAGCCTGGAAAACATTATTCTTATCATGGCTTAGCAGGTGTCCCTGGGTCAGAAGATTCTCTAAATATTTAATACAATTTTCACAGAGGTTTGTCTGTCTTTTCCTTTTAAACCAGTTGCACACTTAATGTCAATTAAGAAGTATGTATGCCTCTGAGTTTATAAAACTTAGTAATCTTAATTTGGCTCTTGTGTCAGCATCTGTTAACATTCATTAGGTGCTTGCTGCTTCTGGGGTATTGTATTGTTCATAAGGGACTTGGTATATTACGCTTTCCCACCTCAAGAACTCTGCATCTGTCCTTTCATTGGTAGAACTAGGAGCTTAAGCTGTAGGGAACAGTTAACACACAATGACACAATAGGTCAATGCAAGGTTTGCATTCTTTTATTGCCTTTATACACTGTATTTATCTACATACATACAATCATTGTATTATACATTCTTTTTCTTCTCTTTTTACTTAAGTGTGGCATCCATAGCCAATTTGCATATCAACCACCTGCTGAGGTATGCACATCTCTATAAAATTTTATTCTACAATCTGGAATAGATCTAAAAATGTTGGAAAGTAAACACATCATTATTAACCTGTCATATCCAATGGCAGCCTCTCAGAAATATATATATACACAGGAACCAAAATGAGTGAACCATGATACTGTGATTCTAAATTAGCCTCTAATGTGCTCACAGCCTGGAGGAAGGAAAACAGCGGGTAGCCAGAGGTGATTTTCCTCACGCATGTCTTTGTGTTGCCACAGAGTACAGTGCTGCAAAGAAACGGCTTATTTGGGAGTTCAAAACTTCCAATAGAGCCTAGATAGACACATAGGATTCTGCCCTTGTTTGAGAGGATGGTACCATCTCATCTATGCATGAGATGTAACTATGTTGTTTTAAGACTATGTCCAAAGTAATACCAGATAGGTTACTATTGCTATGATGAAACACCATGGCCAAAGCAACTTATGAAGGGCAGGGTTTATTTGGGGTACGAGCTGTGGTTCATCTTGTCCAACAATGGCTCTCTACTAATGGAAAGTCCAAGAATCCAGTAGTCATTCTGTCCACAAGGTTGGATGTCTCAGCTAGTCTGCAGTAAACCCTGGAATGCTTAAGAAGTGGGCTCTAGTGCCAATGAAGGAATGGACTTGCCAGTGAGGGTGAGAGTCAGCAGGGAGAGACTGAGTTTCCTTCTGTTCTTTATACAGATTCCCTAGAAGAAGGTGTGGTCCAGATTAAAGGTGTATCTTCCCACCTAAAAAGAACCAGATTAAAAGTGGGTCTTCCACTTCAAATGATTTAAATAAGGAAAATTCTTCTCAAGCGTACCCTTGGATTTTAATTAATTCCATACTGACAACTGGGAATAGCTATCACATATTTCAAAGTAGCTTCTCATCTATAGCCTGGTGCCATTCTCCTAAGAATCATTGACAAGTGTTCCAATTGGAAAATCCTGTTGCCTCTTATTCTTTCATCCTCTTACTGACATCACTTACTTTAAGGCTCTCAATAATCTTGGCTATCTTTTTCTTTTAATTCTCCATTAAAAATCCATCCCATAATCAGTCACTAAACTCAGACACTATTGCATAGGACAGCAAGTGTCTACTTAAGGGACCCTGATATAGCTGTCTTGTACAGAAGTGGATGCTCACAGTCATCTATATGATGGAACACAGGGCCCACAATGAAGAAGCTAGAGATAGAACCCCAGGAGCTGAAGGGGTCTGCAACCCTAGAAGAGGAACAACAATATGAACTAACTAGAACCTCCAGAACTCGTGTCTCTAGCTCCACATGTAGCAGAAGATGGCCTAGTTGGCCATCATTGGGAGGAGAGGCCCCTTCGTATTGCAATCTTTATATACCCCAATACAGGGGAACGCCAGGGCCAAGAAGTGGAAGTGGGTGGGCAGGAGAACAGGGCGGGGGAGCACTTTCGGGATAGCATTTGAAATGTAAATTAAGAAAATATCTAATAAAAATATTGAAAAAAACCTTTCACACTTATCCAAAACAATAGAATATGAAACAGAAAGAAAGTTTAAAAAGAAAGTCATCCGTTAGGTTACCAGTTCATGGAAAACCCACTTTAACATAGTCTGGTCTTTTCTTTCAAAGCATATGATATTTAAAAGAGGGTTCACACTATATATACCACTTTTAAATTAATTTTTAGTACTATAAGTGTTATTTTTCAATAAAGCAAATATCCATAATAGCTAGAAATTTGTGTGTGTGTGTGCATGTATATCCGTGTGTAGATGCCACAGAATCTGGGCATCACTTCTCAAGTCTTCCACTGGCTTGGGGACTGCTGATTAGGCTAAACTGGGTGGCCAGCAAACTTCAGGAATGTATATGTCTCCTTGTCCCCAGAGCTGAGACTAAAGTACGCATTATTGTTGGCTTTTCCCATGTGTCTGGAAATTGAATCTCTGTGTTAAATGCACTTTATGAACTGACTGATCCATCTTTCTAAACCAATATCAATGCACATGTTTTGTTTAGCAGATGAAGAACATAATAATAATAATCATCAAGCTATTCTTGTCTCTTTCTGTTTAAAACTCAGACAGTCTTTCTTCTTGGAATCTTCTGATATGTAGAGCTTCGATGAGACCCTTGCTGCTCACAGATGTCTTGATGACAAATCAGTGGGAAAAAACTGGCTGCTTCCTCCCATTCTGTTCTCCCTGATAACAGCTAGCCACTGTGAAAAATGAAGACTTCTGATTTCTCTGTATAGAACATGCCATCAAGAAGGCAGAGCAGAGTCATGGGCGAGGTCATATTTAAACACAGGTAGACAGGTGGTAGCTGGAAGGTGAGATTCTAAAGGGGGATGATGACATCATCTTAACTCTATGAGACTAGAAGTGAAGGCTAAGTGAGTTTATCTGGCCACAAGAAAAACGTGGTTAGAGAATGGATTAGGGCTAACCAAATCATCGACTCAGCTGTGGGAGCTAAGAAATCACAGACCAGAAAAATAATTTCCCACTCAAACCTATTTACCTGCTAGTAACCTGATTTCTGTTATATATTGAATCCTCTACTCACTCAGTGGTGAAACCCTAGCTTCTTTCTTGTTTCCACTAGACTTCCAATTGGTCCAAGCAATTCAACACTGAAATGCCTCCAGATATTTCCCAACTTGGTCTCTGCTGTCACCAATTGAAATCCACATTTCCTTTTATCTCTTGCTTAATCTAGCAGTCTCTTAATGAGTCTGCTGTTCTCAAATGCATTTTTCATAGACTACTGTATTTTATATAATGCTGTTACTCCAGTTTTCATCAAATAAAGATTTAACCTTAGCATTTCCTTGTTCATGATCATAATGTCTTTCCTCTTAATACAGTCTTCCTAGCTTCAACAGCCAGAATCCTCAATCTATGTCACTATCTTGCCACATCTTTAGCACTAACTTAAACTCATCACTTTGCTGAGGCCATGGGACTTCTCTTTCTTTCTTTCTTTCTTTCTTTCTTTCTTTCTTTCTTTCTTTCTTTCTTTCTTTTTTAAACTCAGGCTTTATCTCAATCTCCCTGTGAAACTGAGATATGTGGGAAGAATTCTGAGAGCTTAGGCTCTGTCTCAACTGCTTGATTTACGAATGGCTTGACCCCATGGAAATAAATCTTAAGTGTTCTAATTCCTGGTATTGTATACATACAAGGGCCTTATCCCTACCATTCATTGTCTCTGGAGAACTAACTCACAGACTAAGAAATAAAACATCCCTGCTATGTGTGCTGAGTTCCATTCCTGTAACTTCCTAATCAATAGATATAAGTTTATTGAGACCAAATTTCAAGTCTGATTTAAGGGATCCTAGGTACAATCTTTAGCATAGTAAAATATAGTGAAATATCACAAAGAAGCTGGAACAATGAAGTTTTTGAAGAAAATTTGGCGTATCCACAGAACACATTTTAAAAACAAGAATTCTAATTGTTTTTTCTTTTCTATACCTGGATCAGGAGTGTTGTAAAATATTGCCTTCCAAGTTGATTACTTTGAAGAAAGTTAATTCCCCTTCAGATTATTTTTGACATGTTTCTTAAAAATAGAATAATGACATATAAATGTAAGTCTGAGATACTAAGATTGTTGGTAACTTTGCCCTGCATTTTTATTGTATTTTCTGAAACTTCTGCAGTGGCGGCTGTGTGAGCTTTACTTATCATACTGTTCGACAATCTAGGGCCATTATTTCTAAGTACATGTAGTAACATTTCCTCTTGCTGCTCTATCAAAAAGAATTCTATACAGTTTCAATCAAATGGTTTGTAACTTTCTTAGCAGGTGCACAAGAAAGAGGCCTGAGATGACCTAGCACACAGACAGCAGCTCTGTCATATATATATATATATATATATATATATATATATATATATATATATATATATGGCTGAATACAAGTTATTCCAATCTGCTTCTCATCTCATACAGCAGAATGTATCTCTCATCAAAGATTTGGAGTAATCACCTTTCAGTTTTGCAACTGTAATCTTTATGTGCATATAATTATATGTAATTGAGAACGTGATTCTTGAAATGTCATAATAGTGATTTAGCCTTACTATAGAACCTATAAATAAACCTTGTAAAATATTTATTAAATGTTGGGAAGCACTCGTTTGCTTTCCCACCGAATCCTTCAGTATGTTAGTTCTTGTTCAAATTTGGAGGCTACAACAATCAATAAAATAGATAAAGATTTCTAGTCGTGTGTGGTGCATAGGAACTGCTGCAGTGAGAAGGATTCACAGTAAGAAGATTAAAAGATATATGAAGATGAATGGTTCGAGGGCTGTCAAGAGGGCTTAGCAGATAAAGGTGCTTGTTACCAAACCTAATGATCTGAGTTTGATTCCTGGGACTCCCAAGGTGAAAGGAGAGAACTGATTCTTTCAAGTTGTCTTCTGACTTTTATGTGTGTGTCTTGGAACATGCAATATTTACCCCACCAACAGTAATAAATATGAACGGTTTAAGATCAGGTGCAGTGGCTCACAGCTGTTGTAATCACAGTACACTGGAGGAAAACACTGGAGGATCAGAAGTTCAGGGTCATCCTCAGCTACGAAGCAATTCCAAGGACAGCCTTGGATATATAAGATCCTAGCTGGAGAGTGAGGGAGAGAGAGGGAGGAGGTGAGAGAGGGAGGGGGAGAGAGGGAGGAGGAGAGGGAGAGGGAGGGGGGGGGGGAGGGAGGGGAGAGGGAGGGAAGGAAAGAGGGAGGGAGGGAGGGAGAGAGAGAAAGAGGGAGGGAGAGGGAGAGAGGGAGGGAGGGAGAGAGGAAGAGGGAGAGGGAGGGAGAGTGGAAGAGGGAGAGGGAAGGTGAGAGGGAGGGAGAGAGAGGGAGGGAGAGAAGTTGTGATAAATATTACAAAGAAAAGTAATGCAGAAAAACATATTGAATGTTGTCAGCAGTGGTCAGTACTCACTGCAAAAGTGCCAGTTGAATAAAATTTAAATGAGATGATTAGCAGGAGGTGATATGGATAAAAGGCAAAGAGAATCTCAATTCCAGGCAAGAGAAAATTGTGTCAAAGACCCTGGGGTGTGTACCCATGTATTCATGAGGCAACAATGTTTGACAGACATAATGGTGACAGTTTAAGAAAGAGGCTTGCTNGATTAAAAGGAATTATAATAATTAGCCATGAAAACGTAAAACTGGATCAAAAGAGGAGGATAGTCTTTGCATACACACCCCATGCCATGGTAAACAGGGCCCAGGCTGTCAGTGCAAGGAGTACCTGAATAAACACAGTCAGCAGAAAATCAGCTGCAGAGGGAGGGTGTACTGGGTGGAGAGAGGAAGTCTGAAATTCAGAGGTTTGGAAGGTTCCCAGTTGCTAGTGACCAGGTTTAGGGTATGACATGGAAGTGAGTAGTTAAGATTAGGTACTGGTTAAAATAAAGTGAGAGTGTCAGGCATAGGAATGCTCATTTACACAGATATCTATTTAAGCCATGCACATTACAGGATCAATGCAGCTGGTAGCTGTTTACTGTGTGTCCATGGTCAGGATGGATTCATCCCAGGGATGCAGGCTTTGGTCAACACAGCAAATTAATGACACAGGCCACATCACTGGAAAAAGTCCCGGAAAGACAGATAATTTTAATAGATAAGAAAACTAAGTGTGTTAAATAAACCATGAAAATTAGATGTAGGAGAGATACACATACAAATAATAACAAAAAAAAAAAAAAAAAAAAAAAAAAAAAAAAAAAAAAAAAAAAAAAAAAAAAAAAAAAAAAAAAAAAAAAAAAAAAAAAAAAAAAAAAAAAAAAAAAAAAAAAAAAAAAAAAAAAAAAAAAAAACAGCAACAACAAAACCAAAAAACAAAGAAAACCAAAAACCAAAACAAAAACAAATCAGCAGCTAATAAATAGTATATTAAGTGATGAAAAGCTGATTAACTTTTCTCTAAGGCTTGGAATAGAACAAGGAAGCTCCTTGCTAGAAAGGCTATCCAGAGCAATCAAGAGGAAGATAAAGGCATCCAGACTGGAAAGAAAGAGACAAATTGTCACTGTTTATACATAACACCACATAAAAGATCAATATCCAGAATATAATAGAGCTCTAAAAACTCAAATAGAAAAAACGAAAACAACATGAACTCTCTCAAAAGGCTACAAAGGCATCAGGATTAAACAAATATTTTCCAAAGAAGACACACAACTGGCCCAAGGTATATGAATAAGTTCTCAGCATTACAAAAGACCAAATCAAAACCACAGTGAGATATCACTTCATCCCAGGAGCGATGGTTAGTATAAATAAACTAAAGATACAAGTGTTGGTGAGGATGTGGAGAAAAAGGAATTTCTTGTGCTAAGGATGAACATTAATATGGAGAATAACATACAACTACCATACAATCCAGGGTGTATCTATCCTTGGGAAAGAAAATCAATATGTCAAAAAGACATGTTTGTTGCAGTACTATTCGCAGTAGCCCAGAAATGGAAAGAGTTTCTCTATCAGCTGTGAATCTGTAAATGAATAGAGGCGTATATACAGTGTAATCTGAGTCAGATGTAAAAAGTTCTGTCATTTGTCACAGTATGGATGGATTGAGGTAGAGATCATTATGTTAAGTAAGGCAGGCACAGACAGAGACGTTCCATGTGGTCTCATTCATGCCTGGATTCTACAGAGATTGAGAATGGAAGGGTGCTTAGAGAATGAGGGGAGGGAAGAGTGGGGAGGGTTGACCAATGAATAATGGTCAGTTAGAAACTAGGAGTTTCTGTGTGATATGGAACAGGACAGGTATAGACAACAATGATGTACTATGTATTCTAGAAGTCTGAAAGAAAGCATTTTGGAAAATTTTAACATGAGTAATGATAGGCATAGGAGGAAGTAAGTTTTGTTAACTTGATTTAAACATTGATTTAAATATTGAAACATCACTCGTAATCTCACTAATGCTAATACATTTTTACTAATATTTTAAAAATATTTTACTATTTTTGTTAATACTAATAGCTTTTAATGTATTAGCTAAAAAGATATTTCATGAAAATGGCCTATAGTTTTTTTGTTTTGTATCAAAGTTATATAACATGTTTTTAAATTATTGGTTGTATATATGTTGGCTAGTTTTAAAAGTCAACTTGACACAACCTAGAATCATCTGGGAGAATAATTTTTTATTTCCTCTTAGCAATCATTCACATATTTTAGATAAAATATTGCTTTTTTCCTCTCTCACACCCTTTTCAATATTTTAAAGAAATGTTTTATTTTTAATTATTTATTTTATTTTTGAAATTATAGTATAATCATATAAAATTGCCCTTTTCTTTCCTTCCTCTAGCCTTCCCATATATCCTTTCTTTTTTTTCCAATTCATGGCCTCTGTTTTTATTGTTATTGCATGTACACACCCCCCCACAGACACACACATCTCCATGCTTGTATTCCAAAGAATGAACGTGTGTGTGTGTGTGTGTGTGTGTGTGTGTATTTCTAAATATAACCTGCTCTGTCTGTCAAGTGTTACTTGTATGTTTAGGGATGACCACTTGGTATTGGATGGTCAGTTAATGTGCTCTTGCCTGGGGAAGACTATTCTTCTCTTAGCATTCCTTAGCCTGTAGTTATCTTCATAGGGCTGAGGCCTCCTGGGTTTTCCCTGTTCACATCAGCATGTCTGTTGTTGTCCTTACTTAGTGCATGTTTAGGCAGTCATGTTGGTGATGCTTTATGTGTGCAGCTTCTGACACACATAAAGATGTGTAGGAAACACAATCTCACAGCAAATTCCCAGTTCTCTGGTTCTTAAAGCTGTTTTCCTCCTGACTCTGGGAGGATGGTCTTGGGATTTTATAGATCAGGTTGGCCTGAGGGAAGCTGTGTCTTGATTGGTTAATTGTGGTGAAAGACCGGTCTAAATGTGGCCACACAGTTTTATGGGCCAGGCACTGAACTTTATAGGACATAAGAAAGCTGGATGGAGGCTGGGTGTGGTGGCACACTCCTTTGATCCCAGCACTTGGGATGCAGAGGCAGGTGGATTTCTGAGTTCGAGGCCAGCCTGGTCTACAGAGTTAGTTCCAGGACAGCCAGGGCTACACAGAGAAACCCTGTCTGGAAAAAACAAACAAACAAACAAACAAACAAAACAAAACAAAACAAAACAAAGAAAGCTGGATGGAAAACAAGGAAACAGACAGCGTAGGTTAGTGCCTTTCTGCTCTTGTCTATGGTTATGATGTGGTTAGCTCCTTCTGCACCTGTCTTGATTTCCCAGTGATGGACTGTAACCTTGAATTATAAGCTGAATAAAACATATCCTCCCTTAACTTGGTTTCTTCAGGTTGTATTATCCACAGCAACAGGAGTTGTGAGGGGACACTGGATTCTGCCAAGTCTGTGTCCTGGTGCCTCTTTGTGTGGTTGCTGATGCATGGGAGCTTATGGGTTTTGTTTGACTTTGTGGTGTGATATTCAAAGCTTTAATTGAGAATAATCAACCATAGACGGATAATACTGGGGTTGCTTCTGGCAGAGCCAGGACGGTGGAATCAACCCAAGACCCTAGGGTAGGAGTGAGGCAAGAGCAGCTGTCTAGGGACAGACTGTAAGGAGATCCTGAATATCAGAGTCATAAAAGTGTCTTTCTATATCTGCACCTGAGGAACTGTGTTTGCTGTATCCTAGACCTGGTCCTGCCAGGAAGTAGTTCAATTTAATTGAAAGCGACTTATTTATCGGGGTTGGGGCTAACTTTTCATCTAATTCAAGTCACTCCCTTGTAACTTCTTAAATTCAGTCTAGGTTCCTGATTTTTATAGAGTTTCTGGCTTAGTCTCTCTCTCATAAAAAGGACTTCAAAGCTCAGATTCAGGACGTTAATGACATAAGACTCTCTGCTTTTGGGCCCCCTGGCTCTGATCACACCGAGCACATGACTTCTTAGACCAAGGACCTTCTAAATATACTTTGTTTTAGGTTCTCTTCATTTTTTATCACAGCTTATCAATTTATTTAAATGTCACTTAATCAGGATTTAATTTTATTAAATTAGAAGGAACTGTCATAATATGTAACCTATTGTATATTTGAAGCTGCTACCCTAATTTTTTTTTTAAAGATCGGCATTTTCATGTCAGATCTGATTAGAAAAAACACACATTAAATATTTAAGAGCAGAATCTATTTCCTCTAGAATGATTAGTACACAAATGGAAACAAGAGCCCAAGTAATAGGTATTTGCCAAAATGATTAGTTTGACCTTCAATAACAGAATAATTTTTATTTTGACTCATTCAGTGTTCCTGATCCTCAAAATAGTACTGTTAAGTGCTTGGTGATTTTTCTGTCCCAGTTGTGATTAAGCTCCTGCTAAGCAGGTGAGCCTAGCCAGGCTCAGAAAGCACTGATTTGCTTTGCAGCAGGTCTTTGCTCACAAATAAGGCTTTTGGACGTGCTATAGGTTTTGTAGCCAAGAAAAATGAAAGGTGGAAGTCTTACAAGGTGGAAGAGAAAGTTAGAATTTCACACCAAACCTCTGGTGAACAAACACTAATTATTAAGTGTTCTACTTCAGTGATACTAGAGATGAGAAATGGTGGGTTTAATTAAGCAACAAAAGTATATTTGCTGAGCAATTTGAATATCGCTGTTAGAAGGTGCCAGGAGGAAGTCACTCCAAGTGATCTTCTTGTCATTTCAAGGGCAAAGGCAGAATCAACCTGCATGGGTTTTAGTTCAGCTTAAAAACAACATAGGGTTCCTCTGGGGCCTGGTGAACCTCATGTGGAAAATGCTGTGGGACCAGAAGGTGTCAAAGGCAACATCTGCCATGGCCTGTTTGTGTGCTGCCTGCCTTGCAGGTGTCAAGAAACTGTTGAGAGACAAATATGCCCAGGCTGAATCAAAGTTCTGCCACTGCTACTTGGATCAGCTTCGCAGCACAGCTATGAAACAGCATATGAAAGCAGGCATGATAACCATATTTACCTCATTAGGATGTTTGAGTTCTGAGTGAATCTTGCATAGCATATGTTTAGCAGAGTGATTGATACTTACTAGATGCTGAATAAATACGTTAATATTTTTGTTGCTCTCTGCCTTGTTTACAAAAAATATGCCTTGTTAGTTATAAACATAGATCTTCATCCTCCCTTTTTATGTAGCTCTATTTATCTTAATTGAACAAGAGAAACACGACAGTATAAAATTTCCTAGAGTAGCTAAAATCTGAATATTCATTACTGGTGTTGTATTGCAGCCATTACATGGACACATAATCTCAGTGGTTTAATTCTAGTAGCAATCTCTGCAGTTATAATTTCTCCACTCAAATTACAATGAGTCATATAGAAACCTTCACATTTGGTCAGCACTGTTTCTGATGCACACATCACTGAATGCTGGGCTTATGTGGTAGAGAAAACCAACTCTATTCTAATCACATTCCTCATCTTAAGTAAGGAAAAAAATCCTGTATATATGGTATACTGTTCTCCTAGTTTATCAAAGGCCTATTTTCTGTACAGTGTGTGTGAACCTTGTGTTCATTTCCCAATGCCACTTGGTGGCTAGAATTGAATAATAGGTTTATCCTGGACACTTACATTCATCTAAAGACTCCATGAATCTAGAGAGAAATGTTTTAAAAAATTGTTCTGAAAAGAAAAGTGTTAGAATGGCACTTTTGATGTCCCTGGGTGAATACATAATAAAGATATTCACATATATTCATAACATCATCATCTCTCTATGCAAATTATAAGTCTGCTTTTGTAATAACAAGCACAGAGTAACCAGGAGACTTTTGTTACCACCAGGTTACTTTGGGGTTAGGACAAATTACATTAATTGAGTTGATCACAAATAAATGTTGTCAAATCCCCACTGTGAGCAATTACCTTAGGTACATAATGCAGCGATGAAGAACCCAGTTCTACATCATAGTTACCTGGATGTTCTTGCCTGCTAGCCAAGGCATCTCAAGTGGCTTAAGCCCAGCAGCTAACATTGCATTATTGATCCTGTAGCTTGGAAAGGAGAACGCATCATTCTAGCCATGAACATATTGTGTAGCGTTAGAGTTTATAACCCTAAAAGACTGGCAGATCGGGCACTTAGTGAGGATGTGTGATCCATAAATGGGGAAATGACACCTAATTCTGTAACAGCTATTTTTTAAGACAGCTCCTAGCATGTATTTTGAAATAGTTCCTTTTCACTCAGAATTCTCATGGCTTCCAGACATCTCATGGACCTTGGGCATTTTCACATACATGCCTTGATAGGTTTGTTTCCTTTTCACAATTAAAAACACTATTTTGACAAGTGAGGCACATCCTCTGAACGTGAAGGTGTGTGTGTGTGTGTGTGTGTGTGTGTGTCCCACCTGCTCTTCTCCCTGCATACTCCTCTAGTCCATGTGTGCCATGGCTTCCAGTAAGTTAGCCGGCCCAGACTTCCAATGAGCTTCTTGGAAGCCTGCCAGCTAAGTGATAAGGCATTATGATAGGAGGCTACACTGATTAAAAAACAAAAGTCTTATATATTTTAGTTACTTTTCTGCTGGTATGATAAATACTCTGACCAAAGCAATTTATGTGGTAAGGGTTCATTTCTGGCGGCCCATAGTTCCAAACTACAGTTGATCATGATGGGGAATTCACAACGGCAGGAGCCTGGGACAGCAGGAGATTTAAATGGTTTGCTTGCAGCAGAATCACCTGAGGTCTAATAAAAATGTCAACCTGTGTGTGCTACAAAGGTCCAGTGGATCAGATAATTGAGCATAGGAGTCTGGGGCTCTATCCTGTAAAATGACATTCCTGGTGATGACCAGGCATACTGGAGAGCTTTCTTGACACATCTTCTCCTACCAGAACCCCTTGGACCTTACAATTGCTTTTTATAGCAGTAACAGAAGTAATCATCATTAGTGGTGATTACTGATATACTGATCATATACTGATTGCCAACTAAATGCCAAGAACCATTCTTCATGTTTTATATTCAATATCTACGTATTAAAACAGGTGACAATGTATTGCACTTTTTGAGAGACCTGACCAGCTTCATCCTGGGCTCAGGCTCCATCTTAGAGAACCTAACCTAAGGTTGAACTTGAGTTAATCAACAAGCCTGCACCTAGCACTCGTTACCAGGTCACATCCTAACAACCACCAATCAGGAGAAAAGCAGAAGTTAAGTTTATGGTTTGGCTCCCAGCACCAGCCAATCATTTTAAAGGGCAACAAATTACATCATAGACCCTTAATCAGATGTGTGAAAACCCTCTGACTTGTTTACTTGCCTCTATAAATGGTTGCTTGAAACTGGGCTGGGGCTTCACCCTCCTGTCCTGCAGTGTAAAGCTCCAACTTGAATAAAGACCCTAGAGTGATTGCATTAGAACCAGCTCCTTGATGTTTTTTTGGGGTTCTAAATGCTTCCTGAATAGGCACAGTGCTTTCAGGTCAGGAAACTGAAGGAACACTGCTGCTGAGTACAAACCCTGGAGTTTGTTCCAGCCCTGTTTAGTGTTAGGTGCTGTCCCTCTATTTGGAACTTAAGATGCTCTCCCCATCTTTTGAATTCTTGGCTTTCTTATTCTTCTCAATTATCCCACATGCACAGTTCTTGCTTTTGTTTTGAGGCAGGGCCTGTGAAACTCAAGCTGGCTTTAAACTTGCAATGCAGCCAAGGCTGCTCTTGCATTTCTGATCCTCATGTCTCTGACTCCCAGATGATTCAATGACAGGTCTGCACTATCCTGACAGATTTATGCGGTATTTGGGAATAAAACCAGAACTCGTGCATGCTAGCTAGACAAGCACTTTGCCAAACAACAGATCCATATTTACAAACTTATACAGGTCTTCTGCATGCTAGGACAGTCTGTTTATATGTGAATCAGTCCACTTATGAATGAATGATGACTGAGATACCACATACTTACCTCTTGATCTGTAGCAATAATGCTGCTTTCTTTTCTGAAGTCCAGTTCATCATTAACCCTCCTACCTGGCTTCTTTCACTAACCAGATCATTTTGTGTAACAAGGATTATATCATCCATTGGGACTTTAAATTGGCTTGTACATTAGAACCTTAGATAAAAAATGGAAGATAGGTCAACATGTCACTACTCTGGCTGTAGTCACTATGGTGTTAGTGTTGTTAGGATGTGATTGCTGTTGATTTATTGAGGATTGAGTCCTTAGGTTCATGGTACCCACTTCTATGCCTTCAGTCCTTCAAGTGTCATTCCTGACATGTTCATGAAGATTAGATTTGGTTTCTAGTCTTGCACCAATACTATGTCACACTTCAAAGGCATTGTGCATGTCAACCTGAGTATGTAATCTATTTAATTTAGGATATTTCTATTCCTGCCATCTGTTCCTAAGAGGGTTTCTTTGCTATTAGTGTAAGTTTTATGCTTCCAGGTTCTTTCACAGGCCCAGCAACTGATCATGCTACTCTAGGTTTGTGTTTTTGCTTTGTTCTTTTCCTCCCTACTGCTCCCGGCTTGAAATTCTAGCACGCATTCAAAGAGGCTTCATTGCAGGATGTGTGTTATGAGCAGAGAGTTCTGTGTAATAGAGATTTCATCATCAGGAGATAACTACTCAGAGATTTATGGACAATCTCACTTGTAAGATCCATTCTCAATTCATATGGCTGGAGCTAGCTACTTGGGTGCTCTTAATACATCAGTGATATGCATACAATTTTATACATCAATGGGTATGTATTCTGGAACCTTCTGTGTTCCTATCATCTCTTCATGGGGACAGATTCTCACAGTGGGGCTAAAGGAATGGGATAAAGGCAAATGGGATGATCTGGGCATCCTTCCCATAACTATGTGCCATGAACGAATCTATTCTGAAGACCCATTACTAGCTTTAAGCAGTGAATTGGCATAAGCCCTGGGTTCAGACTATGCCGTTTTCTGCTTTTCAGCTCATTTAATAAGCATAGTCCTAACATATGTGACAAGTCATTTACATTTCTCTCCTTCCTGCAAACTCAACTCACTTCACTTTGGTGTCTGTTCCAATAAAACCACTCAGACTGTCTTTATTAAAGTCATGAATGACTTTGGAAACTTTAGTTTCTATAGTAAATTGTCTATTATCCTTGTTTTTAATTTCTTTTTTTGCAATCTGTGATAAAACTATCACTATCTTCTTTAAGGATTTGAAGATCAAAAAATAGCATGTATGTATCAAGAGAATATATTTCTATGGGATTGGTGAATGTGTGCAGCCAGGAAAGCATGATTACAAATGAGTTCAACACCAAATCTCTTCTCTCCTGGAGTCTATATATTTCTCAGCACTGACGTCTCTTTCTCACACACACATCATGGGCCAGCCTCCAAAAAACTAGTAAACTTATTTCTTGTTAAAATTAAACCCATTTTAGTAATATTACATACAGAAATTAGTTGCTTGTCTCTATTACTTAACATGATATTTGAAATGCACTCCTGTGACCTCATGTATCAACAATTCATTTTTTTTTATTGTGTAATAGTCCTTTGCATGGATATACTATATGTTGCTTACCTTATTTGATGGATATTATGTTTTGTTCATTTTCTAGTTGTACTGGTTACTTCTGCCATATTATTTTATCCTGCTGTTAATTTCTAGTTCTATTGTTTAGAAAACATTCTGTGTATGATTTCAATGCTTTTAAGTGATTGAAAGTTGTTTATCACTAACTTATAGCCTATCATATTCTGTTTTGCACTTGGTGGTATTTTGTTGCTGGGTTGAGTGTTCTATAGATGGGAATTAGATCAAGTTGTTTTAGAGGGTTTTCCAATCTTTTTACTCTCTTCATATATTCAAGCTATATTGGGTTGAGGAATGCACTCAGAGCCACAATTTTCCATATTTCCTCAGGCCTTTGATATTCAGTAGGCTCCCTGGAGTTCTTTTACATCCATCCTTGATACCAAAGTTGTGGAATTTATTACATTAGTACTTCTTGGGCTCCTTCACGTCTGCACTATTCCAGTGAAAAATTTAAAATATACTTTTATTTATCCTTTGGGAATTTCATACAGATATACAAATGTGTTTTGATATCTAGTAGTTCCTTGTCTGTAACTCCACCCACATCCTCCCAGTACACCTTCATTTCAATGTCATCAGTCTGTTTTTAATCACGGAGTCCAGTTGCTGCTGCTGAGAGGTGTGTGGTGTAGGATCAGCCAGTGGGACATGGGAAACATACTGGGGCCATATCTGTGAGGAAATATAATGGCCTTTCTACCACAGGCATCAGCTGCCAATATATCCTCAATATGGGAAGGGTCACTTGCTTTCTTCTCTAATCTGAATGGAGTTTACCACATTTGAGAAATGGAGCCTTAGGTTTCCAGTGTGGACTTGTGGAAATGGCCCTGACTAAAAGGTCACTAACACTTAGCTGAGATGAGAGTTTACCACAGGCAAATCATTCTAAGATTGTTAATGGCTTTTCATTGTATTCTGGTGTCTAGAAACAGTTTTAAGTAATTTTTCCCACATTAATACTTAATTTATGAAGAATTGAGCAATGCCATACTCTCATGCCTACATTCCCTGAAGATGTCAATTCTCTCTTTTAGAAACAGTCTCTTCAGCTGCCACACATGCAATGTCTTCCCATTTTTCTGGGCACCTTTCCTTTAAGCTTTAAATCATTTGAATACTCATATGGTGGGATTTAGGACAAGTTTCATGACTTAAAAGCATCACTTGTTGGCTTCTTGCATCACACCTTCCTCATAAAAGAGTCTATTGCTTTATTTGCCACTATCGTTTACTTCGGAAATTCTTATGTCCATCCTAAGAATCTGTAGGATTTATTTTCCCTTTTCTACTTTACTGGCAATGCAAACACAGGTCCAAAATAGAATGTGATCTTTTTGTCTCACCTGGTCTTTTATGTCCTTCCATAATTCTTGATGTCCTTATAGGCCTGCTTTGTTCTACAGATCTCCACTAATGATCACTGCGAAATATATCCCATTTTATCCTTGGTCCCAGTGTTCGTCAGTTCACAAGGATCTCAGCACAGGCCTTCCAGAACACTCTGAGGCTGCCCTACTCTTTAATTTGTTTTCACATACATGGAATCTCTCCTTAGTGTCTAGTATTTTTATTATGTAGTTATTTGCTTCATGATTTTCATGTTCATCCACTGGCTTTGCACTCAAGTGGTCTGTATTGATCATATATAAAGGAATCCTAAGCTCAAATCACACTCTCAAGAAAATATACTTAATGAAAGAAAACAAATGAATTAAACTTATTCTTATTGCCCTTATTCTATCTTTGTTGGCTAAGCTTCAAAACTAGTGAGGAAAGATTTACTTGGCTCACAGTCTTGGTGCACCATGGCAGAGAAGATCTGCAAGCATGAGGGCATGAGATGGTTGCAGCTCACAGGAAGCAGACTAGAGCCAGGGGCAAAACTAACCTTCACAGGCTGGTCCCTAATGACTTTCTCTCACCAGTTGGATCTCCTTAGCCCATGTTCTAAGGTTCTACAGTCCCATTAAAAGGGCTACTGGATAGGGGATCTACTTCTCCAAACATTATCCTGTGAGGGTAGATTCCTCATTCAAACCATAATAGAAAGTCTTTATTGTAATTTTTTTCTTCATTTTTTTCATACAATATATTTTGATTGTTATTCTCCCTTGTGCAACTCCAAGATCCTCCCTACCTTCCTACCTACCCAAGTTCATGTTCTTTTTTTTCCCTCCTTCTCTCAAAACCCCAACCAACCAACCAACCAACCAACCAACCAACCAACCAAACAAACAAACAAACAAACAACCAAACAACCAAACAAACAAACAGAATAGTAAAAAATCAAAACAAACAAACAAAGAAAAAAACAATGAGATTTTTAAAAATGTGAAAAAGCCCCCAAACCAAAGGAAAACAAGCTCAGAGTCTGTCTTGTGTTGGCCAACTACTGCTATGTATCGAGCCTTTCTGGGATCTACAAGAGAAAACGGATTTCCCTGTTGTTATGGGGCATCAATTGTAAATAGCTTCACGGTTAGAGGTGGGAGCTCATGTCTATTTCTCCCTCTCAGTGCTAGGACCCCACCTGGCTTGAACCTGTGCAGGTTTTCTGCATGCTGGCACAGTCTCTGTGAGTTCATGTATGCATCAGTCTTGTCAGGTATGAAAGACTCATGTTTCCTCGGAGTCATCCACAATTGCTGGCTTTTATGATCTTTCTATTTCCTTTTCCACATAGACCCCTGAGCCTTGAGGGGAGCAGTTTGATGAAGATATGCCATTTGGTACTGAGTGCTCTAAAGCCTCTCATTCCCAGTGCAGTTGTGGGTTTCATATTGTTAATCAATATGTGCCATAAGAAGGAGTTTCACTGATCAGGGTTGAGTGATGCACTGATTATGGAAACAGAAACATGTCAGTAGGAGCCTTTTATTTCTATGTTTCTTTAGCAAAATAATAGTAATAGGGTCTCCTCTAGGCCCATTACCTACCTAACCTCAGGCTCTTGATCACTTTACTGGTGTCAGATATGGGTTCTATCTCATGGAGTGGACCTAACCCAATAAAAAAGTGTGTTTGGTTACTCCCATAAAGTTGAGCTGCTATTGTCCCAGCATATACTGCACATAGGCTGCTGTTATAGATTCTTGGGTTTGTAGCTGGGTGATTATGGTGTTTACCTTTCTCCTCGAGTAATTTACAGAGGACCTTCCAGGACCATGAATGCTAGACAGTAGAGATGAAGCTTCCAGTTAGGCGCCAGCTCACCTTCTCATGTCTATGATAAGTAAGCCTTGTCTTTATCAGCACAGCCTTACCATCACGCTGCAGAGAACAACCAATAGCTTTAGCAGTAGCCTCTGATGCTTGGGAGTCCATGGAGCCCCCTTTGACCAATGACTCAATGAGATATAACCAATTCCTGACATTAGAGGTTTTACTCAGAAGCATAAGCTGTCTAGTCAGGACATTGTCTCTTACATTATATGGTGAGTCTCTTTAAACTCCATATATATATATATATATATATATATATATATATATATATATATATACACACACACACACACACACACACACACACACACACACACACACGTTTTAGGACATTTCTATAGTAAAATAAATGTTTAACATTATTTGGAAGCACAAATAATCTGGGCTAGCTAAAATAATCCCGAATAATAAAATGACTGCTGGAGGTATCACTGTCCCGGATTTCAGGTTGTATTTCAGAACTATAGTAATAAAACCGGCATGGTATTAACATAAAAACAGACATGTTGATGTATGGCATAGAATTGAAGACCCAGACATAATTCTACAACTTGTGAACAAGTTATTTTTGACAAAGAAGCCAAAAATACACAGTGGAGAAGAGATAACATTTTTTAATAAATGAGGCTGGTTCAACCAAATGGCTGCATGTAACAGAATGAAAATAGATCCATATCTATCATTTGGCAGAAGGCTGAACTCCAAATAGATTGAGAACCTCAACAGAAAACCAGATACCCTGAAATCTGATAGAAGAGACAGTGGCAAGTAGGTGTGAACTCATTGGCACAAGAAAGGACTTCCTGAACAGGAAGGACAACATCATTTGAGCAAAGTAGCAGTCCACAGAATGGGGGAAACAAACATTACCAGCTCTACATCTGGTAGAGGGTTGGTATGTACAATATGTAAAGAACTGAAAGCCAAAAATAAAACTCTGAGCATCAAGAGAACAAATAACCCAATTTAAAAGTAGTATGTAGAACTAAACAGAGTTTTCCAAAGTGAAAATGCAAATGTCTGACAAACACTTAAAGAAATGTCCAATATCTTTTGCCACCAGGGAAACGTAAATTTAAATTATGTGGAGATTTCACTGTATCCAAGTCAGAATGGCCAAGAACAGTAAGAACAAATGACAGCTCATGCTGATGACAGGGAAAGGGGAACAGTTATTCAGTGCTGGCGAGAGTGCAAGCTGTACAACCCCAAGAAGCTAACACATCAGGAGGAAGGGAACCCGTGTGGAGATTCCACGGGAGGCTTGGAATTGATCTCCCTCAGGCCATCCTACCCAAAGGACTCTATATACCACCCAGAGCTCCTTCCTTATTCATTTGCATTGTTGCTCTACTCATAAAAAGACAGAAATTGGAAATAGATGTTCATCAACTGATCGATGATTGTGAGATGTAAAACCATGCCAAAAAGCTTAGTAAGGTAGAGCAGGTCAAGACCCAGAGACTCGGTGGGCACACACCTGAGGCTTAGGTGATTCCCAGCTCCCTGCCAGACTCCTGACTTGGAACACACATGCCATGCTTCTCACATGAAAGGAACATGGTCTCCATGCTAATGAGGTACCTAGAGGCCTGGAGAGCTTAGCCAATAAGCTTTCCTTCCCAGACATTGCTCCCTGCAAAAGGTATTTAATCTCAGACCCACCCTGAGAAGTGGGGTATGGTTTTACTCATCCACTTTCCACCATGACAATAAATGTCTTAGAACCATGGACTGCCTCTTTTCATCAGGATCAGCTGTGGGAGGCATGGAGAAGGCCGTTTTCTCTAAAGCCACACTCCCAACCACAACTGCCACCAAGCAGTTGCACTTCCCCATTCCTGGACCAGTGTCACCCTGCTTCCCTACAGCTTATACCCACCCAGCTGAGGCTCCAGGTAAGTCCATTCAAATTCTCCAGGTCCCACTGCCCGGAGCAGTCTTGCCCTGTGACAGAGCAGACATAGAACCTGAAACCCTACAAAGGATGATATAAATATGGTACATTTATACAATAGAACATTTTTTTCAGCTCTTAAGAAAAATGAAATTTGCATAGAGCTAGAGACAATCATTCTGAGTGAGGTAACTCAGATGTCAAAAGACAAATTCTCCATGCTTTCTCTTATATGTGGATGGTAGCTTTTAAGCTTTCAGTATGTGTGCTACAGTATGAATAACACCTAGTAAGGGGCTAGGGGCAGGAAGGGACCTTTCAAGGAAGAGAGAATAGAATATAGTGTTGTGGAGAGGCAAAGGGTCAGCCAGAATAGGAGGAATAAATAGGGAGGAGCCAGGGAGCATAATAAAGAAAGGGATGTGGGGAGGGAACAGTAACACTGAAGACTGATAGGAAAACCCTATGATGGATGTGTTCCTATATTATTTTTAACTCACTATATGACAACTAGGATGAGAGAATAATCATATAATTACATAGTCATACTAACTCTACTCTGGTTAAAGCAAATCAGGAAGATACACTATAGTCTTATTCCCTCTAAGGTGCCTCCCGATTTCATACAGGTCCCCGAGCTCTTGGGTCAGCTTTGCACTGGCTCCCTTCCTCGTGATGTTTTAGTATCATTATTTCAGACTAGGAAGAAACCCTCAGAATAATGGAAATAATTCCAACTGTTCGGAAACTTCTGCCAAGCATTTTGGCACAGTTTTGTTCAGCTCAATGTCAAACCAATTTTCATGCATTTCAACACAGAATTTTCTCTTTCTAGGGCTTAGAACTCTGACACTGGCCAACTCTACTTACTATCAATGTTACTAATCAGTTTCCAAACCATTGTATGTTTCTATTACGTGGAAGTTGGGACTGATGATGTTATATACAGTGTGGAATCACAGTGCTTACAAGAATGATGGGCACTCACTTATACACAGTATCCAGAAGTCTAGTTAGCATTTCACGCAACATCTCACGCTCAAGCCCCCAAATAGTACAGACCACTTGTTACTTAATTGTACTGTGCAATAAATCTCAAGGGACAGGAACTGATACATTGGTTCCTCAACTAGACTATATATTTTCTGAAAGAACCATTACTTTACTGAAGTGCCTAGCAACAAAAAGCCTACAGTAAATATTTGTGAATGGCTTTCTTTTAAAATAGTGTACATTTCAAGGTTTCCACTAAGACTCTATCCCTTAATTTTATTCATTTGTCCTGTCCAAATCCCAGAGCTGTTTTCATTAGAGTAGACCCATGCTGGAGACCATGACTTTAAAATTAGCATCAATAGAGGTAATCTGTAAATAGGTTAATGTGGACTAATACAACTCCAGTGCCATGGCTCGCTCCTTCGTTTCCTCTGGGTGCTCTGACTTGCTGATGTCCACTTACTAAAATGTTTAAACTACAAAGAACCATGGGACAGCTTTGCCATCAAAATGCATTCCAATAAAGCAAAAAGGAAATTGAAAGATCTATCAGCATCAAATAAGGTAACCATCTACTATGGACACCTTTCAAGCATTTGGAGTTAGGCACCAGGTACAATTGAATAGAGATAAGGCAAATCAGGGCAGCTACATGAACACACAAAAGGAAACAAAAGGAGAGAAAGAATTTAATTTGCTGTACTTCATGTGTTTGAGAGGGAGTTGAAGTCAAGTGTGATTTTGGCGGGGGGGAGGTGGGTGGGGGGAGGGAAATTGGTCATTAAACTGATCCATATTTGAGAGAGAATTTCTGCTTCTCTAATTGGTCGGTGCCACACAGACAGGCCTTCCCTCAGATCCAGGCTGCAGCTCAAGCGTCCTCTCAGCTGGAAGTGCTCACAGCTGAGCTGAGAGGAGAATGGAAAGCAGCTTCACTGTGTGAGGGCTTCCAGTCTCCAGCTCTCCATGGGGAGCAAGGCTGATTTAGAAAGGGATTTGTGGAGCCAAAGGAAGGGATGCTGGCATTCTCAGAGCAGAGCCCCTTTGGCCTGCTTTAATCAGGACCAAAGCTTACAAGAGACATCACATTCTCTCCCTGTTTTCCCAGTGTCCCATCTACCACAGCATCTTTCTGAAATTAGGAGGAAACGTCAGGGCCCCTTTCCTGTTCCTTTGCAATTCGATCCTGAAGAGTTACTTTCATTTTCCAGTTTTATCTTAAATTTCTGCTTCCATGATTGACAAGAAGGCTTTCTTTTTCCCACCCTCCCCATATTCCCCCTCCCTATGGCCGTTCAATTTTCTCCTGTGCTTCAGTTAAACATATTCCCAGAGCATGTGATAAGGATGATGAAAAAGTAGGTAACGTGTAATCTCTAACTTCAAGTAAATCATGGAAGATTAATTTTATCTTCTGTAAAAGATGGAATAGTGTGTGAAATGGGCAATTTGAATACTTTTGGCCTGGAGGAGTTGGGCCTTACTTGATTGCTCTAAACCAATTGGAGAGATTTAAAAAAAAAAAAGCTGTAACTCTTGCTTCTCCCCCCCCCCCACCAGGCACTAGTTTCTTTATGAAGCTCACATTGACAGCATAATGAAGGCACAGCACAGCTGTCAGAGGAAACGTTTGAGCAGTTGTGAAACTGCAGGCTGCTGCAGAAATGACTCAAGCACACCATTACCTCTTGCTGCATTTAGAACAAATAAGCCACCTGCCCTTTAGGTATTATCTGATGTTTCAATAGGCTGCTAGCCAGACCCCCACAGAAGACTCCAAACAGTTTCTTCTTTGGTTTCTGCTCAGAGAACTGCAGCTCGAGCAGCCTGCTCTCTCTCCCTCTTCTCAGTGCTTTTCTCCTTGGCTCAGTCCCTTGCACATATCATAGAAACAGTCCTCACGCATCCCCCATGCTGGCTTATCTCATCTTTGTGACCAGGTAGCCAGCTACAATGGATACCTCCAGCTGCTGTATCTGCAAGCGATGCTGGCCAGGCTTGAAAACTCAGTGTATGCTGCTACCTGAAATGTAGTTTTCTTGGTTTTGACTCTGTCCCCTGCCCAGGTAAAGGCAGTTTTCTTTCAAACACAGGCTTATGAGAAGCGTTCTAAGATTGCATTAGCAATCTGAGATGGAGACATCAATTAAGCTATTGTGGCAGCATGATTTTGGCTCTTAAGTTCTTACTAGAAGATTTCCATGACATGTTCATGCCTTAATGTGTTCTTGCTCTACATTCTAAGTAAGGGAAACTTGGCGTCGCCTACATCTGAGTCATTGTGATCTACCAAATCAAAATGCTATGAGTCAACAGACAGTTTCTAAAGCCTGTAGCTGAGAGTTTTCTGCTTTGCTATAACTATCTACTTATTCCCATCCATATACTTAGTGTTTTGATTTGTGGTTTTCTTTGTTCTGTTACTATAAGAAAAAGTCACACAATTGCTTCTACTTTGGACCATGGGAGTTGGAGCGATGATAAGATGAACTACTCCACAGATTGGGTAGTAGTTTACTTTTTGATTTTTGTGGTATATAAACACATAATTATATTTATTATTTTGCAATCTGTGTACTTGGGGGCACACTGCAAAGGCACGTACATGGAGGCCAGAACTCAAATCTAAGGAGTCAGTTCTTTTCTTCTACTATGTAGATCCTGGGGGTAGAACTCAGGTCGTCAGGCTGGATAGTAAATATCTACACTACTATGTGGATCCTGGGGGTAGAACTCAGGTCGTCAGGCTTGATAGTAAATATCTATACTCTGAGCCATCAAGCTGACATGGTTCTTGATATTTACAACCTAAAATGAGTTTATCAGGATGTAACCCCATGGTAAGTTGAGAACATTTGTATTTTAAACTCATTCTCCTCTTTACACAGATCATTGCGAGTCCTCAACAGTGATGAAGTTAAATGAAAACCAGATTAGAGTCTGCAATGTAAACATTCTCTCAGGAGAGATAAACACACACACACACACACACACACACACACACACACACACACACACACAGACACAGAGAGAGAGAGAGAGAGAGAGAGAGAGAGAGAGAGAGAGAGAAAGAAAGAGAGAGAGAGAGAAGATAGAGATGTGGATAGATAGATGGATATATAGATAGGGAAAGGGATGGGTGTGAATAGACGTGAGGGCCCCTAGTGAGCATCCAGCTTACCTCAGGAGATGACCATATGGCTCCTTCAAAAGTTTCCTTTCCTCAGTCACCTCCTTTAGCTCCCATCCGTCCTTCAAGCTCCACAGTGGTATTCTAAAAACACGACTGATTGTATCATCTCTTGGCTGACTAACCTTTAATGGCTCATGCCATAGAGCATGAATGGGGAGTTCTTTATCATGAAATTCAAGGCCACACAAATCTTCTTTCCAATTAACTTTGGAGACTTTTCTGACCGCTTCCCTTAGACCCCAATCTATTTCCTTAACCTGATAGTGTCCCAGATTTCTTCACAGACCACTCCTGTGTTCTCGTCTCCTTATCTCAATTGCTCTTAGCTCGCTCTTGATAAACCCATTCCCTCTGTAAGGTTGGCCTCAAATATCACATTCCCATGAAGTACCTTGTACTGTCCTATTCAGAAATAATCCTCTCCAAAATATGTTCCATTATAATACTATAACACATTCGGTCCCATGATTTATTGAGGCATGTCTTCTGATAGATTGTGCAAAATTCTGTGGCTCTGAGTTTGAGTAGCAATAATTACTAATCTTATAGATTTATTCTTCTGGCTTGGGATGGGACAGGATTATCAGAAGTAGAGGGTATTCCCAGGTGAATTCAGAAAGTGTCTGAGCAGAGTTACAGAAACAAAGACAAGAGATGCTTGTTTGTCTGAGAAATGAATAACTGAAAGCCAGGGTGTGGAGGGAGGCTGGGAAAGAGTCAGAAAAAAGAAAGTCAGAAGTTCTACACATAGTAGGGAAGAAGTGACTAGCTCCAGTTCCCAGAGAAAGAAGAGTATGGTGTCCAGGCCTTTCAGGAGTTCTGGTCACCTGCAGCACTGAATTTTTGGCTGGGTTGTAATAGGAAGAGTTGGAGGTCAGGAGCACAGGTCCCTGCAGAGTTGGAGCCTTGCACAACCATCTTTGTGATCCCTTCTTTCTCTTTCTCTAAACCTCCTTAACATTGTCTTGAGTTTAGCAGGTCCACTGAATATGTGTGTTGAAATGACTTGAAGTCAACAGATTTTATTTACATATAAATATTTTATGAGTTGTGAAAAGATATGTGTATACGAGATGGTATTTTGAGAACAGTTAAAAGTCTTTCTCCATTTTTCAAAAATGAATCATTTGTGGTTTTGGTGTATTGTTTACACCCTAGATAAGCTTGTATACTGTAGTGTCTGTATAGTTGGGGTGTCTGGGATATTTGATGTCTATGTCTATCAAGTATTTGTGTGAAGTCTGAGTCATTAGGGTAGGAAAATCAGGAAGAGAATTTGGCCACTGTAGTCCTTAACATGTTGGCTAAATAATGAATTTTTACTTATCTTTTAAATTCTTTGACTCCATACTATTTTCAGGTGGCACAAGAGACTTGGAATTCCATAACTTAATGTTCTGTGGTTCAAAACCGGCAGGATGAGCTCTGATAACAGTGTTGGATTTGGGATACCAAGATTGTTCCAGTGCTACATTTAAGATAATTTCTATGAGCACTAAAACACATACATCTTTATTGTGATTCACTAGAGGCATATTGGAGTCACTTGCAGAGATAGGAAACCTGTTGGTATTTGCATGTATCCTTTCTTCCTAATATAAAACATGATTTAAGGCCATTGGGTGGAATCACGCTAAGCAAATGAATAGGTTGGTAGAAAAACACCACAGCCACCCTCTACTTTGGAGACCTAATCTAAGTTTCAGTCCATGTAATGACTCTGTCATTTACAAACTCTATAACAGCAGGCTTCTCTGTGTCTTTCCATCTCAGGGTGAAGATAATGTACATTTCAGAGAATCCAGGTAAGTTCCTATAAACAACCTTAACAAAAATCTGTGTCCAGAACCTGTTTGATGCAAGGGGGCAGGGATTTTTACCCTTGTCATCCTCATCAGTTACAGAAGAGTTATGATTCCTAGGTATGACTAGGGAGGATCTGGCTGATATTATCATTATCCTCTGTACCTCAGATCAAGTTGAATGACTTCTTTAATCTAATGATGATTGGGCCATAACCTGTGCCTCCTTTGTGGGCATTATAGATAATTATTATCCAAATGATCCCCTTATACGATTTGTTAAGAAGCATTCCTTGGTTTTCCCCAAAGTTACCTCCAAAACTCCACTCCTTGAAGGCATCTTGGTGTTTACAAATGGTTCCTCAACAGGCAAAGCTGCCTATGTTGTACAAGATCAGGTTACTTCAGTGCAGTCTCCATATTCCTCTGCCCAGCTGGTGGAATTGTTTGCAGTCCTTCAGGTTTTTAAAAATGTTACCAACGATCCTATTTAATTTGTATACTGATAGTGCTTACATGGCTCATTCTATTCCTGTTTTAGAGATAGTCCCATATATTAAGCCCGCTTTCACTGCTATCAAGTTATTTGTGGAGATTCAATCCATAATTACTAAAAGGACAGTGCCATTTTTTTGTGTGTGTGTGTGTGTGGGACATTTGAGAGCCTATTCTAGCCTGGGTGGTCCTCTGTCACATGGAAATGTCCTAGCTGACAGGGCCACTAGCACAACATTCTCCACCTTACTTGATCCCATAGACTTGGCTACACAGGCTCATGCTTTGTATCATTTAAATGCTTCAACCTTTCGCCAAATGTTCAAGATTTCTAGAGATCAAGCAAGAGAAATTGTTAAGTCCTTCCATTTTGGGACTGTTAGTTGGGTTGTTTTTGCTTATTTCTTTCAGTCCCTGGGCCCTTAATAGACTTACCAATTTTGTGAAATGTCATATAGATGATTTGGTAGCAAAACCTATCCAGGTGCATTATCATAAGTTAGCTATGGAGGAACAAGAGACTCAAGACTGGGTTGTTATTCCATCCAGGGTGTTCCCAAAGGCCATCTACACCCAATCTAAGAAAGGGGACTCCCCCGCCCTAGGACCAAGTAGAGATGGGCCAACCAGAAACCTGTCTGACTGGCAGATTAAGTTCTTGCTTGGGCTGCAAGGCAAAGCACTGCAAGGGAATATAAGGCAAAAACTAAAAACATTTTTCTGGGTTCCCTGAGGGACAAGCCTGACTACATAGGGGTTGATGTCCCAAAACTATTTCCTCTCCAGGAAAAAGACATCAGGATGGGTATGGCCCCCATGCTTCACTGGACAACACCATCTGGCATCCCCAAAGCCCATGCAAAAGCTAGCAGCTTTATATGCAGGAGACACAAATAAGTGCAAAAGGTGGAGTTCTGCAGAGCTTGATAAGATGAGTTATGAAGAAGAACATTTGGCAAATTGAGCCCTTTAAATTAATAAAGGAATGGCTGGCTGAGGCAGTGGATTCTTGGTCTCCAGACTGATTATAGAAAAAGTTTGGTGGTCTATTTACTTGGAAATTTGTAGAGGAGAGTAAGAATTTGCCTACAAATACAATTGATAACTCTGAGTTTTTTTTTCTACTCTGAAAAGACCCAATGTTCAACTACTTACTGTTAGTATCACTAATATTTCTTTCTTTCTTTTTAATTTTTTAAGTTTTTTTTTAATTAAATATTTCCTTTTTTACATTTCAAATGTTATCCCCTTTCCTGGTTTCCCCTCCAAAAAACCTCCCTATTCCTTCCCCCTTCCCCTGCTCACCAACTTACCCACTCCCACTTCCTGGTCCTGGCATTCCCCTACACTGGGGCATAGAACCTTCACAGGACCAAGGACCTCTCCTCCCATTCATGACCTAGAAGGCAATCCTCTGCTAATATGCAGCTAGAGCCATGAGTCCAACCATGTGTTTTCTTTGGTTGGTGGTTTAGTCCCAGGGAGCTCTGGTGTTAACTGGTTAGTTCATATTGTTGTTTCTCCTATGGGGCTACAAACCCCGTCAGCTCCTTGGGTCTTTTCTGTAGCTCCTTTATTGGGTATCCTCTGCTCTGTCCCATGGATGGCTGTGAGCATCCACTTCTGTATTTGTCATGCACTGGCAGAGCCTCTCAGAAGACAGCTATATCAGGCTCCTGTCAGCAAGCTCTTGTTGGCATCCGCAATAGTGTCTGGGTTTGGTGATTGTATATGGGATGGACCCGCAGGTGGGGCAGTCTCTGGATGGTCATTCCTTCAGTCTCTGCTTTGTCTCTGTAACTCCTTCCATGGGTATTTTGTTTCCCCTTCTAAGAAAGTATCCACACTTTTGTCTTCCTTCTTCCTGAGTTTCACGTGGTTTGTGAATTGTATCTTGGGCAGTCTGAGCTTCTGGGTTAATATCCACTTAACATTGAGTGCATGTGTGTTATTAACTCAAAAAAATCAGTAGCCTTCCTCTACTCAAAGGATAAACAGGCTGAAAAAGAAATTAGGGTAATGACACCCTTCACAATAATCACAAACAATATAAAGTATCTTGGTGTGACTCTAACAAAACAAGTGAAATTTCTATATGACAAGAACTTCAAGTTTCTGAAGAAAGAAATCAAAGAAGACCTCAGAAGTTGGAAAGATCTCCCATGCTTATGGATTGGCAAGATTAATATAGTAAAAATGGTCATCTTGGCAAAACCAATCTACAGATTCAATGCAATCCACAACAAAATTTCAACTCAATTCCTCACAGAGTTAAAAAGGGCAATTTGAAAAATTCATCTTGAATAACAAAAAACCTAGGATAGTGAAAATTGTTCTCAACAATAAAAGAACCTCTGGTGGAATCACCATCCCTGACCTCAAGCTCTACTACAGAGCAATTGTGATAAAAACTGCATGGTACTGGTACAACGACAGACAGGTAGATCAATGGAATAGAATTGAAGACCCAGAAATGAACAAACACACCTATGGTCAATTGAACTTTCACAAAGGTGCTAAAAATGATCCAGTGGAAAAAAGACAGCATCTTCAACAAATGGTGCTGGCTCAACTGGCAGTTAGCATGTAGAAGAATATGAATAGATCTATTCTTATCTCCTTGTACAAAGCTCAAGTCCATGTGGATCAAGGAACTCCATATAAAACCAGAGACACTGAAACTTATAGAGGAGAAAGTGGGGAAGAACCTCAAAGACATGGGCACTGGGGAAACATTCCTGAGCAGAACAGCAACAGCTTGTGCTGTAAGATCAAGAGCTGACAAATGGGACCTCATAAAATTGCAAAACTTCTGTAAGGCAAAGGACACTGTCAATAAGACAAAAAGGCAACCAGCAGATTGGGAAAATATTTTTACCAAAATCCTTTATCTGATAGAGGGCTAATATCCAATATATACAAAGAACAAAAGAAGGTAGACTCCAGAGAACCAAATAACTCTATTAAAAATGGGGTACAGAGCTAAACAAAGAATTCTCAACTGGTTCTGTTCAGCGCCAGCCCCGGGCCACCTTGGGCATGAACTCAGTGGACAGTCCCATGATTCCTAGAAGACTCTCCATGCTACAGGCACCCTAGCACACCTAGGATCATGGGATCAATGGTGAGTGGAATGCAACATCTGTTCCAAAACAACCAGGAGGGGCCTGTGCCAGCAGGAACAGGGACACAGTTAACCTGCTGGACCAGCTGCTGGGTTTCATTCAGGTTGGCACAGCCCCATGGTAGCTTGGGCATGAACACAGCAGACAGTCCCACAGTCTCCAGAGGGCTCTCCACGACACAGGCACATCCAGTATCTTAGGATCACTGAGGAGAATCGGCCACCAGAGAGGGCTCTGACCCCGGGACTCAGCTGAGAGCACTATCTTATATCTCGGGTCTCTCAGAGACCAGTCCTCACAGGAGAGCATGTGGGCCACAGAAACAATAGAGCTCTCTGGACAGGGTAACTTAGGGCCTTCATCCTCAGCCAGGAGACAGAGCTGAGACTCAGACCTCTGGGCACCTTCCCCACCAGAGGAGAACTTGCGTGCAGAGAGTACTCTGACCACTGGGACTCAGGAGAGAGGTGGATTCCCAGGAGTGCTGACAGGGGCTAACAGAATCACAGGAGGAACAAACTCCAGTCAGAGACAGCTAGAAATCTAACAAAAAAGATTACCAGATGGCTAAAGGCAAAAGTAAGAATCTTACTAACAGAAACCAAGACCACTGGGCATCATCAGAACCCAGTACTCTAACCACAGTGAGTTCCAAATTGACCATATAACTGGTCACAAAAAGACCTCAACAGATACAAAAATATTGAAATTATCCCATGCATCCTATCAGATCACCACAGATTAAGGCTGGTCTTCAATAACAGCATAAGTAATAGAAAGCCAACATTCACGTGGAAGCTGAAGAACACCCTACTCAATGATAACTTGATCATGGAAGACATAAAGAAAGAAATTAAAGACTTTTTTAGAGTTTAAAGAAAATGAAGCCACAACATACCCAAACTTATGGGACACAATGAAAGCAGTCCTAAGAGGAAAACTAAGTGTCTTCAAAAAGAAACTGGAGAGAGAATACACTAGCAGCTTGACAGCACTCATAAAAGCTCCAGAACACAGGCCTGAAATCAACCAAGTGGGAACAAAAAGAACTATACAAAGAAAACCAGGAGATTTTTTTTGTTGTTTTTGTTTTGTTTTTTTGAGAAAATCTACAAGACAGATAAATCCTTAGCTAGACTAACTAGAGGGCACAACGACATTTTTCTTAATTAACAAAATCAGAAATGGAAACGGAGACATAACAACAGAACCTGAGGAAATCCAAAACATCATCAGATCCTACTACAAAAGGCTATACTCAACAAAACTGGAAAACCTAGTGAAATGGACAATTTCCTAGACAGATACCAGGTACTAAAGTTAAATCTGGATTAGATTAATGATCTAAACTGCCCCATATCCCCTAAAGAAATAGAATCATTCATTAATAGTCTCCCAACCAAAAAAAGCCCAGGACCAGATGGGTTTAATGTAGAGTCCTATCAGACCTTCATGAAGACCTATTTCCAATTCTCCTCAAACTATTTCACAAAATAGAAACAGAAGGTACTCTACCCAATTCATTCTATGAAGCCACAATTACTCTGATACTTAAACCCCATAAAGACACAACAAAGAAAGAGAACTTCAGACCTCTTTCCCTTATGAATATTGATGAAGAAAATACTCAATAAAATCCTCTCAAACCAAATCCTAGAACACATCAAAATGATCATCCATCATGATCAAGTAGGCTTCATCCCAGGGATGCAGGGATGGTTTAATATATGGAAAATATCAACGTAATCCACTATATAAACAATCTCAAAGACAAAAACCACATGATCATCTCCTTAGATGCTGAGAAAGCATTTGACAAAATCCAACACCCCTCCATGATATAAGTCTTGGAAAGATTAGGAATTAAAGGCCCATACCTAAACATAATAAAAGCAATCTACAGCAAACCAGTAGCCAACATCAAACTAAATGGAGAGAGACTCGAAGCAATCCCACTAAAATAAGGGACTAAACAAGGCTGCCCACTTTCTCCCTACCTATTCAATATAGTACTTGAATTCCTAGCCAGAGCAATTCAACAACAAAGGAGATCAAGGGGATACAAATTGGAAAGGAGGAAGTCAGATTATCACTATTTGCAGATGAATGATAGTATATATAAGTGACCCTAAAAATTCTACCAGAGAACTCCTAAACCTGATAAACCACTTCAGTGCAGTAGCTGGGTATAAAATTAACTCAAACAAATTAGTGGCCTTTCTCTACACACAGGATAAACAGGCTGAGAAAGAAATTAGGGAGACAACACCTTTCACAATAGTCACAAATAATATAAAATACCTTGGTGTGACTCTAACTAAGGAAGTGAAAGATCTGTATGATAAGAACTTCAAGTCTCTTAAGAAAGAAATCAAAGAAGATCTCAGATCTTCCCATGCTCATGGATTGGCAGGATTAATATAGTAAAAATGGATATCCTGACAAAAGCAATCTACAGATTCAATGAAATCCCCATCAAAATTCCAACTCAATTCTTCACTGAGTTAAAAAGGGTAATTTTCAAATTCATCTGGAATAACAAAAACCTAGGGTAGCAAAAACTATTCTCAACAATAAAAGAACCTTTGGTGGAATCTCCATGCAAGATCTCAAGCTGTACTACAGAGCAATTGTAATAAAAACTGCATGATACTGGTACAATGACAGACAGATAGATCAATGGAATAGAATTGAAGACCCAGAAATGAATCCACACACCTATGGTCACTTGATCTTTGACAAGGGAGCTAAAACCATCCAGTGGAAAAAGGACAGCATTTTCAACAAATGGTGCTGGCTCAACTGGTGGTTATCATGTAGAAGAATGCAAATTGATCCATTCTTATCTCCTTGTACAAATCTCAAGTCTAAGTGGATCAAGGTACCCCCCATAAAACCAGAGACACTGAAACTTATAGAGGAGAAAGTGGGGAAGAACCTCAAAGATATGGGCACAGGGGAAAAAAATTCCTGAATACAACAGCAATGGCTTGTGCTGTAAGACCGAGAATTGACAAATGGGACCTCATTAAATTGCAAAGCTTCTGTAAAACAAAAGACACTGTCAATAAGACAAAAAGGCCACCAACAGATTGGGAAAGGATCTTTATGAATCCTAAATCACATAGGGGACTAATATCCAATATATACAAAGAACTCAAGAAGCTGGATTCCAGAAAATCAAATAACCCTATTTAAAAAATGGGGTACAGAGCTAAACAAAAATTCTCAACTGAAGAATGCCGAATGGCTGAGAAGCACCTGAAAAAATATTCAACATCCTTAATCATCAGGGAAATGCAAATCAAAACAATTCTGAGATTCCACCTCACACCAGTCAGAATGGCTAAGATCAAAAAGTCAGGTGACAGAAGATTCTGGTGGAAATGTGGAAAAAGCAACACTCCTCCATGGCTGGTGGGATTGCAAGGTGGTACAACCACTCTGGAAAACACTAATATTCCTTAGATTTAGATCTTAAGAGTCCACAGTCCTGTGGTTTATATCCTAATATTTAACCTAAATATTAAACCTAGTCTTGTGGGTTTCATCTAAGGGAATAATACTTGTCTCAGGTATGCGTTCCAGCTCTTGAAGCAGGCTTTAAATCTAATCTGAATTGTGTTTAAGGTAATAACAACTATTAAAGGAAGAAAGGTAGCAATGGCTATAAAGTTCCTAATAACTGTGCGATGGGATCATGACTGGCTTTAGTGAGGTAAGAAAGGACATTTCAAGACATAAGATAAAGGCTGATCCTGATTTTTATCCCACTGAGACTAAATTTTTTGTTTAATGTTTTTAAGAATCTTATACAATGCATTTTTATTTTAATCACACTTACTCCCCTTCCCTCAGCTCCCCGCCCAGATCCATCCCCACCTCTCAACTCATCCAGCTTTGTATTCTCCCTTCCCCTCTCTGCTCCCATTCCCTATGTTTCTCTCAAGCCCAACGATCAGACTTATTTGACTTCTTTAGCACTAGAAACTCCCCAGTCTCCTATTCTCCACACAGTTACCAGGGGTTCTTTCCACTGTTAACTGCCTTCTACTGCAACCAAAAGCTTCTCTGGTGCTATAGGGCACTACATGAGGAAAACAGTAACCAGCAGTTTCACCCAGCTGTGAATTCCTTCAGCTACAATAGCTACTGGCCTGGCACTGGTGCAGTAGTGACAAAAGAGTGCTCTGTAAACAACCATACAGTTTCTGATTAGATTTAAAGCCTGCTTCAAGAGCTGGAACCCATACCTGAGACAGTTAACAAGGCCAGGAAACAGTGGCTAGATAGGTCATAAGTTGTGGAGGAGAGCCTGCTGCTATTCTGCTAAACAGATACAGTATTGAGGCTAATTTAATTTTAATGTAATGCTATATTACATAGGATATAATGCTATCCTTTGGATAGGTGTATTTTCTTCTCTCTCTCTCTCTCTCTCTCTCTCTCTCTCTCTCTCTGAAGCAGGGTTTCTTTGTGTAGCCCTGGCTGTCCTGGAACTCACTCTATAGACCATGTTGGCCTTGAATTTAGAGATTCACCTACTTCTGCCTTCCAGTGTTGGGATTAAAGGCATGTGCCACTGCCAACATGTGGCACCCAGCAGATGTATTTTCAATGGAAAATAAAAGAACAAAATTTACTTATGGCAAAAAGCCACTTTTTAGATAATATCTTTGATGTATCTCCCTTGAGGTACCATTCTTAGAGCTATAGTTATGCGACACAATCTCTCTGTCTCAAATAGAATAAACAGAACATTGTTAGACCTCTGTCATATTTCATTTTTAAAGAATGACTAGAGTAATAGCAAAATTACAAGAGAATGAAAATATGTGCATATGTATCTTCTTGAATGCATTATGACCTGGTTTACAGATTGCACTATGGTTTATGCTCACTTAACAATCATAAGTTAGGGCTTGCAAGCATGGTCTTCAGGAAGGGAGCTGGAAGAATTGCAAGTTCAAGGCCTGTGTGGGCTGTAGAGTGAATTCAAGACCAATCTAGGCAACCTATGGTGACCCTCTCTCAAAATAATTATACCAAGGATATAGGTGAGTAGTAGGATGATTACTTAGTACACATATCTAGTATACATACTGCTCTAGGTCCAGTCCACAGGATCAAATAAAACAAAGCAAAGGCGAACAAAGCAAACTGAGTCAAACAAAAGTCAAATGAAACCAGAAGGCAATCATAAGTTGATCGCATATACTGCTAACTGGCTATGCAGGTGTGTTATGGCTCATTTCTGTGTATGGAAAACTGTTCTCTGGGAAACCCCGTAGGTGAAAGCTCTGTGGTGCTGGGGCGGGTCTGGGCCTCTTTGGTGAGCTAGCTTAGACTACTTGGTGCTCTTCAGGCCACTGAATGACCCTGTCTCAAAACAAAAAAGCACAAAAAAATAGTCCCAAGATGAATAACATTCCCAAGGAAAAGTATCCTCTGCCCTCCCCGACATGTGTGTGTGTGTGTGTGTGTGTGTGTGTGTGTACATGTACAAATGTAGCTGCACAAAAGTTCGAACAACACAAGTAAGTTAAGCCAGACATCTTAGGGTCTCTTGTAGACTCACTTCTTCTCATATTCCCATAGTGACTTTTTAATTTTGCAAAAGGTGCTTGCTATATCAATCTCTGTTCGCTCATCTTTTCTATTCGAAGCTGTGAGGACAGTTCTTTTGTAGTTCTGGGGCCCCGCATGGTGCCTGGCTTCTTACTCACTCACTTAAGTATTTGGTGAATGGTAGATGAATTATTGAAATGGTGCAGCTAAGTTTTTGCAAAGCATAAAATTAGAGATCAATAGTACAGTGTAATTGAATCGACTGGGGACAGAATCAACTATGAGGATTGAGAAATTGTAGGACAAAAAAAAAATGAGCACCCAGGAAAGCATTAAATTGGTTTGGCATTTTTCACAGTACAGAATACTCTCTGAGGGACAGAAGAAGATTCATTAATAAATTAAATAACTGTCCTTATGAGCCAAGCAATGGAGCAAACAAGATGAAAAACAAAAGGCATAAAATAATACTCCAGACTGGTGTGTGATTACAAATTACAGAAAACCATATTTAAGATGTAACTTGATCATCTCAAAACTGATTGGCATGAGATACACAGGAAAGACATAATTGTGAACACACGGATATTTGATACATACACTTGCTTATTTGTTTACATATGTGTATGACTCTGTGTGTGTGTGCCACTGTAAGGATACACATGAGATAGTTATTGACAACTACACTGATTAACCCAATTAAAAGTTATAAGTTCTTTTTTATAGATGGCCAGACCATGGGTTTGTGCAGCTGAAAAACCTCTTGGTGTCCAAGCTGAGAGATGCAGAGTTTTCAAAGGCAAACCCCAAAAAGATGCATCAGAGTTAGAGGAGGGTCAGAGCAACCTTGGAATATTCATTCTGGCGGAGCATAGTGGTTATTTTAGACATAACTTGCCACTTACTTTGGTTAATACATGTGGACCATGGTCAAGGCCATGGAAACCTCAAACGTGTTCCAAGGCAGATGTGTGACCATTGTAGGGAGTGGGTAGAGAACTGTCTGTCTAAGCAAACACAAAATATAATCAGAGATGATGACATTAGTCATCTCACCATGTGAGTACAGGCATCACCACCAAACTAGTTTTATGTGGTTGTAGGGGCATGCTTACCTGCGTGTACCTTGGGATCCTAGAGAAAATCATGGGTCTGGAGTTTTATTCCTATGACAAAGGCCTGTTCTTCTCTGTGACGGCTTCACATTGCCTGTACCACACCCACACCAACGCAGTCTGCTCTCTATTTGCTGCTTCCTTGCCACATCTGCCGAGATAAAAATCAAAGCTTAAAAAACACTCAGGACTCATGGCTCCTGGAAAAAAAAACAGGCTATGAAATCCTGGGAAGCTGAAGTTTTCATCTGGCCTGTCAGGAAAATACCCCCAATTCTAATTTGAATTAGACCAGAGCTACAGAGAATCATTTGAGTAGCTGCTGGTTAATGAGCTGTGGTTTACAGGTTGGGCCGCCACATGCTTCCCCTGGAGTACAGGGCAGGCTAAGTAATCCACTCTCATTATAACCTCAGCTCAAGAAGCTGCCCATTTGGTGGCAGCGTAATGATGTGATGTTATGATGTTATATATCACAGAAATTAGAGTACAGGAACAAGAGCTGGTAGGTCATCTTGACTCTCCCCCGCCAGGGCAGGCTTGCTTCCCACAACATTTCCTTGAATGTTTTTGTCCAGTCTGGTTTTAAATGACCCAGGCAATGGAGCTCAAACATCTTCCCGTGAGAGGCCATTTGGCAGTCTAATAGGCTCGCTGTTAGCAAACTCTTCCTAGATGTGCGGCTCAAGCTTTCCTTTGCTCAATTTCATCTCATAGATGCTGAATTATTCTGCCCTTGTGCACCCCCAAACAATCCCTCCCTCTCCTTCCTGTTTACCCTTCCCCATCCCCTAAGTATGTTCCTCACTCCCTTCCATTATGGCCAGCCTGCTCTCGAAGCTTCGTCTCTTTCTCCACCCACATTCTCTACGCCTCTCCGAGTTCTTTCTCCCTTGATAGACCTTTCCTGATTTGTTAGGACCAGAGGAACACGCCGTATTTCATGCTAGATGATGTCTCCTAAGGGCGACATCAAGGTGTCTTCCCTGGCGGTGACAGATGTGCTTGTGCACGTAGCCTCCAATTGCATTGCTTCTCTTTGCTGTCAAGCCATGGTAAGGAAGTTGAGACCTGATGTACTATCAGGGCTCACAATCTGTTGAACAAGCGAGGAGAGTTACTCACCTGGCACCCGTGATCCCGTCTTTGAATTTGGCCATTTTTCTTTGGAAAACTCTGCTTTGGGCTCACAGTTTGATTAAAGTTTGATTAAGGACTGAAGAGGAAAACAAATTGCCCAAATAACAACATTAAAAATAATAACACCTTGTTCTCTGAAAGCAGAAATGCCTTTCGTTCCCCTGTAATTGCAGCGGGATGACGTCTAAAGCAAATGAGCTCTGGTTTCACCCGCTCTCTTAACTGAAAGGAGGAAAGCTCACGATGCTGGGAACAGTGATGTTTAAAAACATGGCACATTTTTCAGGCTTACGGGGACTGGCAAATGAAAGAAAAGCAAAAGGAGGAATTATTGAAAATTACCTGCCTATGCTCCCCTCAGACAGCTTCTTGCATATGTTTACAGGGAGGCCACTGCCTTAAGGATCTTCTACAATATCTTGGGAAATTATATTCTAGGGATTGTAACTTTCAATAAAATGTCCATTGCAGCATAATCTGACATTGCCAGTATGTTAGTTGTCTGTACTCCTTTCTGGCCATTCTGGTACAATCTATCAAAAGCTCTCTGTTATTTGTTGCGGTTTCTGTTTCAACTTCACCTACAGTGCAACATTACAACTTCCCTTCCTGCTTTACCTTAGCACATTTTGTATGAAGCAGGTGATTATTGGTTTGGCATTTCTATCCTAGGGTTTTATGCTGCAACCAAGGAAATAGGACTATGTATGAAAATCGCTGCATACCCATCAGTTAAAAAGCGATTGGAAAATCAGGTTATGTAGTGTTCAGACAATTGATACACTGGTATGAGTCTGAGTTATACTGCCATGTGGCATTTTAGCCAGTCCCATAATTGTGAGGTCCATTAGTGCTGTGCTGGTCATGCCTGGGGTGACAGGAGAAGGGTAAACCATAAGGGAATCAGCTTTGTCATCACAGAGAAAATGAATATAAAAACCAGATCATTGTGATACTAGTAATTCACTCAAAAAATAAGAAAGCCACAAAGTTTAAATACGAGTGAGAAAGAGAAGAAATATTGGGACCTAGGTTTAAAAGCTATGATGATCAATAATTACTGTCCAAGAATAGTGTTAAAATCTACACATGGATTATCTCATTTATAACCCCCATTTCACACACAATGCTCAGAAAAAGTTAACCAACCTGATTAAATGGACATAGATGTTAAACAATGCAGTTGGCATGTGATATTCCAATATAGGGCTTATACTGTTAATTACCCTGAAGAAAGGTCTTCAATAGGGAATTAAAGATGGATACTATTAGCAACATGAGCAGTCCATTTGTAATTACTTGGCAGCTGATCTGGGAAACTAAAAACACTTGATTTCTCTGCTCACAGCTTCTCTTCTTTCAGGAAATCCCCAGAGAGAAATATACACAAGAAACAAAGGCCCACAGTGAGTAGGACACTATGCTCTCCACAGAGTGCAAGATGCACAGCAAAAAAACCTTCCTCCTCCGATTCTGCTCTTACCATACTTGACACAAAGGATGGCAGATTGCCTAACAACAGTTGTGGCTAGAAAAGAGACAAGATAACCAGGCCATCCAAGTTTACTCATCTTGACTCAGTTTAATTTGGGGGAGTTTGGAGAACTCAAGAACACCACAGAGAGAGAAGTTGTGCCAACCTATATGAATTATGTGTGCCATAGTATCTCAAGAGAAATTTGTGACCCAATTATAGCTATGGAATCTGGTCCCATTTAGATTAATACACAAAAGAAAGGAGAGAATAGAGACGTTTGTTTTCATTATGTGCCTGATAAGGAAGCTGAGAAAGAACCCAGCATTTTGTGATGAGAGAGATGTGTTAACTAAAATGGCAATGGAGAAGCAGGATCTTTGGGTTTTGAATATATAAATGACCCTACTTTTTCCCTAATAAAGTCACTATAAGTTAAAAATATGGTAAGCCAAAGATGCAGTTAATACATCTAGCTTACTGATTATGATAGTTCAACAATAGTGAGCTACAAAGTGTGCATTTTCTCTCATGATGGCATGCATAGCTACAAACTGCAGCTTCCCCCAACTGTCTGATTTCCCAAGAGAATATCACACTATACATATATCGTCTAGTAAGAGATCAGAACTCAAAATATGAAGTATGTTTTATTATTTGTGTGTATTGCTTTTGTGCCATATTAAAGTGGAGAAACTTCAGGTCACACCCAGTAACATGGGGTGTGGGAACCAGTGGGTCAGAGTTTGAAGGGATCCTGGGAATGGACTGAGTGGAGATGTCAAACACATATCTGTGTCTATGTAGATGATGGAACGAGGGATAGAGATATAGGATGTGTTAGTCATTTTCATAGTGATGCCAAGAAAGAGCAGAGGATCAGTCAATTGCATCTGCAAGAGATCCATCGAGTCATAGTTAGGAAGACAGTCCAAGAAGGGACTACAATGGAAATGGACTCATGGAGAGGAGTGAGGGGAAGGGACAGAAATGTATTTATTTTTCCTTTCTTTTTGTTTATTTACTTATTTTTATTAATTATTTTATTCATTTACATTTCAAATGATATCCCCCTTCCCGGTTAACCCTCCATCAGCCCCACCACCATGCCAACTCCCCTCTCCCCGCTCCTCTTTGCCTCTAAGAGGGTCTCCTTCACCCATTCATTCACTCCCACCTCACCCCTCTAGCATCACCCTATGCTGGGGCATCAAAGCTCCCTTCCCTCCCATTGATGTTAGATAGGGCCATCCTCAGCTATATATGTATCTGGAGTCTTGGCTCCCTTCAAGTATACTCTTTGGTTGGTGGTTTAGTCCTTGAGAGCTCTGGGTGGTTGAGTTAGTTGATATTCTTCTTATGTGGTTGTAATCCCCTTCAGCATCTTCAGCTCTTCCTCTAGCTCTTCTATTGGGGTCCCTGGCTCAGTCTGATGGTTGGTTGTGAATAATGCATCTGTATTGGTCAGGTTCTGGTAGAGCCTCTCAGGGAACAGCCATATCAGACTCCCATCAGCAAGCACTTCTTGGTATTAGTAATAGTGTGGGGGTTTGGTGTCTGCAGATGGGATGGATACCTAGGTGGGATGGTCTCTAGATGGCCTTTTCTTCAGTATCTGTTCCAGTTTTTGTCCCTGTCTTTCCTTTGCACAGGAACCTTTTTGGGTTAGATGTGTGGGTGTCCCCACCCCTCTACTAGGGCCATGCCTATCTCCTGGATATGGTCTCTACATGTTGTATCTCCCCTATGTTAGGCATTTCGGCTAAAGTCATTGCCATTGGCTCTTGGAAGCCTCTAGCTCTGGAGTCTGGGACTCTCTAGTGGCTACCCCCAGCACTCCATTCCCCTCTGCTAGAAGTTTCTATTCAATTTCCCGATCCTCTGTACTTCTCTCCTGTTCCTTCCAATTCCTGTTCCTGACCCCCTTTTTACCCTCCCCATCCTCTCTCAGCAGGACAGTAATTCAAAGAAAATACTAGTTATTCATAACCACATTTGAAAGACCATGAGTATGACAGAATCCTACAGGAGTTAAAATAACTCAAAGGTTAAAATTAACCTTTGAGAGAACAGTAGAATGGAAATAATAAAATTTAAATTTAGGGACTTGGAAGGAATGTTGATAAAAACCAAAGGATCACTTATGAAATACATCTCTCTCTCAAACAAGAAATAAAGATGAAGAGCTTGCAGATTGTACTATTTGAATTGGAGTGAGAGGGGAATCAAGGTGGTTGACAGATCAGTTTAGTACAGCTTAGTAATAGTGGGTACCTTCTCATTTGTTTCCTAACTGCTTGAGAGATTTATCACCTGTCACATCCAACTAGAAAGAAAGTAAGGGTAGATGGAAAGGGGTCTTTGTCTATTATGCCCAAATGGAGATCCTTCTTGAATGCGACTTTCACAAGACCCAGTATCTTTGGTTTTTGAGTGGATCCCCAATGTTCAGAACAGTGCTATTGCACTATAAGTGATCAATGAATATTTCTGGAATAAATGAATTAATGCATCTGCAATAAATTTCAGTGGGTAGTGGGTACTCTGTCATATTCACTGTCTAATTAAATGCTGAGTATTAAGGTTAAGTCAGAGCTCCTTTATTTTCTATATAATAAAGAAGATGACTCATGTATAAAACCTTAGCATTTTGGAGACAGGCAGGGGCATTACTGTGAGTTTGGGGCCAGCCTTTACTTTGTAGTAAAACCTTATCTCAAAGAAAAAAATCCCATTTGAACAAAATAACATTGGACATAATAACCATCCTGTGTGGGTATGTGTTTATTGGCCCTGTAGACTGCTAAGTCTCCAAGAAAGAGGCATACAGAGGCAAGAGGTGTGAAGAGTTTGTTATTTTTTTCCTTTAGGGGCATGCCATTGATGGTTTCTCTGTGTGAGATATGGATTTCTTCTGGACAACATTTCTGCATTATTGTGATATAACATAGCAGCCCTCTCAACAGCACACTAGGTAAAACGCCGGTGCATTGCACAATCTTTGCTTCCGGAGATTTTTATTGTGTATCCTGATAACTATGAACTTTGTTTGAACTGTAGTGAGCAAAGCATTTGGGCAATATTTTCCTTTCTGTTTTTTCCTTCTGTTGTTTTGTTTTGTTTCTTTGATGTAGCATATAAGCACAAACTTTTCTCACCGCAGGCTGGGAGTACCACATAAACCTAAGGGGAGATTGTCTCATGCCTGGAATGACACGTAGCCTCCAGACAGACAGCAGTCAAAAGAGAAATTCCATGGGTAGCGAGGACATAGGCTTGGCTTTTCTGAAAAATATTAAATGTCTCATATTTTTGGAGGATAAATATCTGTCAGTTACTTCTGCAAAAGTGTATATCTTATATTTGATTTTTCTGCTTATCTAATAGAGACCCAAACAAATGAGCATACTTAAGATACAGTCCAAGTTTGATGCTGACTTTTTTTGTGCCTTATTCTGTATTGAGAAAGAAAATTTACTTAATAAATGTTAAAATCCAGAAGTAGTACATTTTATATTTTACCCTTTTTTTTGATAATGAGGTATATAACTCAAGGAAACAGAAATGAACTTTTGGAAAGTTAAGAGGATTGTACAATGAATCAAATTAATAAATCATGTTTGACAGAAATGTCTTTTAACATCTCGTCTTTCATTCCTTTAATTCACTCTGTAAATGCAAACAACATGGGCTGTGTACAGCTTCCCTGGACATCGATGTGACAGCTCTGCTCTGTCCAGCAACTTCCTTAAGAGTGTCTGTGTACATGCATATACTTGCATATGTGAGTGCATATGTCCTTGTGTATGTGAATGTGTGCATATTTGTGCATATGTGTGCATGTGTGTGTGCATATACATGTGTGTGTCTATGTGTGAGTGTATGTGTGTGTATGCATGTGTGTGCACGTCTGTCTATGTGTGTGTATTTGTGAATGTGTACACGTGCATGGTCATTCTTTCCTTCAAATACCACTAAATGCAGTGTTTTCTTCCCATAAGATAATCTGGATAAATTTCAATACCACCTAGGCTACAGTAAAGCATACTTTCCATGTTTATTTCTTATTAGATGAATATATGACTTGCCCATTCATCAGTCTTTGCTATATGTTTGTTTGTGTGTATCAAATAGCTAACAGTATTGAAAGATAATATTTTCTGCTCTTTGCAATTTTTCTAGGATGTCAGGTTCTATCAGAGTCCTGGTGTAATAATGTACCTGACTTTTCCAGCATTTATCATAAATGTAAATGAACAGTCTGTGGTGTAGCCTGTTTTTAGGGTTGATATAATGATCATGTTGCTATGGTGATGATGGGGCCTACAGGTTTGTGAGATGGTATTAGTAAGACGGCAGCTTGAAACTTAATCAGCATGCCGTGACTTCTCCCCCATATTTCAATATCACTTTGGTAAATTGAATTCCAGGCAGTTGTCAGTCCAATGTATTCCCTGTGGTTTCTCCTTTGCAAAATTGCCTCTTTATTCTATGCACTGATGATCAAGGGGTAATTGAAATGTGAAGCTGTTTGTCATGCTATTTATACAACCCTGTCTGGTAGCCAGCAATCTTTGTGTGGTGTGCACTGCAGGTAACAATTAGATCTAGAAACCTTTTCTTGGTTGAACAAGTGAATGATTGTTTTCCCAAAATACTCCTGATTTTGTGGGTACTTTATGTGATACCTTGTTTTGTGGAGGAAAGTTCAGCCAAGGTTTAATCACAGTCGATTTTCCAGGCACGATGGGGTTTAGCATTCTTTGCTCGCAAGGACTGTGAGACAGCCAGAGTACTGAAAGGGCTTCACTCCTCAGGGAACTTGCCCCCAGCTCTCCAGCAATGTGCTCTCCAGCTGAGTCAGAAACTGGACTCTCTGGCTTCTGCTGGCCCCCAAACATTTGCAACAATAGATGTGAAAACAAAATTCCGTGTGGAACAGAAAGCTCTGATTGGGGCATGGGGCAGGGCCTGGGGGAGAAATAATTCTTCCCTGTAGGCTGCTTTGTATAGAGAGGATTTAAGCCCCTTTCTGTCTCCTAGTGAACAGATCAATTATGAAGCCTCCTGGTAACCTTTTTTGGGGGGATTGTTTTGAGGGTCACTACATGATTTTTTTTCCTCTTGAAAGTCAACTCTAAGGGAACATAAACGGAGGTTTATTTGAAGCCCCGCAGGTAGAAATGTCCCCTTCCCTCCTCTTCCCTGCAATCATTCACTGGAATGAAAGGGAGAGTGCACACTCCCACTCCCATTGAAGGGAGCGATCGCGCTGCCTCTCCATGTGTTTCTCCCACGAAAATGATTGAAATGGTGGCATCCGATTAGAACAGAGGATCTCCCGTTTTTTGTAAGGTACAATCAGGAAACCAGTAGAGAAGAGCTGACCTCAGAGCTCCAAGAGGGATGCGATCTACTCCTCTCTCCTGGACCCTTGTGTAATTCTTTTGGCTATATTTTACCTCTGTCCTAAGACCCATTGCAATGACCTGTGATCCAATGAAGCCCTCCCTGCTGTGAGCATCTTCTCTTCTCTTTTCTTCTGTCCTTCACACTCTCTTCTGGGCCTTCCTGCTTCAGTATCCAGACACTTACTTTGTCTATGGGGTACTTTGTGTATTGACAGTGCCTGGAAGTCAATCTGTGATGGATCTTGTTGATGCCATCATGGAATACCAGCTATGTTTCTAGCTATTGGAGAGACTGTAGTGTAATAAATTGTGCGACAACAAGACTCGTGTGTCTACTGCATTGCTGATGCAAATGTATGAGAGAGTTTGCACTGTAGTTTCAAGTGTTAAGGTTCAATTTCCACTTACAGAGAGAGTTGTCTAATGATTCATCGGGCCCTTCTATAGCTAGTTGTGGCTTTCGGGCCAGTATGGGTGCAGTTCAAGCTCGACCTGTCTACCACAGATGGCTGTGTGTGTTCACAGAAGAGCTAATGATACAGCTGAAACTAAATGAACGTTAGTGGACTGGTGATGGCTGATGATACTATGAATAGCTCTTTAGTGTGACTAAGATTTATTATTTATTTCCTGCAGGGCTTCATTAGCATGTCCCTGCTCCATCCCTTTCAGGGATACTCCAGATGAGATGCCGGTGAAGCACATTCCAAGGGCAGAACGATAACTAGTGTAGAGAGTGTGGGAATTTAGAAGCGGCCCAAATTCAAAATAATGTTTTAAAAAGATTGCAACATCTCCCTGTTTACAGCAGATGCCCTCCTCCTGCTTCCAGGAACAACTGATCTTAATACCTACTTAGCAAGAATGATTGGTTAAAACGGGAGGCTACCAGATGGCTCAGCGTGGTTAATCACGCCCATCTGAGAGCTGCATTGTGAATTATAAAGTTGTGGGCAAAATTTAAGGCTCCAGGTGGCAAAATTAAAACAAAAGATGGTGTGATTTTTTTTTTTTTTTATTTAAGAGGAAAAGGAATGAATGCCAAATTGTAAGGTGGAACTTCTCTTTTGTTACATGTGGAGAGCTACAAAGTTGAGCAGAATTTTCTGTAACTTGGCATACTGTTAATAAGCCTGATTAGTTTTTTGTTTTTTAAAAAAATGTGTCCTGAGTTGGGTGGTGGTGGTACACACCTTTAATCCCAGCACTCGGGAAGCAGAAGCAGGCAGATCTCTATGAATTTCAAGTCATCCTGGTTGAGAGAGAGAGAGAGAGAGAGAGAGAGAGAGAGAGAGAGAGAGAGAGAGAGAGAGAGAGAGAGAGAGATAGTTCCAGGACAGCCAGGACTACAAGGAGAAGCTCTGTCTTGAAAGGCAGACAGACAGACAGACAGACAGACAGAGGTCATGGGAGAGCTTTCCTTTTCCCTTTTGGTGCCAGGATGAGTTACTAGGATCTACACTGTAAACTGGTGGTATAAGGAAGGCTGCAAAGTTATCTTGCATTTGTGGGGCTCCATTCATGCTGATCCCATGCACCTCAGAAAAGCGCATGTCCAATTTAATGTTAAGGATTTTCTACTTCAGGACTTTTCTAGATTCCAGTCTGAGGAGAGTTCAGAATTTCCCTTTTCCTTAATCCCTGGAACATCTGGGAGCCTGCACAAATGAATTCTTAGCATACACCCTAGCCTTCTTCCTTCTCAGGGCTAACTGAACTAGGAGCTGATCCACCGCCTCCTCTTCCTCATTTGGATCCTTGACTTGCTAACTTGGATCAATCAGGCCTATCGCTGCATTTCTCGGACTTGTTTTCAGGTTGCATTTTGGGTTGCATGAAAATGTTGCCAGGCTGCAGCAGCCTGTGGGTTTTAATTGATATATCAGCCCATATCACTCTTTTCTAAGTCCCTGCTCATGCAACCTCCAAGGAACTTGCCTTTCTAAAGTTTGGAAGGCCATTCCGCAAATGAGTATGGACAAATAGATCCAACAGTCTGTGTGTGCAGGCCACAGGGCCTCAGGATTTCCGTGTGGTCATCTTAAGAACTATCACACAGTCACAGGCTTGGGGCATGGATAGCTCCAGAGTCTAGCCACCGGAATGTCCATTATTTCCAGCCCAATGCTGCACTTAATCATTAAGCCCAAATACAGTCATTAACTACTACTTTTGAACACCTGTAGATGTTTTCAAGAATGTTTCATTGTGCAGGGCTTCTTAGAAATAAATAAACACACAGAAAATTATAGAATTGAGTATATGTATCTGTATATGTGTCTGTATATGTATCTGTATATGTATATGTATATATGATACATATCACAGTTTTAGGAGTGGGACAGCAGCATTCTTACGTTAGTTGCAGTATTTTGGTGTTTAGTTTCTACAGTCTTATGCTCCAAGGGTAGGTTATCAAGAATTTGGTCATTGGTTGTGAACCTCACTCCTCAGGTCTCAGCAGACTCTTCAGTATTCTGTCCACTTTCTGAAACAGACTGATGTCTTTTGGAGCAATGTACTTTGTTCCCCCAAACAAGCCCATTTTATTGTTAAAAATATCTCTTTGCTAACTTAGTATTTTCTTTTCTTTCTTTCTTTTTTAATGTTATATGCAATTAATCACAGGCTTTGTAGATCAGTTTTCCTAAATTTTTTCTCATTGAAAAGTAAATTCAAAGTTTTCTTTTGGTTTTCAGTTTTAGGGAGTTCTTCCTTTGGGGACATAGACACCTTATAGCCACATTTAACTCGTAGTTTGGTCTCCTGGCTCTGTGCTTTCTCATCTGTTACTCAATTCTGAAAGAACAGAGTGAGATCTCCATCCCAATTGTAGGAAGACCCCCAGATATTCCCCTCCCCCTAATGTTTTATAGTTGGATTTCCAATCTACTGAACCTGGAATATAAGGGACATAAATACCTCACCTGGACAGTAGGATTCCTCCTGGCTTGCTGTCTGAGATCACTTGGCCTTCTCCCCAAGTTTCCTGGGTCCTATAAAGGCACTAGTCATTAGTAAATTCATGCCTGCATTACTGGAATGTAATCTGATTTTTAAAAAATTACATTTTCTGTAAGCTATTTTCAAATAATCTTAGGTTCTAAAGTCCTGAAGGCCAGAATTTCAGTATAGTTTATTTGGGACATGACACAATGTAACAGCAAGTCCCCGAAAGCCCATGATGGCTCTGGATAGCATGATTCTCAGAGGAGGGCTGGGATTCCAATGACTGGGCTGTTATTGGCAGAGTCTATCGAGCACTGTTGAGCAAGGGGGACAGAGGTATCATATAAGTTGTTAACAAACTCAAAGGTGTTTCTAATTTCAGGTCCAGTTGCCCAGAATGAAAATAAATAAGAGAATTTTAAAGGACTTTCCTTCACAACACAATTTCTGTTATGTCTTGAAATCTTCCGAGAAGTGTTCTTTTCTCTTCTGAGGGCCTAGCATCATGACAGAGAGAAAAGCAGAGACTATAATCCACGGAGGATTAGGCAGAGGGTAAAGACTGTTCTGTAACACCCAGGGGGACGAAGGAATGAGATGAGCAGAATTCGGTGAAGCTTGCTGCTTTGGGCAGTGGGTGGGAGCCTTGGAGTGACTGAGAGCAGGGATGAGCCAGGAAGCAAATGGCTTTTCTACTAGCATTCTATTCTGCACGAGCTCATCTGATTGATGACTCGGCTCTTGCATTTATAAACCATTAGAACTGTGCGCTTGCACATCTATTCTCTGGACACTGGGTTTGTCTTTCTCTCACAGTAAACTTTGGGACAGACCCAAATTATATAGTTAATGTGGAGAAGTAAGGGGCCTGGCTTGTGCTTCTCATTGGTTCATTTTATGTAAAAGACTTCAGAACTAAAGTTGGAGTAACAGGACATGTTATTGCTATATTATCAATTTTAGATAAGCCTTTTTTCTTTATACAAGTCTGTTTTCATTTGTAAAAAAAATATGTAACTTAAAGCTAACTTGATTTTTAAAATCAAAGTTCATTTAGTGACAATGTACATTTTATAATAATAGTGGATTAAAATACTGACATCTAATAGTTTAAACAAAGTATCATTCATGTAAAAATCATGTTATAGCCTGTAAAATTTAATTACAAGATTCATGGTTCACAATAGCACAGCATCCGCTGGACATGGCTGACTTAGGACAGAACAGAATACACAGTGAGGCTCAACCTTCACTAAGCTGCCGATACCTGTGCTCCTATTCTAAGATGCATCCAGAACTGAGCCGACCGGACTGGACCCCATAGCCAAGACTCACTGGCCTCACAGAAGGTCATCTGCTCACTCACTTAATTGGTATGACATCATCACTAACACTATTGTCCTTTAAATTTAAGTCAGCATCAGCAGTTCTCATCTCCATTTTCAAACAGAAGATAAATTTTACAGTTAAAATTTGTTCAAAAGTCAAGCCCTGAAGTATTTCTTCTCCAAGAGAAAAGTACTAATGTTAAAACTGTGTGACTGTGTGTGTGTGTGTGTGTGTGTGNACCAAGGGGCCTCTCTTCCCACTGATGGCCAACTAGGCCATCCTCTTCTATATATGCAGCTAGAGACACGAGCCCAAGGGGTACTAGTTAGTTCATGGTTATTCTTCCACCTATAGGGTTGAAGACCCCTTCAGCTCCTTGGGTACTTTCTCTAGCTCCTTCTTCCTTGGGAACCCTGTGTTCCATCTAATAGCTGACCGTGAGCTTCCACCTCCATGTTTGCCATGGCCTAGCATTTTCTATGTAGAGTAGACTGTCCTCAGATTTTAACCAGTCAGCCTGCCTTCGATTCTCAGGTGCTTTGAGTGCTGATATGTGCCATAACATCTAACACCCTGTTTTAATTGCTAAAAAGTATGTCCATTCTTTTTAGAAGGATTTGTCATACGTATGACTTTTACTCTGTGGTATTAGCACATAAGTTGAATATTAGAATTGTTGATACTGTTTCTGTTTTGAAAACACATCATATTGAATGCTAATTGTATGCTTTTAGCATGTTCTCTAAAGGATACTCAATAAAAATTCAATTAAAAACTACTTTGGGACACAGAATAAACAGATATTCATAAAAAAGAAAGTACACATAAAAATGAAAGCAACTATATATGTATATATATGTGTACATCCTACATACATACATATGTTACTGTTCCAGTAAGTCTAAGGGTTGGTTAGATATTGTACTTTCCGCATGCTCATTATAACCCCAGTGTGCTCTGTAATGTATTGGGCAATTATTCTTTTACTATAAATTTATTTCCTGAGACCTTTCTTTCTTTCCTTAAACATTCAAGAACACTGAAAGCAAAATATGACCATGTGTGTATATCTATACATTATATATATATGGAAAAATAAATAAATAAATACCCATATATACGTACATATGTGTGTATATGTATGTATATGTACATATATAGTGTAAGTGTGTGTGTGTGTGTCTGTGTTTTTATCTGTGTATGAGAATCCTTCTGTCTTCACACTGGCTGCACATTCTCATTCTTCTTTGTTGTCATTGGTAAGTCAGGAAGCTTCTAAAGGAAGCTTTAAACCTTGCCTTTACTTATGAAGTTGTCATGCCCATTACTGGTCAGTAGGATTGAAGCAATGCTATTCTAGGGAAATAAAGTGATATCAAGATCAGTTTGACAATCTACATCAAGAACTTAAAGAAGTGATCAGGGTTAGAAGCAGAATCAGCTGTACAGGGAAACCAGTGTCTGGGATCTGATCACCAGGCAGGCTGCACATTCCTCAACACTATATTTTGGGAAAATGCACAAATTGAAACTGGAATGGCAAAGTCTTTTGGGATATGACCTTTATCTTACTATCAGAGAAAAGGGAAACATTGTCCTGAAAGGTTGTCCTTGTTGATGGGAATGTGGATAGCTCAGGACAGGTAGTCCTTACTAAAATGTCACCCGTGCTTCAGCCCTCCCAGTAACACTGATGCCAGAGGAGGGGAGGTCTGCTTCAGAAATCCCAAATCGTGCAATTACTCCTCTCAGCCCTGTAATCTAGCTTTCGCTTTTAAACTCTGAACCTTCCTGAGGGTTTTTGCTCTTGCAGTGTGGCCCCCAAAGAAATGGTCCTAGGAAAGGTATTGTGGCCAGGGCAGCAAGGAGCCTGTGGAGTGAGAACGGAGAAAATGCAAGCAGACATTAGAAAATATGCCCTGTGCTGCTAACGATCAACTTTAGCTTTCAGTGTTCATGAATGTTCAAGGAAAGAAAGAAAGCTCCCAGGAAAGGAATTTATAGTAAAAGAATAATTGCCCAGTACATTACAGAGCACAGTAGGGTTATAACGAGCATGCGGAAAGTGCAATATCTAACCAACCCTTAGACTTACTGGAACAGTTTGATTCAACTTTCTCAGACAAAATGCTGAACAGTCAGATCATTTTGCCCAAAGGATTGGACTGCAATTGTTTTGTAAGTTTCTTGGGAGAAATGCAATTAGTGACAAGATTTAATAAAGCCAGAACAACTGAATGTGATCAGACAAGCCTCTATTCTTTTCTGTTCTTTCTGTATAATGTAAGAAAATAGCAAGGAAACAATTACATTACTAAATGAATTAAACAAAGCTCCAAAAACATAAATTAGAATTTAACTACACCATTAAAAGCTAATTTAATTTGCAAGCCATCATTACCAGATAATAAAGACCCATTGCAAAATGTACAATACCTCGTGATCATGGGGAAAAAAAACAAGCAATAAATCTCATTGAGCAGATGAGTGTCTGTTATATTAGCGGATGAAAATGCTGAATGGGTGTTTCAGCATGTAGTAGAAAGTAGCTAGAAATAGAACAATTTGCTAAACTTCTTCTTTTGTCATAAAGGGTTTTATAGTTAAAGAAAGGCATTGGTGGGAGGAAGGGAGGCATACAAGAGTTCTCAGTACAGTTCAACCTGCCTTCAAACAGGGCAAAGAAATTCAAGGATTTTTTTTTTTAAAGGCCAGCTCTTCCATTCAAGGGCAAATGACGCTTTGTTTTGTGCAATTGTGAATCTGATGGCAAGTCCAGCCTTTTACCTGTTTTTTTTTTTTTTTTAATTTATTTTTTTTAATTGTGCTGGAAATAATGCACATAAAAATCCAGAACAGATTGAAAAATGTTAGTTCCGGGGTACTATTTTAAAGCTTAATAAGAAAATTTTAACCATTTCAATATATTATTAGAATAAGATTCAAATGAATTTCAGAAAGTTCATCCTATTGGAAACAAGCTTCAAATGTATGATTTCCAATAAAGTAGGAATAAACATTTTTTTCTTTACTTGGCTGTTGGACAAGCCACGACTGAAGTATGAGTGGCCAGCAGATGGCAGTATAAGCCTACTTAAAACAAAATTCCATGGTCGCACATGGATCTGAAAATACAGGCTTTTTTCTTTTTCTTCTTCTTCTTCTTTTTTTAAAACAGTATTAATGTAAGGCAGATATATTCCACCGGTTATGCCTTGTTCTCAATGCCATGAGACAACTCCATGAAGCGATGGGCCTTAAGCTTATCCACACAGGGATTTCATAAGAATGCTTTTATTGCGTTGCTTGCTGATTTGACACAGTTGGACATACTCATTTCTGTTTCACACTCTGTCATGAAGTTTTAATGTTTAAAAGAGTCAACACTTAGTTTAAGTGTCATTTCTTCTGTATACTCTTCCCTGAATTCCCATTGGAATTTGTGTGTACACGTGTTTGTGTGCATGCAGTGGCCAGGGGATAACCTCAGACAGCCTTAGCAATTTTTTTGAGACAGGATCTCTCATTGGCTTGGGATTCGCTAAATATATTAAGCTTGTTGAACAGGGCCTGTTTCTGCCCCACCAGCGCTGGGTTTACAAGTTTATGCCACCACGTGGTTTGTTTACTATGTGGGTCTGGAGGTCAAATTCAGACAAGTCCTCTACTGACTGAGTCATCTCTATAACCCCCTGATACATCTGATCTCTTAAAAGCTGGACAATGACACCTTCTTCTTTACCTTAAGATTTTGTTTATATAACTAGTATTTCCCTAGACTGGCAGCTCTGCAAAAGATGCATTGCATTTTAACTCCAGAATACCTGATACTCCAGTGTTTGTAGCTTCTCTTCTGTAGTTTTCAGATTTGTTTATTTTTACGTGTGTGTGTGTGTGTGTGTGTGTGTGTGTGTGTGTGCCCACGTGCCTGAGTACATTCATTTGCAGCAGAAGCATGCAGGGCCCACCACTGGGATCTGATCTTCCAGACCTGGAGGTGGTTTTGAACCACCTTATGTTGGTGCTGGGAATCAAACCTCACTAGGTCCTCTGAAAGAGCAGTTAACACCTTTAGCTGCTGAGAGCCACCTCTGAAGCCCCCAGTGGTTACTCTTAAGAATTTGTTGAACTAACTCTAATCTGAAGGTATATGGGAGAAGATCTTTGCATATGCGTTTATTTTACAGAGAAGCTAAGTGGTACATTTGGGAAGAATCTTGGAATTATCGCCTTATAAAATAAAGCCAAAAACTTTCAACTTTAATTTTGCTGAGCATATAAATCAGAAACTCCACTGACTTGTAATTAATAGAGAGTAATCCGCTGAGTCGAACTGCCCATTGGGGCCACTTTCTAACATAGCAACTTTCTTACAGTTCATTACCAAGAATAAAAAATTTCAAATCTAATGAAGTGGCAGGAAAGACAGGATGTCAATATGAAGGTGAAATGAACCTTTAAATGCAGAATTATCAATAACTGTAGTATTGATTTTGGGAAAGTAGTCATAGATACAGTCATTTATTTGTGAAGCTACTTACTTTGTGTCAATGATAGATTGCAGAAGCAGGCAAAGACTATACTTCACTTTAGAATTTTGGATGTAAAGAGATGAATTAATTATCCAAATGACCTTCTGTAGACTGGGTTTCTGTACTTATATTACTTTTAACATCATGACATTTTTTATAGCATCATGCACTAAATGGCACCTTAAAATTTCCACATTGAAAGGCTCCATCTATAAATTCTTCTTAGTATGAAAACCTTTGCTCAGTCAGGGACTTCTGAGTTGGAGCACCTCTCTCCACACCTCATTTACTTGACTTCATCTCTGACTTTACTGGTTTGTGTTGTGAAGCAGAATGTTGGTGGTACACATCTCCTATTCCCCATGGAATAGGGGATACTTACCGCCAATGTGCACCTAGCACAATGGTTCTGTGATCAGATGATCCTTTCACAGGAGTAGCCTAAAACCACTGGAAAACAGATTTTTCACAATTCACAAGGTTAGCAAAATGACCATTATGAAGTAGCATAATTTTATGGTTGGGGTTCACCGCAACATGAGGAACTGCATTTAGGGCCACAGTGTTGAGAAGGTTCAGAACCACTGGGCTCGCACCAGTTCCAGGACTCTCAGGTCTTCAGAGGAGATGGATCTTTCTGGCAGTTAGTGCTTCTTCAGACTGAATTAAAAGGCCCTGGGTGCCTTGAGCCCAGTTGAAGACTCTTCATTCTCCCACACTTAGGTTATGTAGGGCATAGTCTTGGTTAAAGTCTTCCTTTGACATTTACATGAATTTGTGAAAGGAGAGAAGATGCTGAGGAGGAAATGGATGTAGATGGAGCTCCTTCATCTAAAAGGACTTAGCAAACTAGTTCACATTTCGTAAAAATCTGTTTTCCATAGAGGGCAAAGGATGTAACTGTGAGTTTTATGTCATCTGTGAACCAGATGCACTAAAAATGAAAAAGATAGTTACTCATTTGTGCCAGTTTTAAAAGGATCAAATGAGAAATAAAAATTAAAAATGCTTTGCATATGAGTATAGGTGTCAGAGCATAAATCTTATTATAACCAGTAAGAAGTTCAGGCTTTTGGAAGAGACTAAACAAAACCTACCCTCTATTATTGGTGGGAGTTCAAACTTGTACAGTTACTATGGAAATCAATAAGGCACTTCCTAAGAAAACTGGGAAGTGATCTACCTCAAGTTCCATCTATACAACTCCTGGGCACAGACCCAAAGGACACTCCATCCTACCACAAGGACATTTGCTCAACTATGTTCATAGCAACTTTATTAATAATCAGCCAGAAACTGGAAATAGATGTCCCCAACCAAAAAATAGATAAGGAAATGTGGTACATTTATACAATGGGATATTACTCAGCTGTTAAAAAGTGACACTGTGAAATTTATAGGCAAATGCATGCAACTAGAAAAAGCTATCGTAGTCTGTGCAAGTCAGCTCTCAGACTGCAAACAGTGACTGAGCAGACCACAGAAGCAACACAGCTTCTGGGACAGACCAGTTTCAGGCACTAGACATGAGGGCACCTTCCCCACCTGAGGAGAGGTGTCAGCCCGGAAGGGCTTTGCCTGCTGGAGCTCATGAGGGAGCCATCTTGGGTCCCAGGTCCCACAGAGACCAATCTGCACAGGTGAGAGTGCGGACTGCATAAGCAACACAGCTTCTGGGACAGGCAGAAGCAATATAGCTTCTGGGACATAACCAATTTCAGGCTCCAGACATCCCGGCACTTTCCCCACCTGAGAAGAGGTGTCTGCACAAGAGGGCTTTGCATGCCAGATGATCAGGAATTCAAGGCCCATACATAAACATAATAAAAGCAATATACAGCAAACCAGTAGCCAACATCAAACTGAATGGAGAGAAGCTGGAAGCAATCCCATTAAAATCAGGGACTAGACAAGGCTGCCCACTTTCACCCTACCTGTTCAATATAGTACTTGAAGTCCTAGCCAGAGCAATTCGACAACAAAAGGACATCAAGGGGATACAAATTGGAAAGGAAGAATTCAAAATATCACTATTTGCAGATGATATGATAGTATATATAAGTGACTTTAAAAATTCTACCATAGAACTCCTAAACCTAATAATCAGCTTCAGTGAAGTAGCTGGATATAAAATTAACTCAAACAAATCAATGGCCTTTCTCTACACAAAGGATAAACAGGCTGAGAAAGAAATTCGGGAAACAACACCCTTCACAATAGTCACAAATAATATAAAATACCTTGGTGTGACTCTAATAAAGGAACTGAAATTCTGTATGACAAGAACTTCAAGTCCCTGAAGAAAGAAATAGAAGATCTCAGAAGATGGAAAGATCTCCCATGCTCATGGATTGGCAGGGTTAATATAGTCAAAATGGCTGTCCTACTGAAAGCAATCTACAGATTCAATGCAATACCCATCAAAATTCCAAATCAATTTTTCACTGAGTTAAAAAGGGCAATTTGAAAATTCATCTGGAATAATAAAAAACCTAGGATAGCAAAAACTATTCTCAACAATATAAGAACCTCTGGGGGAATCACCATGCCTGACATTAAGCTGTACTACAGAGCTATTGTGATAAAAACTGCACGGTACTGGTACAGCAACAGACAGGTAGATCAGTGGAATAGAATAGAAGACCCAGAAATGAATCCACACACCTATGATCACTTGATCTTCAACAAGAGAGCTAAAACCATCTAGTGGAAAAAAGACAGCATTTTCAACAAATGGTGCTGGCACAACTTGTTGTTATCATTTAAAAATGCAAACGGATCCATTCTTATCTCCTTGTACAAATCTCAAGTCTAAATGGATCAAAGACCTCTACATAAAACCAGAGACACTGAAATTTATAGAGGAGAAAGTGGGGAAAAGCCTCAAAGCTATGGGCACAGGGGAAAAATTTCTAAACAGAATAGCCATGGCTTGTGCTGTAAGGTCAAAAATTGACAAATGGGACCTTATAAAATTGCAAAGCTTCTGTAAGGTGAAAGACACTGTCAAGAAGACAAAAAGTCCACCAACAGATTGGGAAAGGATTTTTACCAATCCAAATCTGATAGGGGACTAATATCCAATATCTACAAAGAGCTCAAGCAGCTGGGCTCCAGAAATTCAAATAACCCCATTGAAAATGGGGTACAGAGCTAAACAAAGAATTCTTAACTGAGGAATACTGAATGGCTAAGAAACGCCTGAAAAAATGTTCAAAATCCTTAATCATCTGGGAAATACAAATCAAAACAACATTGAGATTCCACCTCACACCAGTCAGAATGGTTAAAATAAAAAATTCAGGTGACAGCAGATGCTGGGGAGGACGTGGAGAAAGAGGAACACTCCTCCATTGCTGGTGGGATTGGAAGCTTGTACAACCACTCTGGAAGTCAGTCTGGTGGTTTCTCAGAAAATTGGACATAGTACTACTGGAGGATCCAGCAATACCTCTCCTGGGCATATACCCAGAAGATGTTCCAACTGGTAATAAGAACACATGCTCTACTATGTTCATAGCTGCCTTATTTATAATAGCCGAAACTGGAAAGAACTCAGATGACCCTCAACAGAGGAATGGATACAGAAAATGTGTTACATTTACACAATGGAGTACTGATCTGCTATTAAAAACAGTAAATTTATGAAATTCTTGGGCAAATAGATCTATCTGGAGGATATCAGCCTTAGTGAGATAACCCCACCACAAAAGAAGTCATTAGATATGCACTCACTGATAAGTGGATAATTATCCCAGAGACTTAGAATACCCAAGATACAATTTTCAAAACACAAGAAAATCAAGAAGGAAGACCATCGTGTGGATACTTCATTCCTCTTTATAAAACGGAACAAATTACCCAGGAAAGGAGTTATAGAGATAAAGTTTGTAGCTAAGGATGGACTATACAGAGACTACTCCACCTGGTGATCCATCCCAAATCAGTCACCAAACTCAGACACTATTGCATAGGAAAGCAAGAGTTTGCTGAAGGGACCTTGATACAGCTGTCTCATATGAGGCTATGCCAGTGCTTGGCAAATACAGAAGTGGATGCTCACAGTCATCTATAGGCTGGAACACAGGGCTCCCAATGGAGAAGTTAGAGAAAGTACCACAGGAGCTGAAGGGGTCTGCATCCCTATAAGAGGAACAACAATATGAACTAACCAGAACCCCAGAGCTCGTGTCTCTAGGTGCATATGTAGCAGAATATGGCCTAGTCGGCTATCATTGGGAAGAGAGCCCCCTTGGTCTTGCAAACTTTATATGCCCCAGTACAGGGGAATGCCAGGGCCAAGAAGTGGGAGTGGGTGGGTAGGGGAGTAGGGCGGGGGGGGGGTAGAGGGAAATTTCTGGGTAGCATTTGAAATGTAAATTAAAAATATCTAATAAAAAATGGGAAAAAAGGAAAATGCCATCATGAGTCATGTAACCAAGATCCAGAAAAACGAACATGGTATGTACTCTTAAGTTAGCCAAATCATATTGGCCAAAAAGTCAATGAATTAATTTTTACTGATATTCTGCTATACTGATAGATTGGTGCCTTGTGTAGTCATCATCACAGAGGCTTCCTCTGGCAAGAGATGGGAGAGAAAACTGCTCTCAGCGTTTGGACTAAGATCGTAAGTTTGAAGAAGAGCAGGAAAGGGAATATGGAAAGGTTTAGAGAGAAGAAAGAGAAGAGGGAAATGTGATTACAATCTCAAAAATTAAAAAAAAAAATCTAATCAACACAATAACACTAAAAATTCATTTTAATGCACATTACTATTTACTTAATAGTGACTTTGAATATTTAGTGAATACCTCATTTATCAGGCACTACATGAGGCTCTAAGGACTTTGGTAGATGAGGACCAGCCTGAAGTGGAGACTTCCCAAGACAATGATAACAGTTAGCAGCTGTAGCATTAAACATGTAGGAAGGATGCTGGAGCTTGAGAAGAGTGCAGAGGCCCTGCCTGAGCCTGGCAACTGCTGTTTGGTGTCTAGGGGAGGAGGGCCTGACCCCAGCAGAGGAAGGGAGGTGCAGTGCAGAACAGGTTTACAGAAGACTGATCCAGGTGCTGGGGTGATGAACCCTGCATTGAGGGACTGAGAGTTTGTTTTAAAGGTGCTGAGAAGATGTCACTGAAAACCAAACATGGGGGAGTGACATCTTCTGATCCGTGTCTTCATTTTTGTAAATAAATATTTCCATTAATTCTTTGAAAATGTGATACAATGTATTTTCATTTTACTCACCTCCATCACTCTGACTTCACTCATCCCAGATCCATCCCCATCTCCCTGCACTCCAATTTTGGGTACTCTTTTTTTTTTTTAAAGTTAATAACCTGATTTGTGTTGTCTGTATACATCTGGGAGTAAGACCTGATAGAATCACACCTATTAAGGAAAACAAACTTACCCTCCCCCCAGAAGCCATCACCTGTTCTTGAGCTTCTCTTTTACTGGTGGCTCATGAGCCACTGCATGCTGGACTGTTGGCTGACTTGACCTTGTGTAGATTCTATGCAGGAGACACAGCAGCTGTGAGTTCATGGGTGCCGGGATTCTGCCACGTCCAGAAGACACTGGTTTGCTTGGTCCTCATGACCCTGGGCTCTCATGATTTTGCTGCCTCCTCTTCTGCCAGGGTTCCTGAGTTTTCTGGTATATATGTATTAAAGACTTGTGCCTGGGCACTCCCCAGTCAGTTATTCTCACCTTTTGACCAGTTGCAAGGTTCATAAGAAACTTCTCTGATGAGATCTGAGAGCTTGCTAATCTATGAGTATAATGGCATGAATTTAGAGGGTAGTTTGAGACTATGTCAATTTAGCAAAATAATAGTAGAAGGTTCACATTTAGACATTCAGGGTCTTGAGCACCTCACCATTGGGTTCTGGCCAGATTGACACACCAGGCATTCATTTCCTCCTGTAGAGCAGCTCCTATGTTATTGCACCCATTCGTATATCTTGCCTGCTGATTTATATTCTTAAAAGATTACTTTGTGGACTGGAGAGATGGTTCAATAGTTAAGAGATACACTCTACTGTGATTCACTTGTAGAGGACCTAAGTTTGGACCCCAGTACCCACATGGTGGTTCACAAGTATCTGTATCTCCAGTTCCAAGAAAATTAACATCTTCTTCTGGTACCAGGCATGCATGTATTGTGCATACATATATAGAGGCAAAGATGTTCACACACATAATAAAATAAAATAAATAATATCCTTTTAAAAGAAAATAAAAAAACAAATTATGACTTTGGGCGGGGCTATGGGCTAGCAGGATTGAAAGCAGGGAGGCCTATGAGGAAGTTGTGGAGGTTTAGGGGAGACAGAGAACCAATGTATTTTGCAGAGAATGGCAGTTATTTGGATGGACGGACTTATTGCTTGTTGGAATATAATCCCAGTGTGATAGTACAAACTATACAAACTACAAAATTATCCTCCCCAGAAGTGTTCATGAATGTGCTTTCACATTGATCTTGGATATCTAGATGCTAGAAACTACAAGAAACAAATGTTTATTATGTATAAGCTACCTGACTTTTGGTATTTTCTACCAGCACAAATAGATCAAAACAGAAGAACCCAGGGTATAAGGCAGCACACTTGGTTGAGTTGTTGGCTAAGGCATCCCATGGAGATCCCCAAACAACCTAGGCTGACGCTATGACAGAGGGTTGCTCTTTAAAACCTGATGACAGGTGGGGACAGGGGCCATTACTGAAGACAATGTCTGCACAGCACATTGAACATAGAGAGGTCAGGCTCATACCTGTATGGAGCCCTCATATCTATGTTCTTGTCTCTTTGGTGTGGAAAGATACTCTGCAGGCTACTGGAGGAGAAACCTGAACAGTAACATTCACAAAACATTCAACCTACAATCTGTCCTACCTGCAAGATGTGCTGGGGCAGTGGAGGTGCAGAACTTGTTGCAGTAGCCATTCAATGACTGGTTTAACTTGAAGTCCGCGAAAGGAAGCTTATGCCCGACAATGTCTGAATAGCCAGAAACTGTAGAACCAAACATGACAGACAATAAAATTATCACTGAAATGATTTCTAGTAATAATTCCGCTCTACTCATAGATTGGTGCCTTATTCAGTCATGATGAGAGAAGCTT
>LR749619.1:959962-994964 GCA_902729485.2 Mus minutoides | reverse complement strand
CCCTTGTGGGTGGGACCATCTCTGGGCTGGCAGTCTTGGGTTCTATAAGAGAGCAGGCTGAGCAAGCCAAGGGAAGCAAGCCAGTAAAGAACATCCCTCCATGGCTTCTGCATCAGCTCCTGCTTGAGTTCCAGTCCTGACTTCCTTTGGTGATGAACAGCAGTATGGAAGTGTAAGCCGAATAAACCCTTTCCTCCCCCAACTTGCTTCTTGGTCATGGTGTTTGTGCAGGAATAGAAACCCTGACTAAGACAGTAACCCTTTAGATTGGCACTTTACAATTAGCAATATAGCTATAAGAGAATACCTTCTTCTGAATTTTATTTTACATAATGGAACTCTTTGGATTTTCCATGTCTGCAATTCAGGTGAAGGTCTCTTTTGGGTCTTATCAGTGAACTCACTGTTGCATGTAGTCCATATTAGATGTCTGCCATTCAATTTTGCAAATTTACTTTCAGCATTCTTCAGCTATATATTAGTCTTGGAAGGCTGACTTATATAGTTTAAAGCATGGCTTTCTCTTACTTTTGCTTTAGTTTTATTAAGCCAATGAGCATCCCTACCGGAGGTGAGGGGATGGAGGTGGGAAGGGGGGAAACAAGGTTATGCTTTTAGTCTCTTGCACCTTCATTCTTCGTGTCCTGTTCCACTACCTGTACACGAGTGGAGCTCTCCACAAGCTCTTTCACTTGATTTTTGATTGTCACTCTCTCTTCTTGTCTTCTGCATCCTGTTGATAAAACAGGAGACTAGTACTGCACTTTCTCTACACTATGCCTACCCCTTTGTTAACAAAATTTTTATTAATCTCTTCTGAATTATATTATTTTGCATATGACAAGACTTTCTTTTTGTAGTCTTCTTGTATGTCCTGATTCTTTTCCATCATAGCCATCAAAATTGGTTAAAGGACAGAAGTTACAAGATTATCTTAATAGAGACAGAAAAAGCATCTGGCACAGTTCATTACCAGTTCATGATAAAAGTCACAAAAATAGGAAGATTGAGTATACCTTAACATAATAAAAAGCAAATATGACAAACTTAAGACAAATGCTATGGGAAAAATATGAAAACATTTCCTCTCAAAACTAGAACATTTCAAAGATGAATGCTTTTGCAACCTTTATTTAACATAACTATATAACTATTCTCAAGAACAATTATAAACAAGAAAAAAATCAAAAGAGATACAGAAAAGAATAAAGTGTTCTAATTATTTCTATGTGGGGACACCATGCTCAAATGTTGAAAAGACCTTAAAGAGTTCCCCAGGAAAAATTGAGTTGATAAACATTTCTAATGAAATAGCAGGGAACAAAAGTAATCTATAAAACTTAGTAGCTTTTCACTAATAACAAACTTTCCAAGAAAGAAATTGGGAAAATATTCCTTTCATACTAGCTTAAAAAATTACACATAGCTTATGAGTTGGCTTAATAGTTCAAGATACTATTATACCTCATAAGATGACTCTGATTACCAGAACCAAATTGGGTAAGGATATAATGAAGAGAATGAAGTCCTGCAAGTTGCTCTGACTTCTACCCATGTACTACATGTTTGTATCCACACCACACACATACATACATGCACACACATACTTACACACACATGCTTACACACACACACACACACACACACACACACACACACACACACACATGTTTGTATACATATAGCTAACCATGAAGATGAAAGACTTCCGCAATGATGACACTGAAGAACTACATTGAAGGAGGTACTAGAAGGTGAAAGAGCTCTCATTCTTATGGGCCAGCAGGATTAATATTGAGAAAAATTGCTACATCACAGAAAGCGTCCTACAGATACAATGCATTTCCCACCAAAATTTCAGTTACAGTCTTCACAAAACTAGAAAAATCAATCTAAAATTTGTAAAGAAATGCAAAAGACCTTGAATCACCACTTCTAAGTAAGGAAGAGCAATGACAGAATAATCAGTCTGCTCTCAAATTCTCCTGTAGAGACAGAGTAATGCACAGAGAGTAATGCTGACATATAACAGCACATTTAGACCACTGGACAAGAATAGAGGGCCTGGAAAAAACTTACACAGCGATGGCTATGCAATTTCTTGAGAAACATGTAACACATGAGGGAATGATACAGTGTTCAACAAATGGCACCATGAAAACTTGATATCTATAAGTAAAAGTATGAAATTGGATCCATGTATCAATGAACATAAATTAATTTATGATCTGTAACTTCTATAGGGAAACACAGGGAAAATTCTTGAAAGTGTCATCATAGGGAACAAAATTCTGAAATACCTCCAATAGCATATACAGAACCCCGAGAATTGGCAAATGGTATTCTTTGTGATCCAAGTGCTTTGCACAACAAGGACAGTCACCAGAATAAGAGATGCTCTACAGAACAGGAGAGGATCTCCAGCTGTAGAGCAGAAGGAAGAGAGAGCAGTAGACTAAAGACCCTGGCGGTAGAATGGGAGCTATTGGATTTGGGGAGCAATGGAGTCAGCAAGAGTGAAGAGGGGGCTGGAGAGAGGGGAAACAACTTTTATATGAAAATGCCATAATGATCTGTTGACATACAATTGTCTGTGATTTTTTTTTGTTGGTTATCTTAATCATTTACATTTCAAATGTTACCCCCCCCCCGTACCTGTTTCCCCTCCACAACCCTCCTATCTCACCCCTCCCTTCTGCTTCTATGAGGGACCTCTCCTACCCATCCACCCACCGTCACCTCACAACCCTGGCATTTTCCTAGGCTGGGGCTTTGAGCCTCCACAGGACCAAGGGTCTCCCCTCCCATTGATTCCAGATAAGTCAGTTCTCTGCTACATATGTGGCTGGAGTCACGGGTCTCTTCATGTGAATTCTTGGGTTAGTAATTTAGTCCCTGGGAGCTCTGGGGAGTCTGGTTGGTTGATATTGTTGTTCTTCCTATGAGGTTGCAATATGTGAATTTACGATATCAATATAAAATAAAAATCACTTGAGTATATCTGGAGTGATACCCCAGTGACACAGGCTTGGTGTGAGTATAAAAGTCCATTGTGAAGTAGGAGGCCTGAAAATTGTATTTTGTTGACTGTCTCCTGTGGCAAGGTGAGTTTGTCTTATGAAATATTAACTTTCCTGCTTTTCTAAATTGTACTTCCCACCCTTTGTGGAAAGCCGGGGAGGTTTAAAGCCCAGGGTTTTTTTTTGGCATTTTGCTTGAGCTCTCCATAAAAACTTTCAGAGGAGTCATTGGTAGGGTAGCTCGTTTTTCTGTTACCTTGGAAGTGAGTTGGGAAACTCAGGAGGCAGGAAGAGAACTCAGCTCCAGCTAGAGAAATGACTATGTCTAATATGAAAACAGCTTGTTCTTTCTATAGAATAGAGTTGTATATTACAGGCTGGTAGAAGCTTTTGTAAGTACTTCAATTAGATCTCAAATTGTAATAAAAAAAAGTCATTGAAAAATGAATCATTCAAAAAACCCCACAGGAATAAGAAATTTTGCATTCCTTCACTTTTTATTTTCCTAAATCAAGTTAGCAATTTATTGTGTGCTTCCTGTGCGCTTGTTATTGTGCTAAAGTCTTTGAACAAATTATGTCATGTCATTCTGCAATGCTGTGAAAGGGCTTCTGCTATTGTGCCCTTCATATGTGGAATGGAATTGAGACAGACAAAGAAAGGAGCCTGTCTAAAGTTACACAGTGAGGATGCCTGGAAATCAGGGAGATCACTGCATAGCTAGTGCTCTATCTATCATCTGTCTGTCTGTCAGCCCATCCATCCATCCATCCATCCATCCATCCATCCATCCATCCATCCATCCATCCATGTATGTGTCCTAGTTTCCATACTAGGATGTGTTGTATGGCCTCTCAAGGCCTGAATGAACTTGAGGACTCAATTCTTTGTTTGTTTGTTTGTTTGTTTGTTTGTTGAGACAGGGTTTTTCTGTGTAGCCCTGGCTGTCCTGGAACTCACTCTGTAGACCAGGCTGGCCTCAAACTCAGAAATCTGCCTGCCTCTGCCTCTCGAGTGCTGAGATTAAAGGCGTGCAATACCACACCCAGCTGAGGACTCAATTCTTTTTTTTTTTTTTTTTTTTTTTTTTTTTTTTTTTTTTTTTTTTTTTTTTTTTTTTTTTACAAGTTCACTTGTTCTTTATTTTGTTCTACTTCTACCTGGCATATCTTTATTTTTATAATTTTTATATTTTATTTTATAAAAGGATGGGCTAAAGCCTTCATTATTGTCTTTTGTTTAACAATTTTCAAAATATCTCATCTTCTTGGCCTTCTCTGAAGATGAACAATGCACTTCTTCCTGTCCTTCACCTCCTGGGTTGTAGGATACATCTTCTTCAATGGTCACTGAACTCTTCCTAATGCAGGACCAGACACAAAAATCTGTTCCTTCTCCATTCTGGAGGTGAGATAAGCTCTTTTCTCAAAGAGCCCTCACTTCTTCTGAGAGTCACCAGCACCGCAGAACATGAGAGTCCTCTTCATCTTTCCGACATGGCTGTTACATTTAGCCAAGAGCTGAAGTTCATGAAGTCCTGGGAATTTAACACATGGAAATTTTCTCTAAAATTAAAATTTGGCTTTAGAAAATATCAGATATTTGTTATGTTTATGAATGATAGGCCCTTAAACAATGTTTTTGAAGTTTTATCTTAAGTTGGTATCTGTCATATCTATTTCTTTACTTGTGTGTATATCATAACCTATTATGTGAATAAAAGATATATCCTTTACTAGGTTTTGAAGTTCACCACTGTGGCTTAAGACAGAAACAGTATATTACTAAGACTTGATTTATGTCTTTTTTATTAGATATTTTCTTTATTTACATTTCAAATGCTATCCCGAAAGTTCCCTATACCCTCCCCCGACCCTGCTCCCCTACCCGCCTACTCCCACTTTTTGGCCCTGGCATTCCCCTGTACTGGGGCATATAAAGTTTTAAGACCAAGGGGCCTCTCTTCCCAATGATGGCCGACTAGGCCATCTTCTGCTACATATGCAGCTAGAGACACAAGTTCTGGGGGGTACTGGTTAGAGGACTCAAGTCTTAAACACATGGTTGACCCACTGGAACACAGCCCTCATTTGAACTGTCTCTGGCTATGCCTTCCCTAGAGGCTTTCTTTCATGCTTTCCATATGTATCCAGAACAATAATCTATAACCATCGTCTGCAATCTGATATTATCACAGGAAGAGCCACTTAGTTGTTTACAAATCACTTACTATTCAGTTACATTTTGCAGTAGCCTTTGAGCCTTGTGCTAAATAATTCACATGGCTCCTTTTATGTCTTCGGTATTAGGAGAACATCACTCTTACAAGTAATTGTGAGTTCAGGTATACAGACACTATTTGAACATCTCTGAATGCAGAGAATTACATAGGTACAAAGATCCCCTGCCTTGGAAAGGGCTATGAAGTTATGTTAACAAACAACATAAAGGAATAGATTAACTATGAATTTCAGATAAATGACTGTTTTTTAAAAATATAAACTTGTAGCAAATATTGTTTGAGGTACACTTACACTGAGAAATTGTTGTTTGTGTGAAATTTAAGTATAGCTGGAATTCTGTATTGTTTTTAGAAATGTAACCACAGAATGATACACCCTGCCACATTTATCACCAGAGATGCCACTTAGGTCTCTGTTACCTGAAGACATTTGAAAAATAGACATTGCCCCTCATAACTTATTCTCACCCTGATCTTGACTTTCCATCTCCTTGGGGTGAAATGATCCTGGGGTGACATTATATCTTGTCTTGTGTGAGACGGTCCCATTTTATCTGTGTTGCTTGACATAATTGCTAACAATCCTCTTTCACTTTCAAAAGTGTCTAGGTTTAGGTGATAAATTGTATGGTCATTGGTGCTTCATTCTATCCTTGATTTCCTTTGACCTTGTTAGTAAGTAAATTTTAGTTTCTTTTCCTTAAAGCCATACTCTAAGAGCAGGCACCATTTTGACTGACCCTTCTTTAAGGTCCTATAATTCTTGTGTCTCACTCTGAGGCTTAAGGTGAACAACACACACAAACATCCAAACACACACACACACACACACACACACACACACACACACACACACACACACTCCTCAAAGCCATACTGTAACTTTCTCATGTGCAAAATGGAAGCAAAAATTAAGCCAATGTTTGAAGAATTCAGTTAAGCAATAAGTCCATAAAATACAACAAGATACATGCAGCAAATGCCACATGATTGAAAATAATTTAGCAATGTTAACTTTAAGAAGACACAATGGTAATGATTATCTATCTATCTATCTATTTATCTATCTATCTATCTATCTATCTATCTATCTATCTATCTATCTATCTATCATCTATCTCTCTATCTATTCAGAAGAATCATTGATTAAAACAGGTTTTTAAGACGTGTGAAAGTAAAAAGATTTTCTTTGGGTAGCTTTGAGTCATTCCATTTTATAATATCTACTGATCACAGGTTGTATGTCAAATCCCTTGAATGGTTTATTTTCCTTTTCATACTTATTTACAATTTAAAGCACAAGTTCATGTATTTTATATGTTTGTATATTTTAACAAGTTTATATGTGTGTCTGAAGTGTTTCTTGGGTATGAGAACAACTTTCATATGCTATCAGTGGACACAGAGAGATATGTGCAGAATTAAACTGACCTATCCCCTTTCCCCAAAGTTTCTTATAAAAAGTGAGCAGACATTAGTTATCTTTAGAAATTCCAACCCACCAGTCTACCAATCTGAAACAAAATAGTTTATTTTTAAAGGAGAGAGAGAGACAGACAGACAGAGACAGAGAGACAGAGACATTGACTGTAGCCCTGATTTTTAAAAAAAGATTTCTATAATCTTATAAGTTAAACTACAGGGAGTATTTAAAGTAGAAACAAGACTATTTTTCAATAGAAGTTAAACATTTTAGACTATTCATTTTTTAAATATGTCATTAACTTAAGCATTACAAATTATTTAGAAGTTACTGAAGGAAAACAAATATGTCATTTATTTCTTTTGTGTGAACTCATCCAAGATAAATAAATGTAATGCTTTATTATATCTTGGAAGTCATGATTAGATTTTATTTTTAGATAGTAAAATAATAGTCATCTTATTAAATTTAAACAAAACAGTGTTTTGGAAATCTTAATTTGAAATATTGCTATAATTTTTCATGAGAATTTGAATGCCCTCAAGGAAAATTATAGCTGTTTTATGGGTATTTAGAAGTGATGGATATTCAAATGAGAGAAAATAGAAATAAAAAGTAATGCTACATTATTAATATACAGAGAGCATCATCAAGAAAATTCCAGGTGAACATATAACAGTTATATGAAGGAGAGATATTTGAATGACCTGCAAGACTGAGTTGTTCTGTCCAAAACCAAACTAAGTTACTTTCTTTCTTTTTTTAAGCTCTTTTTTATTAGATATTTTCTTAATTTGCATTTCAAATGCTATCCTGAAAGTTCCCCATACCCTCCCCACCCTGCTCCCCACCCCCACCCACTCCCACTTCTTGGCCCTGGCATTCCCCTGTATTGGGGCATATAAAGTTTGCAATACCAAGGGGCCTCTCTTCCCAGTGATGGCTGACTAGGCCATCTTCTACTACATATGCAGCTAGAGTCATGAGCTCTGGGGGTTCTGATTAGTTCATATTGTTGTTCCTCTTTTAGGGTTGCAAACCCCTTCAACTCCTTGGGTACTTTCTCTAGCTTCTCCCTTGGGGGCCCTGTGTTCCATCATATAGATGACTGTGAGCATCCACTTCTGTATTTGCCAGGCACTGGCATAGCCTCATACGAGACAGTTATATCAGGGTCCCTTCAGCAAACTCTTGCTGTCCTATGCACTAGTGTCTGGGTTTAGTGACTAATTATGGGATGGATCCCTGGGTGATGAAAGGATGGACTTATCCAGAGACCATGTTACTTTCTATAAGTGGAATTTGAAAGAAAATAAATTTATCTAAAATCTTCAGGTCAAATGGAAATGAGGCTGTGTCAACTTGCTTCTTTGCAAATATTTCTCTGGACAAGCAAGTATGGTAAGCATATTCTACTAAAGAGAAATGTGCAGTGGTAAAAATAGTCATACTAAGTATCTACATATTGTGAAATTTATGAAACATGTAATAAGTGGAAATGGAGCAACTTATATTACAAATTGTGACAAATGCTATAAAAAGTGAGCAGACTTTAGTGAAAGAGATTTATATGAATAGGAGTTTTCACACCATGAGTGAGTTTCACTAGAAAGACACTTCAGGTGTCTGCAGCCATAGACAAAGCATGCTGTGGTTCAGTACCTTCAAGTAACCACAATTATTTATTTTGTTTCTAATTCTTCAATTTTGGCATGAGGTGATGAGATACTGCTTTGTGCCTCAGTGTGTTGTGTAGAATGATCATAGGGTTAGAGAATCCCCTATACATTTGTTCATTGACAGTAGGGCATGTTATTCTTGTGTTATGTAGAAGCTAATAGTATCTAGGAACTGGGCATTGGTTCCTCACCAGGTGGCTTTCTTTGTTAACTCTTTGAGCTTCTTCTGGTATGGTGGCTGAGCTCCAACAGTGAGTGAGTGATCCCAAAGAATTAGGCAGAAGTCAAATTGCTTGTTTTGGTCCAGCTTCAGAAGGGGTACAAGTTGCATATTATTATTTGCACTGAGGAAACAAGCCTACCCAGAAACAAAGTATCTTAGTTAGGGTTTTTATTGTTGTAATGAAACAGCATGACTGAAATGTAAGATGTGGTTAAAAGTGTTTATTCAGCTAATACTTTCACACTGTTATGATTGAAGGAAGTCAGAACAGGAAATCAAATAGGGAAGGATGCTGAAGGCAGGAGCTGATGCAGAAGCTATAAGAAGAGTTGCTGCTTACTGGCTGGCTTCTCTTAGCTTGCTCACCCTGATTCTATAGAACTCAAGACCACCAGCCCAGGCTTGAGACTACCAAAAGCGGTTGAGAAAACGCCTTATAGCAGGATCTTATGGAGGCATTTTCTCAACTGAAGCTCTTTCTCTGATGATTCTAAGGTCAAGTTGGCACAAAATCAGCCAATACACAACTGGAGCAAAAGGACTCTTCCTCATGATGGCAGAAATATCTTGTTGGCAGGAGATTGCATCATTAGGCTATAATGTCATGTGACAATTTTGGCACAAGACTATAATAATCTGTACCATTACATTATAATCTAGGGTGATGAAAAACTCATCCATGCCAACAATGGAAAGAAGATTGTCAGTAAATTGTGAATACTCCAAGCAAGGGAGAGACTGACTTGTGCTAGAAATCTAGATGAAGTCAATGTGTTAAGCAAGTAAAAAATTGATCAGTTAAGTGTTCAGAGCTTTGATGTGTTTGACCATTGTAGCCACTTTAGTACAAGGCAGGGCTTTTAAAGCTTATTTCCTAGGTGATCTAAGAAGGGTTTGAAATGTTTAAATCTTGATAGGGACATGATTCAGTTTCCTTTTCAGAAGATCAGCCCTTGTCTAGTGAACAGTGGATAAAAGCAGCTCAAAGGGAAGCTGTTATAAGAGGCCATCAAATTGGTTCTAGTGAGTCCTGATTTTGTCTTAGTCAAATGTGATTGTAGAAATAAAGACAGGGAAAAAAGTCATATCAGACCAATGCTCGAGTGGTATAGCTGCAGGTACGGGAAAGCAATTGAAGCCACAGCCGTAAGATGTGGAAGATTTGAAAGATCCACTTACAATCCTCTGGAAAGAATAACTAAACAAAAGTTTTATTTCCCTTTTTCATAAGCTGGGACTCACATGAAAACGGGAGCATGCTTCTGGCGAGTGTCATCAAGACTTCACTTTGCAAATGGGACACCTGAGATATCTCCAGCCAGCAACCAAATTGCAGGTTTGGAAGTTATCAGCATGCACGTGATGCTTACCATCATGGGATTTTCTGCAACCATCCAGGGAAAGACTGCAGAAAGAAGGAAGGAAGCCAGTGCCACATTCCCATCATGGTGGTGCCTAGATATTAGTCAGAAGGCAGGAGCAAAGAAGCAAGGGAGGTCAGGAGTCTTTGGGGTGTCCAACAATGTGCTGAGAAGAAAGGAGCCAGTAGTCTGGAGGGGTTCAAAGTTCTAAAGCCCTTCTGGAAACCTGGGAAGATAAATGTATGATCCATGAACCCTTCAGATACACCAATGTCAGGTCCTAACATTCCTGCCAGCACTGTGTTAATACTTATGTTTGAGCAGATTGAGTGATGGACTCAATAGATCTGAGAAGGGGAGTTGATATGCACGTATGAAATGTAACAAATGCAGCAAATGCACAACAGATGCATTCAGGCAAAGAGCTTCAGCCAATGAGACTGTGAAGCCAGTCAGTGGAAATTAAGGAGTCTAGCAACCCACACAGGAATAGTGGTTGTATCTGCTGGCCCATATTCTAAGCTATGTGCATTGAAACAATTTCATAGGGCTTCTGCAGTCTGTGCTTCCATATATTCTAAGATGAAGACACAGGGAATCATAAAGATTTGGCTGTTAGACCATCTTCGAATTTCTTTGATATGCTTGGAATTTCACAAAATGTAGACCACTAAATGATCCTCAAAACAATTTTAAATGGTAAACATTTATTTTTTTCCTTTGTATGAACACGTGATACACACAGACACAAACTACATTCAAATTCAAGTTTGTCATTCTCCATACAACTTCAGATATCACTAACAGAGCACTGGACTTGACCAGTCAACCAATCCTCCTGATTACCTTCTAGACTAACAAAGCAGTAAAGCAGCAATAGCTAGCATCTATAAAATGCTGTCTTTGTTTTTGTTGTTATGTTGTTATCAGGTAATATTTTATGGACCTTACATGTGTTATAACATTTAATTCCCACACCAGTCACCTGAAATCTCACTTTATAGGAGGAAGAGATGAAACCCAAAGTGTTCATTCAAATATATAAAAGTTCCTTGTGTTGTGGTAGATCAGATCTCAACTCACTCACACACACACACACACACATGAGAGAGAGAGAGAGAGAGAGAGAGAGAGAGAGAGAGAGAGAGAGAGAGACTGAGTCTTTATTTCTGTCCTAAGCTGGGTGAGGTAAGAATAGAGGGTAGAGAGGAAGACAGCTGCTATTTCATCACTGGTCCATTAAGCCCTGTCCAGAGGATTGGAATTTTATCCAAGCTATGGCAGTGTCTTGACAGGTTCTGGGCAGCAAGTGATGGGATGGGATTTGCCTCTGATGTATAGTTGGCATACAGCTTAAAAGAGAGTATCCCCCAAAGAGCATGAGCTTTATAACAACCATCACAGATCTGGAGACTCTGCCTGCTCTCAACTTAGTTCTTCTACTGATAGTACAATGTCTTAGCTAAAATGGTAACTGTGATTCTGTCAACACCAAGTGATGCCAAATAGTTAGTGATGCTAATTAGAAACTTGCAGACAGAGAAAATAAAGTTAAGTAAATTCCCAAATAAACTTGTCTGAAGTCTATTTTGCTGAGATCCACTTAAGTTCTACAGTTATGTTCAGATGCACCTCCTGTGCTTAACCCATCCTGAAGATTGCCATTCATTCTTTCTTTCCAAAACAGTCTACTTGACCCCTCTGAGCAGTGTCTGCTTTGTGTAGTAGGCTATCTTCTTCATGTGTCTCTAGTTCACAGCACTTGGCTCACCAGAGAATTCAGAAGCATTTTCAAAGGAGGTGTTGTGTTAGGCACCTTGCATCAGATGCTAAGTGATTTCAACACCTGTAACAAGTCCCCAGTTACCTTAGGGTCTTAAAATCTTTGTCATCCATCAAGCCCCATGTAGACTCTATGTGATGAAATCAAACTCTTTATTATTCCTGCCTGATGCAAATTGTGTTTGCATTTAATTTATTTTAACTCTCTTCTTTAATGGTCAAATCTTCAATAAACTCACAGCCAAGATTCATAAAGAGAACCTAGTTATAAGGAAATGTATATTTTAAAAGGGCAAACATTTCTTGACCTTTAAAATAAAAACAAAATCATACACACACACACACACACACACACACACACACATATTCTCCTTTCAGTAAACTCATTGTCAAACAAACCCTTTTACTATTACAAAATTGGTGAAGAAGGAAAATATGCCTGTAGTTCAGTTTCTGTTGACTGCAGGGTGTAATTATATCTCTGACTGCAGGCTAGGTGGAATCTATAACTGTCTGATTATAATACTTACTCAGTTATGAAGGGTCTTGTCTGCCTCCAAAATTAAGTTGAAGTGTACTGTATGTGTCTTCAGTTACAAGACAGGCTTAGCCAATATTTATGGGTAAAATTAAACTGAATATGAAAAAAGTTTTATAAAGGGGCATTAATAAACAGAAGAATGGCTCACTGGCTGGTCCAAGGCATCCTACCCTTGATATCTGATGTGAAGATTCAGATAGAACTGAGATGTGGCTGAGTTCTTTCACACCGTACACAAAGAGATTCACAGAGGCACACGTAAGGGTGATACAAAATTTGATCTTTCAAAATTTTAATTGTGCTCATTTGTTTGAGATCCCTCTTTGTTAGTGGAACATAGCTTCACATGGGAAATATCTGTAGTGTTTGTTTCAGTCCTAACCATTTACAGTAGCAGTTTAAAGTCAAATTCAATATTTATATAGCGTTAAATCATGAATTGCTGTGATATATCTATATGATTATGAAATTGTAGAATTAATTGTAAATTGTATAGAATTAGTTGTAAACTTCCATAATGTGACCTTTTTATAACAGTTGATAATGTTTACTGACATAACCTTTAAATTGCCAATTTTATAAATTTTAAGTGATTTTTGGTGATATTTTCAATTTTTGAAATTACATTTATTGTTGGTGTGTATGTGTGTATGTGTGTATGTGTGGTGTACGGTGTTCCAGAGACTTGTGGACGTTAGTGGACAGCTTGCAGGAATAAGTTCTCTTCTTCTATACCGTGTGGGGCTAGGAAATTGTACACAGGCATAGTAGCATGCGCTTTTGTCCACGGAACCATCTCAATGCCTTAGATGGAAATAGTTTTAAATGGAAATAATTTTCACATAAAGGGCCACTGAATAGGAGATTTAGTGAAGACTGAGGAAGACTGCCATGCCTCTCCTCCATGGTGTTAGTGTGGATTATCATTAATGCTGTGGTCCTCAACCTATTGTTTCCGTATTTGACAGCTGACCATGGGTTATCTACATTCCTTTCTAGTTTTGTAGTTTCTTTTAGCTAAGTCTCATTGTTTTCCTTTAAAGTCATATCATTCCTGAAGTTGATGTACTAGAGGAACAAAAATAAGGGAGTTTTTACAAGAAAACTCCCTGTTCATCCACAAGGGGTGTGAGCTTGGGACTTGGGCTGCTGCTTTTTCCTCCACTGTATTCTAGGGGATTCTACATGTAAAAGTCAGTTTTCTGGATACCCAGGTTAGTAGTTAATAATATTAGTTAGTGACGATTTGGTAGTCAAAATTAAAGGGAGACGTCCTATACATTCAGAGTCAACGTAAGCCTGTGGCTTTAGGAACCTTAAAGTTTTCTCTCTAACATCTCTACAATACTGCTTAGATGCTTGAAAGGAGCGACAGAAGAAAATGATACAGGTTTGGCAAATTGCTATGTGCAGTTTCATAAGCAATGAACAAAAAAAACAGGAATTTTCACCCATCTTTGGGCAGATGGTGAATGCAACAGCAGAGATTTCAAATATAGATGTAGCACATACATACTGCAAACAGCTGTAATAGCTAAAATACATGCCCCAAGACTTAGTCATTCTGGATTTTCCCCAATACATGCTAGCATTCAAAAATAGACATTTTTCTACAATTGCTATAAAATTATTTGGAATAGGCAAGTGAATTACGATACAGCGACTTTGCTGTGTGCTGAAGAGGCTGGATTTTGAGTTCTCCTCAATAACTGGTTGATTATCAGAACTCTTATTTGTTATTTGCTGTGTGTAACTCACAGGCACAAATGACTTCTTGTTTTTTTTGTTGTTGTTGTTTTGTTTTGTTTTGTTTTTCGTTTGTTTTTGTTTTTGTTTTGTTAGCTGAATTATCTGAATCAATTGTTTAAAGTCCTTGCCAACAGCATATATTACTAGTGAAAAAAATTGGGGATTTTTTTTTTCTTTAAAATGTTTTTATAAAATATATTTTGATAAGGTTTTTCTGTCTCCTTCAACTCCTCCCAATTTTTACACCTCTCTACCCACCCAGCCCTATATTCTTTTCTCTGCCTTTTTCTCTCTTTCATTAAAATAAAATAAAATAAAATAAAATAAAATAAAATAAAATAAAATAAAACTTCCTTTGATTGCCTAGCAGGCTGCATCCTTGGAACCAAGATACTGCATACACAGAATTTTCTCACCCTCCTCTAGCCCCCAAGCCTCCAGGAAAACTTGAAGTATCCTTTTATCACCAAGAATTTGAAGATGTATATCAGAGGGCCAAACCGTGGTAAAATCAATTGGTGAATTGGTGAATTTCCCATCGCTGTGACCTAATTTGAGCCAAAAAGCAATTCATGGGAGTGCAGGTTTATTTTGTTACATAGTTCATGAAAGAATGCATTCAGCCACATTGGGAAATATGAGCTCTCGGGATACCTTGTGCCTATGCTCTGCAAGAATGTGATGGATGCTGGTACTCAGCTTGTTTTTCTCTTCTTTGTTCTGTATTAAGCCTCAACTTATGATATGGTCCTTGTTCATGTAAATGTTGGTCCTCTCTCAGTGAAATCATTCTGGAGACATCCTTACAGACACAGGCAGAGGTGTGTGTTCATGGTGGCTCTAAATCCCAAGCTGACAATGTAGATTAACTGTCACAGGTAAGATTTGGGGTATTCTAAATTTGGCATCCTGACACCCATATCTAGATATTCTCATGCAAATCAAATTTTGTGAGCTAATTATTATTTATTCAGTGCAGATTTATTAAATAGTATTATCATAGTCCTAAAGATGACTGGGTGATTCAAATATTAAATCTGTCAGTATAATCAGTATTTTAAATGTAGAATCATCTCACTCTTGATATATGCTTATTGATGAGAATTTCTGTAAGAATTTAAGGCAAAAAATTAGGGTAGAATGCAAACACTAGTATAATTACAAAAACCAGACAATGAAAATATAAAATATTTATCAAATAAATTTATTTTTATTAATATAAAATTATTATTTTATTACTTTCAGTAGATTTATTATAAATATACACAAAGAAATTACAGTAATCTATTTTTAGAATATATACTTAGTTTGTTTGGTATCAAGAAATGTAAAGTGATGTTTTCTACAGGATATCTTGAGTAGACAGAAGAAAGACATTAAACGGGAGAAAGGCATTAAGGCAGAAATTGTATCACCAGCACTACAACCCACAGGTGTCTTCCTTTTATGCCAAGAAATGAGAGGGGACGTGGGTGTTACTTTTCTGTGGAATATTAGTTAGGGTTCTCTAGAGGAACAGATCTAGAATGGATATATCCATCTATCAATCATATATATATATATATATATATATATATATATATATATATATATATATATATTAACCTACCTACCTACCTATCTGGTGAATTATTAGAAGGGTTTACAGGCTGTGGTTCACTTAGACCAACAATGGCTGTCTACCAACAGAAAGACCAAGAATTCAATAGAAATCCATAAGTCTGGATGTCTCAGCTGCTCTTAAGTATATATTGGAACCCCAGAGAAGTAGACTCTAATGCCAGTAAAGTGATGCACTTGCCAGCAAGACTGAGAACAAGCAGGCAAAGCAGAAAGCATGGCTCAGATTTAACATCACTCTTCCCACCACAAAGATCTGGATTAGAAGTATGTCTTGCAACTTGAAATCATTTAATTAAGAAAAAAAAGTCCCTCCCAGATGTACCTAGTCACTTGAGTTTTAGTTAGTTCCCAAGTAGACAAGTTAACAACCAAGAATAGCCATCTCAGGCCATATTGTGGCCCATATCCTCACCACCACCAGGTACTCTGCAGCTTCCCTCAGGACTGACATATACCTCCTGCCTTGGTTCTTCCTCCAGCCTGGCAGATGACACTCCATCCTGGATCCCTCAGCATAGCCCAGTTGCAGCAGTCCAAGATTTTATTATTTTAATCTTCCCTCAGTATCTTTTCCAAAGTTTATCCTATTTATATTGCCTATTAATTGCTTTAAAATTTTTAAAATAAAAATTTAAAAATAATACAAAATAATTAAAATGTGCTATTAATGTGGTAACTTTAATATTTTGATACCCTATTAAAATATTTGAAATAGGTTAAACATGTTCATATTCCCAGGCATTTATTGTTTCCTTATGATAGAAGCATTCAAAATCATTTCCTTAGCCTTTAAAATTACATAGTATGTAATTATTATCTGTAGTCACACCACTGTTTAGTAGCATATTAAATACTGTTAATATAAAGGCTAACAATGAAAACTCCCATGAGAACTATAATATCTCACACAGAGCTCTTTATGTAGGGAAATAGATTACATAGCTATCAATACTTATATAAATGTATATTCCTTAAATAGATTGAACAAAGTAGGATGTAAGGATGATTTTTGTGCTTTTCTGCAGTCATTATGTTCTACTCTGTAAGCATTTCCCACTTCAAGATACTTGGAACAGAAAGCTGGCATGGAAAGGAAGCATGTACCCTCCCCCCTAGCCTGAAGCAGGCTGGAGCAGGCCTTGTTTGCCACTGAGGTGAGGCCACCTACTGAGGCGTAACTCTCCAGCTAGACTGGCTTCTATTGTTATGTCAACTAGCCCTGTCCAGCTCCAAGATCTTGCTGCCTGCCCAGACCTTCCGAAGACAAGATGCCTGCTGCAGGAGGTCTTCAGGATGGCACCAGGGGCCCAGGACCGGACTGGCCAGACTGGCAGGGTGGATGGGAAAACCCTCAAATAAGCTAAGACTCTAAGCATTAAACCTTGGAGCTTTGAACAGAGTCCTGTCCTCCATGTTGTTCCTCTCGACCTTTCCTCCTACCCAGCTCCGGCCATCCCCCCAGGAACCCAGATAGCATAGGCTGCAGGCGGTCTACAGAAGCATAATAAAAAAAAAATTGGTGTTAAGATGTCTTCTCTTTTACCATCTCACCTTATTTATCTTCTGTGTATTAACAAATCTAACTCTTACACAGAAACACTCAAACAGTAAGAAGAACAGCATCCTTATCTGAGGCATGAGATTCCTGAGGCTGAGTGGATCTCTTTCAGTTGGAAGGCCATGAGTGATTTAAGAAAGTAGGGTTGGGGGAAAAATGGGATGAGGAACGGTGGGAAGGCAGAAAAGGAGGGGTAAAGACTGGACTATAAACAAAGTAATAACAAAAAAAAATAAAGGAGAACATGATTTCTAGGGAAGGGACAAAAGTAAGCATGGGAAAGACTAGAGGAAGGAAAAGCAAAGGTGATGATGTAATTGTAACAAAAATAAAATTTAAGGAATGTACATTTATATAAGTATTGATAGCTATGTAAACAAAGACAAGTCAACAAATGGAAAAAAGAGTGGGCTAAAATATTTTGTGTGATCACTCATTTACAACTTTTTATTTTTTATCTAGATGATGATAAGGTAAAACCTAAGAATATCAATTACCTCTGAAAATTCTGTAGGGGCTTGTGTGTTTTCTGCACTCCAACCATTCCCAGAAAGCTCAAGAAGGGCATAGAAATCTATGCAAAGCTTTAGACACACATTTGACAATGGATCCTCAGTTCTATTCACATTTGAAAGGCAGAGGCACCATGGGAAAGTCCTCTGAGTGTGACTCAGTGATCTCCACAGTCTAGAAAGCCCACAGTACATGCTCCTGGGAAAGTGCTACAGAGTATGGGAGAGTAGACATGGAGGGAAAGCCTGTTTTGGCTCAGTAGTAAGACTGGCTTTTTTTATTATTATTATTTTAATTTTTTAGATTTATTTTGTATTAGATGTTTTCTTCATTTACATTTCAAATGTTATCCCCTTTCCTACTTTCCTCTCTGAAAACCCCCTACACCCCCCTCCCCCTGATCCCCAACCAACCCACTCCCACTTCCTGGCCCTGGCATCCCCCTATACTGGAGCCTAGAATCTTCACAAGACCAAGGGCCTCTCTCTCCTCCCACTGATGGCCAACTAGGCCATCCTCTGCTACATATGCAGCTAGAGACACGAGCTCTGGGGGTACTGGTTAGTTCATATTGTTGTTTCTCTTGTAGGGCTGCAGATCCCTTCAGCTTCTTGAGTACTTTCTCTAGCTCCTTCATTGGGGACCCTGTGTTCCATCCAATAGATGACAGTGAGCATCCACTTCTGTATTTGTCAGGCACTGGCATAGCCTCACAGGAGACAGCTACATCAGGGTCCTGACAGCAAAATCTTGTTGTTATATGCAATAGTGTCCGGGTTTGTTCATGGGATGGATCCCCGGGTAGAGCAGTCTCTGGATGGTCCTTCCTTCAGTTTCAGCTCTGAACTTTCTCTGTAACTCTTTCCAGGGGTATTTTTTCTCCCTTCTAAGAAGGAATAAAGTATTCACACTATGGTCTTCCTTCTTCTTGAGTTTCGTGATGGATCTGGAGTATATCATCCTGAGTGAGGTAACCCAATCACAAAAGAACTCACTTGGTTTGCACTCACTGCTAAGTGGATATTAGCCCAGAAACTTAGAATACCCAAGATGTAATTTGCAAAACTCATGAAACTCAAGAAGGAGGAAGACCAAAGTGAACTGGCTTCTTAAGGCCAGAGAGCAGAATGCAAATAACTCCCAGGAAGACAAAGTGGGGGGAGATAGCATCTGCACTGGGATAAGGTTGTTGTTTCAGTGAATGTCCTCAGAGTCTAAGACAGTGAGGTGCTTTCACTGTGGTTATTTATGTCCTTATTCAAAGAACATTTATGAAGTATTGTTTACCCTGTAGGCATAGTTACAAGCACTGTTAGAAATTTCTGTGTCCAAAGCAGAGTAAGGGCTTTAAATTACTTCAATTTTTTCCATCAAAATTTAGAACCTAGGAGAAGCTCACTGAATAAAGTTAAAGAAAATTAGAAAGATAAGTGGAAATTATATAAAAATCAAAGTCAAATGCATTCTGTCTATATTGTTAGAATACTAACATCTACCACCGAATCAAATAATATCCAGAAGTCATACGTGTTATACTAAAACAGCATGCACACATTCACATCCATACACATGAACTTATAACTTGACTACATTTCTACACACACACACAGAGGTAGACACAGACACACACACAGAGGTAGACACACACATGGTATTATAACTTCATTACATTTCTACACACATACACACACACACACACACACACACACACACACACACACACACAATTATAACATGATTACATTTCTCCATTTCCTTTCATTGTTGTTGGTTGTGACATGTTTCTGACAGGTTCATGTAAGCAGGTCATCCATCTCCTGCTGATGGTACTGGGACTCCCTGGAAGCAATAGCCTCTTAGGGATGCTTTCTGTCATTTCTCAGGCTCTCTCTCTGTTTCGGTATCACAGTTGGTATTGGATTAGGGAAGGGGTTGATTGTCCTTGCATTGCTTCAGTTACTACTCTAAGACTCTAATAATTTATATCTAATTCAATAAAAAACATTCTATCTACTGTGTATAAGAAATTGTTTATAAGATAACATGGATATAAATTATGCCATCAAGAATGGATAGATTTTATGAAGCAGTTAAGAGCACTAGCTGACTTTGCAGGGATCCATGGCTCTCAGAACCCACATGCTGGCTCACAATTGTCTGTAACTCCAGTTTGAAGAGATCCTATGGCCCCCCTCTCCCCTGCAGTTACTGCAAACATATACTGTACCTACATGCATGCAAGCAAAACCATCAGACAATAGATAAGTAAACAAATAAATGTATAAATAAATGAATAGAGAGATAAATGAATGAATAAATAAATAAATAAATTTTTTGGGAAGAGAATGTGTTTTTTTAGCAGAAGTTACATAAGATGTATTTTCTTTAAAGAGCTAAAAGGTTATTTTTATATTTTTCTGTATGAATTTCTTTTTGCAGAAATTGAAATAATTCTGTTTTAATCTAAAGTACTTTGATTCCAAAATACTATTTTTCTGTGCATCTATTCATATAATTTTATATATTCCTTATTTTATATATTATATGTTACATAGTATATTACAAATAATGTTACATTATATATTACAAGTTTATATGTATGATTATATATATATATATATATATATATATATATATATATATATATATATCCACACCCTAAATCTCAAATTAGTAAAAATAGTCATTTTCCATAAATTGTACTAAGATAAAGCATTGCCTCTAAATGTTTATCAAATGCTTTATAAAACAACCAAAAACAAATGAAAGAAAACATGGAAACATAAGCTGACCCATTAAGATGTGTGATTTATATTAAGAAGTTATAAGGAAGACTGAACTTGCTATTCAGGAATCATTCTATGTTTTTATCCCAGAAGTAATTTACTCATTTTAAATATGAGAGGATATTTTAAATTGCATCCAGGCCTGAACATGTTTCTTTCTGTTTTAAAAATTCACCACCATGCCCTGTAGCTAGAAGATGGAAGATGGGAAGATGGAAAGAGTAATTTCCGTGATGTGTTTTCTCAAGTGGAGGTTGAAGTGTGGCAGCTTAATAACAGCACTTAAGGGGGAGTTTTCTATCCACATCCCAAATTTCCATTTTACCACAGTTAAGTAAAATTGTAATGGTAGCAAGTTATTGATGATAAAAAATTGAAATGAGTTTTCAAGTTATGATTCCTAAATATTTTACCATCATATAGTCTATCTAATGAATATTTTATACAAATGCTCGTTTTAGATTAAACATTTCATAGCAAAAATATGCTACATTCTTGACCAGGGTTGGTCTGTACATAAGATAGAATGGACAACTAGGAAATATATGTAGATATTACAATAAAAGATTTTAAGAACAGAGAAATTTAATTACCGAAGCAATGATGGCAACATTGGCCATGCCATTTAGAAACCCATTATAGTTTGTTTATTGATGAAATCCATGATTTCTCCCTGCGAAGAATATGCTTTAAGTTTGGACCCAAGACTGAAATCCCCTTCTCCCTGTGCAGAGAAGAATAAGTGACACACATTTGTTAAGTGTTGAAGGATGGTAATGCAGGATATTCTACATATACTTGGAAGGACACAGGTCACAGAGCTGAAGAGAAGCCAGTGTAGGTCACAGAAGCAGCTATATTTGAGAGAAGAAAGAAACCAGTTTCCTTGAGGATACAATTGAAAGAAAAAACCCCAAAATATAAAGTGAGATATAAGCAATTATTATCTATTTAAAGGAGAATTTTTAAAGCAATACATTCTCAGTACAAGAAAATAACACACTAATGTAGATCAAGGCAGAACAAAAAGAAATTGTGAACAAAGACTTAGTTTAAGTTGAAGAATCAAAACCAACTCAAACCAAGGCCATTCTTTACTATAATAAGAAGTTTTTTCAGGTCTCTATGAATAGGGGTAGTTGTTTTACAATGCTATACATTTTTATATTTAGTTTTTATATAGCTACACAATAATCAATTATTTTAAACAATGCTTTTTTGCATAGAGGGATTTCAGTTATGTCCAATACTTCATAAATCCTTGAGTCTAATAGCTATCTTGAAGGGATAGAGTTATAGCACAGGCAGATCACTTGTCTAATATATACAAGGCCTGGATTCAAGCCTCAGCATTTCCAACAGTTGGTCAGTCAATTAAAAACCTGTGACCCTGTGGATGTGCAAGCGGCCCTCATAGCTGTAGCAATTTTTAGCAAATCTGAATTAAGTCTCAGTTACCAAGAGAACAGTTCTTAGCATTTAATTTCATTTATTGTCTCTTTCTAGATGCATGGAGGTTGCCAGTTAACTGTTTGACACTAAAACCTTAAGCAAAATATATTTATTGTTTAAAAGAAAATTTTAATCAATTTTTCATTCATAAAATTCTTGAAGGGCAGGCAGACTTCTGTACTCCATAATTATGATTCCTTTGAAAGCAGAGAAATACAGCCAACATATCGAAATAAACTTGACTTTGGCGTTAACTCTTTGAGAGCACACTGTTCTTTATGATTTTCTTAATACTTTCCTTGGAAGAGTAGAGTAGTGCCTCATGTTAGCTACCAAGAAAACCTGCCACATATTTGATGTCTCATCTGCTCAGCTCCTCACCTATGCCTTGTGTTTAGAGATCCAATAAAATGTTAAACTGGATAATGCATGTATCTACCCACATTTAGAATTCTTTAGTTGCGTTTCTATTTTTTAAACTTATTCTGTCTTTTTGATGAATTTTTGTCTCACATTTTTACTTGATCTTAATCATATTGACCTGATATATGCACCTGTATTGGCTCACACTTTTTTATTTCCACCACATCATCTCGCCAAATCTGGAGTCCTCCCCTCCCTCCGAATCTTTTCTATTCATGCATAACCACTGTATATATTTCCTTTGAAATCTTTCATCTAGTAAAACCAGGAAATATCATGAAGTGTCTGCCACGATGTTTGACGAACAAAGTTGTTTCATTTGTTTACTGCCTAGATGTATCATGTACAATGAGCAAATTTCACAAAGCACAGCTATGTATAAACAGAAAATGTGTATTTATCCTACTTCTATAAACCAGCTCTATATACTTTACAAAGACAATTTATTTTTTAGAATTATGTGCCTTGTCTTTACTTCACATATAATATTTTTGAAGCTGTTTCTATTATATATATCTATCATCTATCAAATTGTCTTTGTATCATCTACCTAGCATCTATCTCTATCTATCTATCTATCTATCTATCTATCTATCTATCTATCTATCTATCTATCTATCTATCTATCTATCTATCACCTACTTTCTATTTATCAATCATCTATCATCTATAAATAATGTAATATCTATCATCTATCTATCAACCATCTATTATCTGCCTATCATTTATCAATCATGTATTTATCAATCCATCTACTTATGTATTATGCATCTATCACCTATCAACCTACATCTATTTACCAACAATCATCCTTAAATTATCTATCTATCTATCTATCTATCTATCTATCTATCTATCTATCTATCTATCTATAGCTATCATCTATTTTCTATCATGTATCTGTCTTCCCAGCCATAATAATGATTTTTTTCTTTTTTAAAAGGAGATATTTTATTTGTTTATATTTCAAATGTTATCTCCTTTCTTGATTTTCCATCTGCAAACTCTCTATTCCATCTCTCCTTACCTTGATTCTATGAGGGTGCAACCCTGTCTACCCACTCCTACCTCACCACCCTAGCATTCCTCTATACTGGGGCATCAAGCCTTGAAAGGACCAACGGCCTCCTCTCACATTGATGCTGGATAAGGCCCCTTCAGCTTTATCAGTCCTCCCCATAACTTCTTCACTGGGGTTCCTGTGCTCAGTCTGATGGTTAGCTGCAAGCATCCACATCTGTATTAGCAGAGCCTCTCAGGAGACAGCTATATCATGTTCCTGTCAGTAAGCACTTCTTGGCATCTGCAATAGTGTCTGGGTTTGGTGTCTTCATGTGGGATGAATTCCTAGGTGGATCAGTCTCTGTATGGCCTTTCCTTCAGTTTCTGTTCTACTCTTTGACCCTATATTTCCTTTAGACAGGAGCAATTCTGGGTTAAAACAAGATCAGCCTTTAGAAATCATTATCATGGAAATCAGGATAATGATTTCTAGAGGCTGGTCTAGATCTTGCTTCTGGTCAGCTTAACATATTTTAGAAGTTGTTCCTCAGCAGCTTATAATGTCTGTCATTAAGTGAATATAGTATTCTCTTATGTTGATATATTTAAGTTATTTATGGATTTTCTATTGCTCCTCACTTATATGGCTGGTAATGATCTTCATTAAAATAATGAGACAGTCAATATTCTTGTACATGTGTTTTGTGGCTTTGGTACTTCAAGCTATAAAATTAGAAATTCCATTTATATTAGCTTCTTCTTTATTTTCTCTTTTCCTTTCAGATTTTGGTATTTAAAAAGTTTCCATGACAGGATTAACTGCATTTACATTATTTTCTGTAATAATAATCCCTACACTTTCTCGTTTTATATTTACATTTAAATAGGTTTACTCCTAAGAAGACATTCCTTGCTATTGCTTGTCACCTTATCCCTCAGTTAGCTGAAGTTGCTTCTTTTTTTTTTTTTTTTTTTTTGGATGTTTTCTTTATTTACAGTTCAAATGTTATCCCCTTTCCAGATTTTCCCACTTCCCAAAAGCCTCCTATTCCATCTCTCCTCCCCCTGCTTCTATGAGGGAGTTCCTACACCCCTACCCCCTCCCACTTCCCTGCCATCAATTTCTCTACACTGGGGCATCTGTCGAACCTTCATAGGATCAAGCACTTCTCCTCCCATTGAATCCTGACAAGGCCATCCTCTGCTGCATATGCAGCTGGAACTACATGTACTCCTTGATTGGTGTCTTAGTAGGAGCTAAAGGGGCAGGGTGAGGGGGATCTGGTTGGTTGATATTGTTGTTCTTTCTATGGGGTTTCAAACACCTTCAGCTCCTTCAATCCTTTGGCTCAGTGGTTAAGTGCACTGACTACTCTTCTAGAGGTCTTGAGTTCAATTCTTAGCAACTACATTGTAGCTTGTAACTATATGTAATGGAATGTGATGCCCTGTTGTGATGCCCTGTTCTCGTGTGTCTGAAGAGAGCAACTGTTTACTTACATATAAGTTGCTCTTGATGCTTCCTTCCAAAGGCGTGAAGCTGTTCAGATTCAGTGTTCGGGTTCTGGTGTGAACTTTCCCTTACAGACTCCGTGATTAAGCACTTGGTCCACCAACAGTAGTGCCATTTTTAACAGTTTTTGACCTTAGGAAGGTGAGGCTTCGCTGGAAGAAGTGGGTGTCTATAAACCAACCATTAGAAGGTTTCATGTGTTGCCGGGCGTGGTGGCGCACGCCTTTAATCCCAGCACTCGGGAGGCAGAGTCAGGCAGATTTCTGAGTTCGAGGCCAGCCTGGTCTACAAAGTGAGTTCCAGTACAGCCGGGGCTATCCAGAGAAACCCTGTCTCAAAAAAAAAAAAAAAAAAAAGAAGGTCATGTGTCAGTCCTGTGTCCTTTTCTCCATTTCTTTCCATGTTTGTGAAGGAAGAACAAGTGGTAGACTTAGCTCCTGCCACCATGAGCAGCCCCCATCATTATAGGCCCTGCCACCTTACAAAGTGAGCCTGAATAATTCTCTCTTTCCTTTAGTTTCTTTTGGTCAGGAATTTGACCTCACCAATGAGTAAAGCAACTGACAGTTTTAGTTCCATGTGTTACCTGTACACTTGAACGACAGCATGGGGGGTGGTTTAATTTTTAGAGCATGCTCTGTCAATCTATTTGAAGATTTAATTGCCACACAGGATTTTATCATCGAACATTATAATAAGGAGTCTCAGGGAATTCCTATTTGACCATAATGAATTGATGTTTCATTATGTTACACGAAGATTATTTCATTATTTTTGCTGACTAACATATCTGTGTGCCTTTACTTTCATTTTAACCATTCCTTGCTTCCTTGTAAAAAGCAGAGTGATTCTTTGAAATTGTAAGTTTAAAATCTTAGTTGCTTCCAGACATGTTTCTGAATGTTTTCTATAAATTTGGTCCTCTATATCACTTATCACGTTTGTTAGATATTTCAGCTATACAAATTTGGCATATCTTTTATTTTTCTACATTTTTAATCCTTATTATCTAAATTAATTTTAAGTTAATTACTTGTTTTGCATTTTGTTTCTGCAAGAGTATGGAGTGCTCTTAAACACTGACTCGTGCCTCCAGCATACATTGCTCCCCTTCAAAAATCAATTAATTCTTCCTTATCTAGTTGTTTACATTTCCATGCTATTTTTCCTGGTGAAATAAATAAATAAATAAATAAATATGTACATAGATAAATAGGTAGATAGATACATGAGTGAATGAATATAAATGAATAAAAAAATACGATAGTCTTAGAATGGCATATTATAGTCAGTATTTCTAACATAGCTTAAGGCCTCTGTGTAACATATGCATTTGTTTTACATTTAATAATGATCAAAAACGAGGAGTTAAAGCCAGCAGTTACAGAGACACTGTGAGACTTACAAAGCTTAAAATATTTACTCTCCAGTTATTATCTTTTATTGGAAATAGATCCTTCTATAACAATACATCCCATCCCCAGTTTCCCTCCTACTCTCTTCTCAGCCCTCCCCAACTTCCCTGTTTCCACAGATGCAACCCTTTACATTTTCTTTCAGAAATGAGCTGGACTCTAAGAAACAGCAACCAAACATAACAAAGCAAAATACAAATAAGACAAGGCAAAAGCCCTCATATTGAGACTGGTCAGGCAACAAAATTAAAAAAAAAAAAAAAAGAATCCAAGAACAGGCAGAAGAGAGAGATATAGACCTATTTCCACTGTTAGGAGTCAGCTTGGTCTTTTGTGGCAATTTCCAGTTCTTTGAAGGAAAATTTGTCAGGAGTTATTCTATCACCAGCTCTCCCTATGAATTGAAATAATATGCTCGTGGATTTTATAACCATTATTTATAGAGCTTAGCATTGAAAAGAACCCCTACCCCCACCAATCATTTTCCTACAGTTCTCTTCAGTCTGCATGCTTCAAACAAGTATGCAGGTGGGGTGTGCATGTGTGTGTGTGTGTGTGTGTGTGTGTGTGTGTGTGTGTCTGTGTACTTTTAGAGGAGAGGAGGAAGAAAAGGAAGAGAGAGAGCTTGCTTAATTTTGTACTCTCTACTTCTGCAGGCAATGTTATATTTGCTCAGGAGACTGTCTTATACCAGACATGTGCCATTTCTGCCAGAGAGAGATTGTTCATTTCCTTCAGAAGTTCTGTTCCTGTTTTTCGGAACTGGGCTCAGTTGCTTTCCCCGGAAGCCTGAAGCCATGGCTCAGCTAACTCTGTGTCCTCTTCCTGCACTGAGTTCTGGCTTCCACTGCTCTATTTCACCAATGTTATTCAGATAGCACCTAATTTACATTTACAGAGGACTGGACTTGATGGCATCTAGTCCCACAAAGGTAGATATTGGATATCTATTTCTTGCTCTATTTATATTTATATGACTGTTCAAAAGAGAAGAAAAAAACATTCACACTATTTCTTATGCTCAAAGCTAAAATGCCCTCTTTTAATAAACATGAGTAGGCCTTTACCTTGCAATATGTTGCCAGGAAACTTTTAGAAATAAACAGTAAAGTGAAATAGTGAAGATGATAGAACTATAATATCATCACTGTGAATGAACAGTAAATTCTCACGAGACAGCCTCATAAATGTCTAACGAGCATACAGTGTTACTGTGATTGCAGTCCATGGAAAATCCACTGGCGTCCTCTCTGCTTGAGTAATTAAGCTCCACATAATGATGGAAGCAACCATATGGATAACTTAAGAACTATGTGAAGGACTTGATTTTTTTTTAAAGACTGAGGATAAAGATACTTTTCAATAATTTCACACCCCCCCCCCCCAGTATTTACTCCGTGGAAGGCTCTATGCTAGGTGAAAACATGTTTCTAACTTTAACTCCAAATGGACCATTTACATTATACCTACCAGAGACAAGAGGGACAGCTTCACCTAGAGATATAACTGATGGAAAGTGATTGAGAGTGGGAAGTAAAAAGAAAATTCCAATCTACTGAGTCCCTGGCTTTCTCAAGTAATGAGGACCATGTGGATTAATGAGATTGTGAAACTATTACAACTATTAAGTTTTCCTTTTAGGCTCTTGACATGTATAGTGAAAAATTAAGCGAGTTAGACAAGTCTATTTGAAAGTGCAAATGAATAAGGATGTGATTAAGTTCACATTGGAGTGTGTTTTAGTTGTTCTTCACACATATTAACCTACACAGTGAAGCTAAAATTCTTTTCAATTTCAGATTGTGGATCTTCCTTGAAATCTTCTGGGCTTCACTTAATTCCCCACATTTCACTGCTCCAACATGTTTCCAATATAATTAAAAATAAGTTTTTTTTTTCTGTGTTCTCTATCCTCTTCTAATTTTCTTTCAGGACATGAACTCTTCTAAAAATTTGCATAGTAACATTTACTCTCTTTTCTGCTCTAGGAAGGAATATAATTAAAAAGGTGAAAGACACTGAGCCGATGGTCCAGAATGCACTAATTCATATTGGTGTGTTAGTATTCTGATTAAAAAAAAATATCTAATTGAACTGGAGGAAATTTTCATGCTCACCCTTCTCATTATATGTATGGTGAGTTCTGAGACGCAGGCAATGTTGCCGCAGAAAGGCTATCATAAGTGAATGTTGCTTAGGAAGCTATTCAACGGGAGTTTTAAACAGCTGTTCCCTGGCTTCATTAAGACTCATTATGAGTTGTCATGTAATAGAGAACTTATATTTTTTGATGATCTCTGCATACCAGTAAAGATAAAAGTATGTCTTAAGGCAGAACTAAAAAGAACAGAAGTTGGTACATATTAAAAATAGATTACTAAAATGCCCTAGTTAGTTGGCACAGACCTTAAAAGCCCAGTACAATCATTCAGATTTAAAGGGAAAGATAAAAAGTGACTAAACTCACTGAGCTTTTAATACATCAATGGTTATATTTTAGGGTAAAAAACCCTCCACTCTTTTATATGAAAGGTACTCGGGGGCCCAAGGATTGATCTGTTTCTCTTCTTATGGGATTTATGGAGTTGGCATGGCCATGCCCCTCAGGGCCATACTGATGGCTTTTCTAATTGTTCCCTGTCTTCAAGGGCAGGTGGAGTTACATCCACCCTCCATGTATCACACCCCAGACACCTTCCTCTTACTGCACAAAGCAAAAGGCTACCTCAGTTCATGGTCAAAGCTGAAGGTCATTGACACAGCTAGTTCTGTATCAACAGGGATCTTCAGAATTAATACTTACATTAGAAAGAGCCATGAAAGTATGTGTGGAGGAACAGAAATTCAGGAAATCATGTTCTGAAGCTCCTTTTGCATAGTAAGCATAATGATTAAAAAAAAAACTTTAATTTTGTTAACTTAGATTATTATCACTAAATATAGCAAGAACTTTAAATGGGTGCTTTAAAAAAAATTCCTCATAAAGGATGAGAAGACCCCGAAGGAGGGAGGGAGCTGTGAAGTGTTGGTCTATCACTTGTTCTTACTGCTTCTTCAGAGACTTGTAGTTCATTTCTCAACACACAAGTTTTTCAGTTCAAAACTGCCTGTAACTCCCAATCCTTGAGATCTGACATTTCTGTGACCAAATTGTCACGAACAAACATGCATACACCCCCCCACACTTAATCTAAACTAAAAACTAGAAAGAAAAACATCACCAAGCCCTCATATACAATGTTACTATTGCTACTACTTTTCAGTTTTAGGATAATAGATTGTGATCAATGGTGGTGACCTTAGATGGTCAATAGTTACCACTCTCCTATCAAATGCCAGGGACCAAAGAGGTTCCCAGGACCCAACAGGGAGGACATTAGCTGAAATACCCACAAAGGGAAGATAGAACCTGTAGAGACCATATCCAGTGGATAGGCATGGCCCTGGTTGAGGGATGGGGCCACTCACCCACCTCAAAAATATTAATACAGAATTCCTCCTGTCAAAAGGAAATTAAGGAACAAAGAGTGGAGCAGAGACTGGAGGAAAGGCCATCCAGAGATGCAACACCTAGGGATCCATCCTATCTGCAGACACCAAACCCAGATACTGATGTCAAGAAGTGCCTACTGACAGGATCCTGGTATAGCTGACCAATATAGATGTGGATGTATGCAGGGAAACATTGGTCTAAGCATGGGGACCCCAATGGAGAAGTTAGGGCAAGGACTAACAGAGCTTAAGGGGTTTGCAATCTCATAGGAAGAACAACAATCTTAATCAACCAGACCCCCCCAAACTCCCAGGGATGAAACTACCAACCAGAGAATACACATGGAAGGACCCATGGCTCCAGCAGGATATGTAGCAGAGGCTGGCCTTATCTGGTATCACTGGGAGGGGAGCACCTTGGTCTTGTAGAGGCTTGAGGACCCAGGGTAGGGGAATGCTAGGGCACTGAGACAGGAATGGGTGGGTGGGAGAGCTCCCTCATAGAGGCAGGGGGAGAAGAGAGGGGATAGGGAGCTTGAGGAGGGGAAACTGGGAATGGGAATAACATTTGAAATGTAAATAAATAAAATAACCAATAAAAATTGAAAGAAAATAATGTAACCTGAACAGGTTCTGTAGAAGTAACCTTGTGACTATCTTTTCATCTATGTTTCCATTGTTTGTTTATTTACACCCTCATTCTTTAACTTTGTAACTCTCATCTAGAACTTCATATCACTTATAAAAAATTGAGGACATGTGAAATAAGTGATTTTCCTTGTTAAAAGAACCATGTCCCAGGTACATTGCACATGTGCTAAGGGCAGAAGACAAACAGATTGTTATAGTCAAGAGAACTAAGAGAAAGCAGCTCTCCATGACAGAGACTCAGGTGTGAACATGTAAAGGTGGAGTACCTCAGGAGGCGACATGTGTAAATCCACGAAACAGCATAGCTGCAGAAGGCTGAGGACCAGAGACATAATCTAAATAAAACCAAAACCAAACAAACAAATCTCCCCCCGATCCAAAAATCATAGGCAGTGTAAGAAAAGTGAATATCCTCAAATGTGCATCAAATCATGATATGAATAATATCCCCTTTATATTAGATTAGTATGAAAGGAAGAGAGATGATGTTAGGTGATAGAACTGTTCCTGTACTGTTCCTGTACAAACAGCAAGGCAAATAAAACAAGATATAGTCAGGGAAAAAGTAGCAAATGAACAGGTATTAGCAAGTTTTCTTTTCAAAAACAAAATTGTCAGAATCTGTCTATATAGCTCCAAGTGCAGGTTAAAATGTATATACTTAACTTTAGATGTAGTGCTGGACACCTGTAATGCCAGTGTGGTGTAGACAGGGTATTTAGCAACAGGAACTTGCCTTATACCTCTGGTAACAATCAAGAGAAATACAAAGAGTGTTGGTGTCTTAAGAACTCCTTGACAACCTTACCCAACAGTTCAAAAGAGAGCTTCTTTAGCCTGTCTTTAACTGTTTGAGGGAGCACTCCCAGACAGATGAGAAAATTTTAATTAAACTTTATATGTATATTTACACAGAGACTTACCTGTTATCAAAGAAATGTCTTTTTGCAAAAAAAAAAAAAAAAAAGGACTATTAGAGGAAACCATAACCAATCAGAATACAGAGTTTATGTGGGATAAAATGGTGGCCCGCTTCCTGCCCAGGGTTTGGGGCCACTGGGTAAGGCGGGATGAAGGATTTTGACTGCAAGAATCACAAGCCAGCTCGTAGGTCCCTGGCTGCACAGAGGCCAGGATTGGCAAGTTCTCAGGCTCCTGGACACTGCAGATGCTGCTGGATGCTGTGGAAGATCTGAGAACAGAGAAGGGGCCCTCAGGCTGGCTCTAGCCCAGGGCTGAAGGTAAAGGGGTCTGGAGAAGAGAGTTCCAGTTGGGTCCCATGGGGACAAGAATGCCTAGGCTTGCTTGGCAAGTGGCCTGGTGAAGACCGTGGCTGAGAGCACAGGGAGGCCTCCCACAGGAGATTAGACACATGACTCTTTAGAAGATCTGCTCCATTGTTCCTGCACAGTGGATCCCAATGAGAAGAGGCAGTTCATGGTTTTAAAGTGTTTATTGTCATGGCAGAGAGTTAGTAGTGGTGAGTGAAACTATACCCTACTTTCTCTGGGAGGGCCTGAGGTTAAATATCTTTTGTTGGGAGGAATGTCTGGGAAGAGGAGCTAAAAGGGTGGTAGAGGCAGAGAAAGGCAGAGAGGAAAGGGAGAGAGTAGAGAAGTAGAGGCCGGCCATGGCCATGTGGAGAGAGGGGGAAGGAAATGTAGAGAGGGGGGAATAATAGGGCAAGGGGGGGGCAAGAGTAAGAGAATAAGAAAGGGAGGAGGGGGCAAGCAGCCCCTTTTATAGTGGGCCAGGCCTACTTGCCTGTTTTGTAGGGAGGAGCATACCTGGCTACTGCCAGGTAACTGTGGGGGTGGAGTCAAGAAAGAATACCAGGGGCTTAGGGCATTGCCCTATGTGATTGATGACCACAGAATTATGGAGAGCTGAGGCTTCCTGTCAGGATTCTGGTGTCTGGAGGTGTGACAAACACCTTCTGGTCATTGTAGGAACACCTGTTGTGTCTCCGGGGTTTAAACCTAGTTCAATCAGAAAACAGGCTGCTTTTCTTTCTTTCTTTCTTTCTTTCTTTCTTTCTTTCTTTCTTTCTTTCTTTCTTTCTTTCTTTCCTTCCTTCCTTCCTTCCTTCCTTTCTTTCTTTCTTTCTTTCTTTCTTTCTTTCTTTCTTTCTTTCTTTCTTTCTTTTTTTGTGGAAACTAGAATTTTATTAAATTAGTCATTACACAAGGTTTTATCTGTCAATCACAGAATATTTGGTTGGACACAAAAAATGGGCTAGAAATTGCTCTTTACAGACTAGTCATAGCCCAAGATATATTGTAATTAAACTCTGCATCTACAAGATCTAACCTCTCCACAGTCATTGGATTTGTAGTAAGTTAACAAAACCTTTAAAAAACTCCATGGAAGGTACAGATTCTTTATTGAAACTTTGTACACAAGGGTAATATCAAAGTCAGAAGCTGAGGAGCAGACTAGGTCATTCCACAGTGAGGAGAAGAAAACTTTGTTTAATATCTAGTGTTCACCTCCTTTCCCTTCCTGCTGAAGTGTGAAGCATAGTCAGGTATTGGCAGCAGGGGGCGGGGCAGGACAGGGGCTGCTGTACTTCCTAAGGACCTTAAAAGCACATTCATCAAAACCTATATTTTCTTTCTTTTTTTTTCTTTCAATTTTTTATTAGATCTTTTCTTAATTTACATTTCAATTGCTATCCCAAAAATCCCCTCCCCCTCCCCCTCCCCTCCCCCTCTCCTCCCCTCCCCCTCCCCCCTCCCCCCTCCCTGCTCCCCTGCCCACCCACTCCCACTTCTTGGCCCTGGCATTCCCCTGTATTGGGGAATATAAAGATTGCAGTACCAAGGGGCCTCTCCTCCCACTGATGGCTGACTAGTTCATCTTCTGCTATATATGGAGCTAGAGACATGAGTTCTGGGGGTTCTGGTTAGTTCATATTGTTGTTCCTCTTCTAGGGTTGCAGACCCCTTCAGCTCCTGGGGTTCTATCTCTAGCTTCTCCAATGTTGGCCCGTGCTCCCTCTTATAAATGACTGTGAGCATCCACTTCTGTGGGAGTCAGCTATATCAGGGTACCTTCAGTAAACACTTTCTGTCCTATGCAATAGTGTCTGAGTTTAGTGATTGATTATGGGATGAATTCCCAGTGGGTTAGTCTCTGTATGGTCCATCCTTTCATCTTAGCTCTAAAATTTGTCTCTGTAACTCCTTTCATGGGTATTTTGTTTCCTATTCAAAGGAGGAATGAAGTATCCACACGCTGATCTTCCTTCTTGATTTTCTTGTGTTTTGCAAATTGTATCTTGGGTATTCTAAGTTTCTGGGCTAATATCCATTTATCAGTGAGTGCATATCCAATGACTTTTTTGTGATTGGGTTACCTCACTAAGAATTATGTCCTCCAGATTCATCCATTTGCCTAAGAATTTCATAAATTCATTTTTTTAATAGCAGAATAGTATTCTATTGTGTAAATGTACCACATTTTCTGTATCCATTCTTCTGTTGAGAGACATCTGAGTTCTTTCCAGCTTCTGGCTATTATAAATAAGGCTGCTATGAACATAGTGGAGCATGTGTCCTTTTTACCAGTTGGAACATCTTCTGGGTATATGCCCAGGAGAGGTATTGCTGGATCCTCTGGTAGTACTATGTCCAATTTTCTGAGAAAAGGCCAGACTGACTTCCAGAGTGGTTGTACAAGCTTGCAATCCCACTAGCAATGGAGGAGCGTTCCTCTTTCTCCAAATCCTCGCTAGCATCTGCTGTCACCTGAATTTTTGATCTTAGCCATTCTGACTGGTGTGAGGTGAAATCTCAGTGTTGTTTTGATTTGCATTTCCCTGATGATTAAGGATGTTGAACATTTTTTCAGATGTTTCTCATCCATTCGGAATTCTTCAATTGAGAATTCTTTGTTTAGCTCTGTACCCCATTTTTAATGGGGTTATTCGTTTTTTTGGAGTCCAGCTTCTTTAGCTCTTTGTAGATGTTGGATATTAGTCCCCTATCAGATTTAGGATTGGTAAAAATCCTTTCCCAATCTGTTGGTTGCCTTTTTGTCTTGCTGACTGTGTCTTTTGCCTTACAGAAGCTTTGCAATTTTATAAGGTCCCATTTGTCAATTCTTGATCTGACTGCACAGGCTATTGCTGTTCTTCATGATAACCACCAGTTGTGCCAGCACCATTTGTTGAAAATGCTGTCCTTTTTCCACTGGATGGTTTTAGCTCCCTTGTCAAAGATCAAGTGACCATAGGTGTGTGGGTTCATTTCTGGGTCTTCAATTCTATTTCATTGATCTATCTGTCTGTTGCTGTACCAGTACCATGCAGTTTTTATCACAATTGCTCTGTAGTACAGCTTAATGTCAGGCATGGTGATTCCCCCAGAGGTTCTTTTATTGTTGAGAATAGTTTTTGCTATCCTAGGTTTTTTTTTTTATTCCAGATGAATTTGCCAACTGCCCTTTCTATCTCAGTGAAGAATTGAGTTGGGATTTTGATGGGGATTGCGTTGAATCTGTAGATTGCTTTCGGCATGATAGCCATTTTGACTGTATTAATCCTGCCAATCC
>LR749619.1:947173-959862 GCA_902729485.2 Mus minutoides | reverse complement strand
ATCCTTTGTGTAGAGAAAGGCCATTGATTTGTTTGAGTTAATTTTATATCCAGCTACTGCACTGAAGCTGTTTATCAGGTTTAGGAGTTCTTTGGTGGAATTTTTGGGGTCCTGAATATATACTATCATATCATCTGCAAACAGTGATATTTTAACTTCTTCCTTTCCAATTTGTATCCCCTTGATCTCCTTTTGTTGTTGAATTGCTCTGGCTAGGACTTCAAGTACTATATTGAATAGGTAGGGAGAAAGTGGGCAACAGACTGCCTTTCAAAGTCCCACAAGTTCAGTTTTCTAGTACCAATGGATACATCTATAAAACTGCACCTAAAGCTCAGGTGCAGGAGAGGAGGCAGAAAAATTGTAAGAGCCAGACGAGCAGGGTGTTTCTTATGAGATTATGTCTCCTAAGACTGTCAAATAGCTTCATTAAGTCTTACCCACATGAGCTAAACAGGACAATAACAACAGACATATGAAGATGTATTGAGTAAAGACCCTAAATTCTCAACTTGACAAAGGAAGTACAGACAACTAAGAAATGCTTACTAGGGAAGGTCACACAAATTGGTTATCCAAAAGAAAATGATCAGCTATTTATACAAATATATCTATATCTATTTCAATGTGTGTGGTGTGCATAAAAAAAGTTCTCATATATATGAGTAACATATAAACTGCATAAACACACATATATGTATATGATTACACACATGTGCATGTGTAAACAATTAATGAAAAATAAACTATGTGTTTGAAAGAGTATGGAGGAATATACAGGTATTTGGAGATGTTTCAAAATTAAGAGAGATAATAAAAGAAATACCTAACTTTAGAATAAATGTAGCCATTAGTATGCCAATGTACACGATGATTTCTTTTTTATTAGAGATTTTCTTTATTTACATTTCAAATGTTATCCCCTTTCCTACTTTCCCTTCCAAAAACCCCTCTATCCCTTCCCCCATTCCCCTGCTCACTAACCCCCTACTCTTGCTTTCCTGCCCAGGCATTCCTCTACACTGAGGCATCAAGCTTCTCTGGACCGAGGCTCTCTCCTCTTATTGATGTCCAACAAGGGCATCCTCTGCTACACATGCAGCTGGAGCCATGGGTCCCTTCATGTGTACCCTTTGGTAGGTGGTTTAATCCCTGGGAGCTCTGGGCATACTGGTTGGTTTATATTGTTGTTCTTCCTATGGAGCTGCAAGCCCATTCAGCACTTTCTTTAGCTCCTCCATTGGGGACCATGTGTTCAGTCCAATGGTTGCCTGAGAGCATCCACCTCTGTATTTGTCAGGCACTGGCAGAGCCTCTCAGGAGGCAGCTATATCAGGCTATTGTCAGCAAGCACTTGCGGGCATTCACAAGAATTTCTGGGTTTGGTGACTATATATGGGGTGACTCAAACCATAGAAGTGAAAGATCTGTATGACAATAACTTCAAGTCTCTGAAGAAAGAAACTGAAGATGATCTCAGAAGATGGAAAGATCTTCCATGCTCATGAATTGGCAGAATTAATATAGTAAAAATGGCTATCTTGCCAAATGCAATATACAGATTTACTGCAATTCCCATCAAAATTCCAAGTTAATTCTTTGTAGCATTAGAAAGAGCAATTTGATCTCAAATTCATCTGGAATAACAAACAAACAAACAAACAAACAAAACCATCCCCCAAACAAACAAACAAACAAACAACAAAAAACCAACCAACCAAACAAAAGGCTAGCCAAGACTAGTCTCAACAATAAAAGAACTTCTGGGATAATAAGCATCATGGACCTCAAGCTTTACCACAGAGCAATAGTGATAAATTCTGCATGGTATTGGTACAGTCAAAGGAAGATAGATCAATGGAATAGAATTGATGACCCAGAAATGATGCCATATACCCATGGTCACTTAATCTTTGACAAAGGAGGTAAAACCATCCAGTAGAAAAAAGGCAACATTTTCTAGAAATGGTGCTGGTTTTCAACTAGTGGTTAGCATACAGAATAATCAAAATCAATCCATTCTTATCTCCTTGTACAAAGTTCAAGTCCAGTTGGATCAAAGACCTCCACATAAAACCATATACACTGGAACTAACAGAAAAGAAAGTGGGGAAGAGCCTTGAGCACATGGGCATAGGGGAAATTTTACTGAATATTGTGATTTCTAAAGGAAATCATTATAGCCTTTCCCAATATTATAGACAATATTATCTCTCTTTCTCATGTCTTTAGATTATAAAAGAAGTGTTCTCTAGAGTATACCCTGGCAAAAATTCTGATCTGACCCATGATCTTGAGACAAATTCATTCACAGTAATACTCATATGTAAAATTAATATACTATGCAATGCTTAGAATATACTTTAATCAGAATATAGGTAACAAATTTTATGCTTGATATTGAGTGAAGTGATACAGTTAAGAAATGAGACATGCTCCTGTGAATGGCCTATGATAGACTACATTCAAATGATATGCATCTCATACCTTTTCCTTTTGACCTCAAGGATTATCAAATGGAAGTTTGAATTGCATTAGAAATAAAATATAGGACTTGTCATGCAGAGAAATAAAGTTGAATTGAATCAGAAGGCAAAATAATTGCTCTTTCAACAGAGAAACCATGGTCATGGTACAAAAGAAAGACAAATCATTTCACTTCACTTAAAGCAGCAAAAGTTCTTTTTAAAATTTTAGGGATGGTGATTGCAAAAGTATTTAATGGTAGATCATGACCTCTAACATCTCAGTCCCATTTTACCTTAGCCAAGCCCTTTCTGTTTTAATCCATTCTTATTTTAGTAGCTGCATGGGGAATAGAATCCTTTCTGAAAACTGATTGCATGGTATTGTCATCACAGCATGCTTGTCATCTTTCATGGAGAGAACAGGTCATTCACACTTTGTAAAATCCTTAGAAACACAGTGAAATTCAGCATAAAACTAAGGTGGTACTATCCATTACAAGATAGAACTAGAGTCTGTACAGCAAAATTAAATTGCTTGTCATCTTTTCACCTACTGAGCTAGTCACAGACTCCCTTACTGTTAGAAGTACTGTATATTTAGCAGTCTTCTTTAAAATGAAAATTATTTTAAAGTAATTACAAAACAAAAGACTGCAGAAAATTATGATATATGTATGCTTCGTTTTAAGGGCTTATAATCATAATCAGTCCCATCTTAACTCACAATTCATTCCTGAAAACAGATTAACCAAAATCAATTCAACCCTTCCTAGTACTCTAATTATAGCTAAGTGTGTGATAGTATGTCCTCATGGAGCAGACAAGCTTGTTATATTAGATTTCAGAACACCTAGGATGAACCCCAGGTCATTTAGTAACTGGTTACTTTGCCTGCTCAATTCATGTAGCCTTTTTGACCTGTATTCCCATCTATTAAATTGGATTGTAACTCTGACCCTGTAGTCTTCTCAGGATTGTAAAATAACAGCTATAAAAGTATCCTTTCAAAGTGTCTAAAGTTCTTTGCTGTTGAGATGATGGACTGAGCTGGAAGCCTGTTGTAAAACAGAACACTGGATTACCTGCAAGGGATAAGATTAAACCTAAATAATGATGTTACCATTTACCACTTCAATTAGTCTAGGGGAATTTATAAGAGAAGGTAAAATATGACATTTATATTCTTTCTGAATAATACTTTGGAATATTAAATAAGCAACCAATACTAGTTAATGATCTTTAAGTCCTTAAATTATTGATAGTTATTATTGGTTATCACAATATATTACTCTAAAGATGATTAAATATTAAATACCAACAATCCAGTTTTCAGCCGATGACTAGTAAAACTTAATAGTGGATACAATAAAAATATTTAGACTTAAAATGACTGCAGATTAGGATGCAATGATCAATATTTGGTGTCATCTTGATTGGACTAATAAATGCCCTGATTGCTATGAAATGTAATTTTGGGTATGTTCATGAAAGTGTCTTCAGAAGACACTGACATATGAATTAGTAAATGGAGAGATAATATCTTTTAGCTGTGGAGGTTGATATCATCCAACCAACTAAGAGCCAAACCAGCACAAAATTTGACAGAACATGGACTCCATTGCTCTTGAACTGAGGCATCCATCCTGCTCTCTCTTAGGGTATCAACTTAGTGCTCCTCATCCTGGGAACTTCAGATTCAATCTAGGAATAACATCACTGGTGCTGCTGGTGCTCAAGCCTTCAATCTCAGTTTGCAGCTCAATCATCGGCTCCCAGCTTGCAAAGAAGTTAGCTCTATATTCATATGGATTCATCCTTTTAATAAGTCATTTATATTAATCTGTACTTTTGATGGTGAAAAGTGTTTGCATATATGTGGCCTTTGCATTTATATGTGTTTGCATGAGGGTAAATGTGTTTGTGTGTATGTGTGTGTGTGTGTGTGTGTGTGTGTGTGTGTGTGTATGCATGTAGAGACCAGAGATCATAATCAAGTGTCATCCTAGATTGTTCACCATAGCTTGTTTTTGAGGAATAACCACTTCCTGAACATGGAATTGCATATATATATATATATATATATATATGTGTGTGTGTGTGTGTGTGTGTGTGTGTGTGTGTGTGTGTGTGTATGTGTGTGATAAAATTTAGTCAGACATTTTTGCAGACACTAGAGGACCTTGATTGGAACAGTTGGAACTGACTTGACTACTTCCTCTCTGAGGATTATTTTTCATGGTACCAAATGGTACCATACAAGCTTCTGAGGAAGCAAGTGACCAACAATCATGTCCAGCTATGATGCTCAAGAACCAAAACAATAGTCAGTATGGTTTGATAACTATAAGGGTACACGAATGACACATATACCTTGGAAATGACCAACAGCACTCTAATTTGACTTAAGGCTCACTAAAGAAGAGGTGAACCATGCTTCAGTCTAGAAACCTAGCCAACTACTGAAGGCTCATGAAATTGTGGATATTGGAGCAGAACCTGCAACCACTTCTTTATGAAACCATCAAAATTCTAATTATATTTTAAATATTTGTCCTCATACCCATGAATAGGGAGGTACTTTTGTTCAAATTTGTCTAACTCATCATTTTAAGATCCATTTTATTCTATCACAAATATTTCATGGTTTCCAATAAAGGTTGGGCATTCCTTTTCTTTTTTTAACTATAGAAATACTGTAAAGATAAACATATACATTGTGTAAAGATTCCTGCCAGTGCTAAACTTATGCTTCAGAGGGAGATAGAGACAATAAAGAAAATAATAATGTCCTGTCAGCTCCTAGGAAAAGTGGTTGAATTAAATACATGGAATTGCAAGAATAAGTGGGGGAATAAAAACTTGGAGAATGTTTACTTGACCTTGAAGCTGTTTTGTACTCACTTTGAAAGTCCTCATGGACCTAACATTCTAGAAAACACACAAAAGGCTCCAGTGAATGCCATGCTTTATCAACCTTCGCCCATTTCACACTCTAGATTCATGCTTGTATTTCTTTATAGACTTCTTATTTTTATTCCATTCAATTGTATTTTTTTCTAAATTTACTACCAGTATCTGTGATGTTTAAACTAGTAGTTATATAGCACTTGAAAATTTTAAAAATACCTTTAGCCCCTGAAAGATCAAGACAGTTAACCAAATTTAGAATAATAGCCACTAGATGTCGGTGTTACCACTGGATCTCATAGATGATCTTAGATATTAGCAGGCTTGCTTGACCTAGATATTTCTCAGCATAAATAGATACTAAAATATCTTCCTAATCTATTAAGGTGCATCTGGGTAAATTTTACAAGCATTTTCTAGATGATAAAGGCAAACTATCTATCTTTCTGTCTATCTATCTATCTATCTATCTATCTATCTATCTATCTATCTATCTATCTATCCATCCATCCATCTATCTATCATCTATCTATCTATCTATCTATCTATCTATCTATCTATCTATCTATCTAATCTATCATCTATAATCTATAAATTTGGTAAAAATATTTCACAAAAGTTAAGAATATGGACTTATTTACCTATTCAACGAGTTAAAGTGTATCTTGCTGGGAATGTAGCTCAGGTTGTAGAGTATTTTGTTTGGTGTATGAAACCTGGGGATCTATCCCTGAACTTCATAAATCAAGTATGGTGATGTGTACTTGTTATTCTAGCACTCAGAAGTGAGTGACAATAGTAACAAACAAACTTACAAAGACTACAAACAAACAAACACATAAATAAATAAGTTTTTTGGACCTATAGCATTTACTTACTATTGCTTAGTAAAGTCAAGAAATGTCTATAGAGCATCAATGTCATATATGCTCCATGAGACACCAAAAAGATGATTTAGTAAGCTACTATCCCTCAAAATAAGGGCAACTAATGATAAAATTCAGTAATGGCAATATAAATTTAGATACAAGGATGAAAACACTTAGTGTATGTGGGAGGCAAGGTCTGAAGTAGAAGAGTGACATAAGCAGATCCTTAGACAACTTAAAGATGACAGAGTTTGAGTTAGGGGCTTGAGTTGTAGGGTGACAAGCGTGGAGGCAGAAAAGACTTCCACAAGAAGTAAAGGTGTTAACAAATACTTATGCTAAGTCATTTTATAGAAAAATTGAAAAAAATTAGGTAGAAACTTCTTCGATTTCCCCCATGAAACCTGCAAAGCTGCATTGTAGTGAACCATTTCCCCTCCATCCCTGTACCACATTTAGCAGATCTACTTCTATTCCTATGCAGGGCTAATACATTCTCATTTTTGTCACAAGCCTCAGTGTTCTTTAACATGAAAAGATCTGAGCATAGGGTATTCTGAGCTCTCACTATTTTCTTCTTTTGCACAGTATTCTGAACAGAATTCACAAATTCACTTATGCTTTGTCTCTAGCCCAAAACTCCCAAACCCCCAAACCCAAAACAAACAAACAAACAAACAAACAAACACCCTTATGAAGCTCAGGTCCACTAGACATCCTTCACTCCAAAACTCTTCCAGCTGCCAGGGAATCAATATCAATGACATTTGTCAATCATCCATTCTGCTTATGGCAGTCTGCCTCTGCTCATTAGCTGCCCCCAACACCATTCATAAGAGCGTTATAGAGTCAAATTCAAGGGAGCCTGCCTGCAGTCTTTGTTTAAATGTCATAACATTTATCACTTTTGAACATTTCCCACAAACTGAGATACCATCTTCCCACATTTTTCAGGTTTCCCTTTTTACTTTTGACTAATATCTGGCAATTCCTCCACCAAATTATTTTCTCATGCATCCTTCTATTCTCATGCAGTGTGATTTCCAAGCCAATGGTATTCTACTGTTGGTGGCACATTTATGCATATACCAGCTACCATATAGTGAAATTTTATTTGTTTCTTTCCTAGGTCCTCCAAATTCAATATGATGAACATCAATGAATCATGTTTATCATAAAACCTGCTTTATCATTGATATCTTATATCTTTCCTAGTGCTCGAATCAGAAGTGTTAGCAAAACCTTGATTGTTTTTCCCGTTTGTAATTACTTTCAATAAATACTGTTAAACTTGTTTGTAGGAGTCTATTTAATATGTGTCAGGCATTTAGACTATAGATGTTAACCAAAGAATCTCATGCCTGACTCCGTTGGGTTGAAGTTTAAGGAGGAGGACTGCAAAGACAGCAAGTCATATACAATATGCTGTGATGATGTTTTGAAAGGTAAACTGAGAAACGATCAGGGCATTGAAAATCAAACCTCAAGGATGGTAATAATAATGGATCAGTTATTAAAAAAAAATGAAAAATGAGTGTTTTAGACCTAGTGGACCATAAAGGTAGAGGTATTGAGGGAGAAGATAGTCTCAGAGTACCATAAAAACAGAAAACTGTGCACATCTGTCAAATAGTTAAGGTTGCTCTTCTGGACTACATACCTTAGCTCCTGGCTCCATTTCTCTCTAGACCTTCAACGTATTTGTTTTGCATTGGATGTTCTTTTTCTCCATTATGCTTAAACCTCTATGACTTCAGCTTTCCATTTTCTTATATATAGGGAATGACCCTATGCACTCATCTCATTGCTCATGGTTCAAGTTCACTGCTCTGACCTTCAAAGGAGGTCTGCATTGAATGGAATGTAAATTGTTGCTTCCTGACATGGTCCAGTGCTAAGTCTCTGTGCATCTCTTTTATAACGAATGAAACACTCTAAGCTTGGTAAGAGTAGGGACATTGCACTCTTTTAACTCTGTCTTCTGTGTTTTTTTCTGTTTGATCAGAAGCTACCAATAGGAACTAGATGTATAACTGCATGAACAGATAAAACAAATAAATCCTGAGTGTGGAAATACAGCCAGATATTAGCATTATGACCAGCTAATCCCCCAACTGGTCACTCATGTTCATAAACCAGTTTATATGAGAAAGTTTGGTTAAATAAACTGGGGAATTCTGGATTTGTGTTCAGAGGAAAACAATCATCTGTTTTATTAAAAGTCAATATAAAGCAAATTCCTTTAACCATTCATCTTTCAACTACAATCTCATCTCTGATGTTCTTCCTAACAGAAAAATCTTCAGACAGTTGTTGATAGGTGTTCACTTTGACCTGCTCCACTGACTACTCTGTGGACTGGAGAGAAATGACTCTTTATGTCTCCAATACAATCTACCTGTTACAGTCCCTGTGGTCACTATATCTAACAACATTATTGTTATTCGTCATTTTCTCTATGTGGAAGTACCCTTTTCTGACTTCTTAGCTCTCTGAACACTACCCTACTTTTTATTCCTCTGCAAGATTAACCTCAGTGTTCTAAATGTAAAGGGTTGGAGACACATGGAACTCAATCCTAGCCTCATCTATCACTATTTTTAAATCCAATTTTAAGGCTTTCCAAAGCATCAACCCTAGGGCTGGAAAGATGGCTCAGTGGTTAAGAGCACTGACCACGGTTCTTCCAGGGGTCCTGAGTTCAATTCCCAGCAACCACATGGTGGCTCACAACCATCTGTAATGGAATCTGATGCCCTCTACTGGTGTGTCTGAAGGCAGCAACAGTGTACTCACAAACAAAAAATGAATAAATAAACAAATAAATAAACAAAGCGCCTACACCTTATGGCAGTGGTTATCAACATTCCTAAAGCTGTGACCCTTTAATGCAGTTCCTTATGTTGTGGTGTCATCTAACTATGAAATTATTTTGTTGCTGCTTCATGACTGCAATTTTGCTACTGTTATGATTTGAAATGTAAATATCTGATTATGAGGAAGGTCACATGGACCCTGAACCACAGTGGGGATGAAGTGAGACAGGATACAGGAATAACACAACCTGGCAACCCCAAAAGGGGTTGTGACCCACAGTTTGAGAACCACTGCTTGAGGATGGTCGAGTTTTATATTTATAGTGCTATCTCAGTCTTGACATCCAGATTTTCCTATTCAATTTTCAACTGGACATCTGCACCTACATGCTAATTAGACATCTCAAAACTCACACATCAAAAATTGAACTTTGGAATTTCCTCACAAAATCTGCTCCTCCAGAAGTCTTTATCCACTTGGTAAGTGCAGTGCATTCTGCCAATTGTTCAATCCAAATGTCTCAGAGTCTTTCTCTACTCCTCCCTTGCTTTTGCTTCCTGCTTGGCAGCTATTCCAGTTCTAAACCCTGTGACTTCGAAGTAAGTTTAGAACACAGGAATTCCTTACCACCTGAATCCCGGTCCTCCTGACTTCATGCTATAGGATTTTTCACTTACCAGTATATGCCAGGTTGTGTTATTCCTGTATCCTGTCTCCCTTCATCCACACTGTGGTTCAGGCTCCATGTGACCTTCCTCAGCCTCACTTTCTCAGCACTTAGGAAACTGCACCAAGCTAGTCTGGGTTTCCTTTAACACATTAAGCAGGCTCATGATACCAGTACTTTATAGGTTCTTTGTTTCCCATGTCTATAATTCTGTCTTACCCAAGAGTCCTTCTTTCACACTTCTTTAAACACAGTCTTCTATCACTGTTTCGTATCTACTTATCTCTTTCCTTTAGGTAGCAGATGTGCAAGTGAATTCAATCATAATCCTGAGTAGGAATAGTACTCAAATAATGTGATCCTAATTTAGAGTACCCACTTAGATTTCTACTGCTTGTCTCAAATGAAGCAGAAAACCACAAACTTCTTCTAAGCATGCACACTGCTTTTCAGATAACACATCGCCTTCTGATGAGCTGCTTGCAGGAACGGATTCATGTTTTCTCCTTTTGTTAAAGATCAAAACCTTTCTGTGTTTTCTCATGCCCTTGTCCTGTGGTTTTCTATGATTATTCAGACTTAAGCCAGGATTGGGCTCCCTCTTATTCTTTCAGCTCAGAGCTCCCTCACAGCTTTGTGTATAGAATTAGGCAAGTTGGTTACTTAGTTTTTTTTAGCTAGTGTAGTTTTTACAAAAATAAATTTGTAAAAGAATTTACCTTGCTCCTGAACATTGTAGCATTTTCAAAACAACACAATGTAGCAAAAATTATTTGTCAAGAATCCATTGTCATTTCCCACTACTCTTTTGCACCATGTACCAGCTGGTGCACTTTGGGTGAATGGCTGGGTAATGGCTCAGTTCCCAGGGAGAAGGAAATGAATGAAAATCTAAGCAACTTTTTGTTTGTTTGTTTTGTTTTGTTTTTAAGTGCAATTAAGTTCCATTTAAAAAGACACTGTGTTCGGTTTCAAGCTGTTGTCCTGGGCCTATGGATATATCTAGTGCTTTGTGTGCATGTTAAAAATTAAATGTGTTGAATTAAAGAGGTGACTGAATGACTATACATAATAGTGTTTCTGGAAGAAGGCTTGGACACTATGAAGACCAGCATTTTAACCTGCATCAGAATAAGAATGTCACAGCCTCCATGATTTCCTTAGTAAAATAGGGGCAATGTTACCTCAGAAGACAGCTGAGTAGATTAGATGAAGTGATATCCACTGTGTCATACTTAGCAGGTCCTGGATAAATGTTAGGTTTCCTATCAGGCTCCACGAAAGCTCTCCCCCATGTCTACGGTTGGTCATTACATTAAATTTGTTCATTCAAGTTCAGAAACCTTGAGCAGATTCTATCATTTTGTCACCAAGTCTCTTCTTTTGCTTCAAGAATCTCAACACATGAATATTGCTTTGAGCATGAAGAATACAGCATCAGAGAAAAGCAACAAAACAAAAAACAAACACACAAACCCAACCAGAACCTATCTTGCATTCTGTTATTTTGTAAAATTGCTGAATTTCCAATATGCAGTATCTGTGATGGTATGCAGTGGCTACATTACCCTCAGTGTAGTTCAGATTCCTTGGGAAACCTAACTTTATTGGCATATTTCCAACCTTTCTTATTTTTAAAAGTCACTTTTCGTATCCTTTACAAATCCATGTGTAGTGAGGAACTGCTCTAAACTGGATCAAAGTTAAAAAAAAAAGAAAAAAAAGAATCTTCAAAACAATTATGGAGCAACATTCAAAAGCATCATTTTAAATAAAGAACATTGGGACTGAGATGGCAACTGGATGGAAATAATTATTTTTCTTGGATCATTTCTTTGGTTAATTCAAGATTTTGTTTGTCTCAGGACTAATGAATGACCTTTCAGCATGGATAACCATTTCTGGCGAGAAGGTAGCTGCCTTTGATGGATCTAGATATTTAGCAACAATATTCACTTCTTAACTGTTAGATGCCAGTAACCATCTTCCAGAATTGTCTTCAGATATTGTCAGGTAATTTCTAGGTATGCTGATAAGGAATAAATAGTTACCAATTAAGACAGATGGTTGCTGGATGCACAGGTTATAGTGCAATGATATTCTTTGTTAAGTGACCATCCTCCTATAAGAAGAACCATTCAACCTAGGTCAGACCAGAGGCAACCTTCTTAATTGTGGCTAGGTTTTCTTGCTCCAATTGCTGGATGGCACACAATTCACCAGAGATGAGTGTAGGATGACCTAGGCTCCAGTTTCTCTAACAAAGTCCACCATTTACATTTCAGGATAGTTACAAACAATACTCTTTTTAATCAGTTGTGTGTACATTTGGACAATAACTTATATGATCAACTTAAACTATATAATGACATTATTCTAGACCCTAGAGTTTGGTAATTGAAGAGGAGATAAATAAACATATGAACTCTATCCTTCCTCCACTGTTACTCAGTGTTTTGATGGTGATAATGGAACTAGATATAACATTAGAGCTGCTTATAAGTGTGAAGATGCAAAGAAAGTTGCTACAGAGTAATGGAGTAGGTTGAATGGTTAAGAATGCCACCTTGAGAGTGTTGAGACTAAAATGCTGCCCCCAACACACACTTGGACTCAGTCAAATATTTTAATACTTGTTCCCCAGCTCAAAATGCCATTTGGAGGGATTGTAGAGTCTGTGATGAGGTACTCATGGAGGCAGATCACAACGGAAAAGGTTTGAGCATTATAGCTGCCTCTGATACTGGCCAACTGTATCTGCTTCCTTATCATAATGTGAAAAAGACACTCTCTCCTGCTCCTGTCACCGCAGGTAGAGTTGTTCTTATTGGTGTGCCTCTCTGATCGATAGCCTCTTAGACTGTCAGTGAAAATATAGCTTCCTTTCCTTAAATTGGAAGTCTCCATCAGTCCCTCCCTCAGTGTGATGCACCTCCCTCGACCAGAAGAAAGTCACGCCAC
>LR749619.1:939673-942173 GCA_902729485.2 Mus minutoides | reverse complement strand
TCTGAAATCTGATTTTTATAAATTATGGGACATCACTCTTATTTATTGTGTTATTTGGGCTTTTTATAATGGCTATAATTCCTCAGAAAAATGATGTAGAAAGTGAAAAGATTTAGTGTGGTTCAGTTTCGTAGGTTATAGCTTGTGGTCAGCTTTGTTCATCATCTCTGTGACTGGTGAAGCAGGACATCTTAAAGGAAGATGAGCAAAGCTATTGAGCAGCTCTTGGCAACCAAGAAGTAGAGAGAAAGATAGAGCGATACTTGGGACAACGTACAGCTTCAAAGATACGGCCTAGTGATCCAATTCCTCCAAGTAAGCTACTCTTTCCCATACTTCTAATCACCTTCTACCAGCCCACAAAACTATTAACTCATAAGCAGATTATTAATTGTTTATATCAGATTCCTCAAGGCCAAATCAACTCTTAGTGACTGTATCTATGAGCTAGGGAACCAGGCTTTAAATATATGAGCCTTTATATGCCCATAACATTTTCTCTTCCTGATTTATAATGATTTTTATTATTCATCCATCTTCCATTTTGTTTTAGTTGCCTAGCTGTGAGCATATATCTTTTATAACTAACCTTGTTTGGTTTGGAATATCAAATGTTATGTAGAAAAAAATCTACTTTTAAAATTTATTTAATGAGTTATTAAAATGTTTTATATAGAATATATTTCTACCAATGGTTGTCCCTCCCACAACTCCTTCCTGATCCTTCCTACTTCTCTACTCACCCAACTTCATGACTTCATGTTTTTTCCTCATTTCAAAATAAAATAACAAAACCAAAGGTTAACACAAATAAGACGAAAATACCAAGATGAAACAAAGTAAAAATCACATATACACACAAACACACAGACATACACAGACACACACACACACAGAGGGAGAGAGAGAGAGAGAGAGACAGAGACAGAGAGAGACAGAGAGAGACAGAGAGAGAGAGAGACAGAAAGGGAGAGAAAGAAAGAGAGAGAAAAAACGAGAGAGAGAATATCAAGTCCTGTATCCTGTGACTTCTGAATAACTTACACAACTTACATAAGTGGTAAAATTTTATTAAATGACCAGAGGGCTTAGTGGAATATTCTCTCAAGACAAAGGCATTTCCTAGCACCACATGATCTTCAACTCGAGAGGAATTAAAAGTTCCCATCATACATCCTTGGTATTATTCAGAGTTTTGAATGCAGTGTATATATACTTGAGATTATTCCCCCTAATTATGTGACAAGATTTCCACCTTTTATTGAAGTCAAGCAAATGAGGGGATTCTTCCTGAGATCTAAGATATTGTTCCAACTGTCTTGCCACTTAAAATCTGACCCTGTAGGCACAATGGTATACTCTGTGGGAAAAATTAGCCAGAGAACTGTTGCACATTTTTCTGTGTAGCCAATGGAGGCAGGTTATTTCAGAATAATGCACTGTTTGAAAAGCCACTTCTGGAAGACTATTAAGTCTTTGTAGTGACTGTCATATACCAATACACAAAACATCTATTAGTTGGGGATTACTTTATATGGAATGTTTGTCATGTCAACAATCATAAAGTCAGCAAGATACATGAGAATTTTCAGGATGCCTGAAATAATTTATTAGGGGTTGTTTTCAAACAGTTTCATAGGATAGGCTTATATTTATTTTCCTAATGACATCACATGGGAAATTCTCTTCAGTAATATACTCTCTCTTTCTCTCCAAGTCTATCTAATGTCTATCTCTATGTCTACCTCAATGTCTATGTTGATGTCTATTCTATCTATCTATCTATCTATCTATCTATCTATCTATCTATCTATCTATCTATCTGACATTCTTCTATCTCCTCTCTCCTTCTTCTTGATTTATAATGATTATGTATAATGATTTTATATATATATAATGATTAGAGATAACCCAATCACAAAAGAACACACATGATATGCACTCACTGATAAGTGGATATTAGCCCAGAAATTTAGAATACCCAAATACAATTTGCAAAACACATGAAACTCAAGAAGAAGGAAGACCAAAGTATGGATACTTGGCTCCTTTTTAGAATGGGAAACAAAATACTCATGGAAGGAGTTACAGAGACCAAGTTCGGAGCTGAGACTGAAGGAATGACCATCCAGAGACTACCCCACTTGGGGATCCATCCCATAAACAAACACCAAACCCAGACACTAGGAAGGTGCCAACAAGAGCCTCCTGGCATGAGCCTAATATAGCTGTCTTCTGCGAGGCTTTGCCAGTGCCTGGCTAATACAGAAGTGGATGCTCACAGTCATCCTTTGGACAGAGCACAAGGTCCCCAATGAAGGAGCCAGAGAAATACCCAGGTTGCTGAAGGGGACTGAAACCCAATAAAAAGAACATAGATATGAACTAACCAGTACCCTCAGAGCTCCTTGGAACTATACCACCAATCAAAGAAAACACATGGTGGAACTTGTGGCTCTAGCTATATTTGTAGCAGAGGATGGCCTAGTCGGTCATCAGT
>LR749619.1:850433-939573 GCA_902729485.2 Mus minutoides | reverse complement strand
GAGAGAGAGAGAGAGAGAGAGAGAGAGAGAGAGAGAGAGAGAGAGAAATTTGAACAGTTTATTTATTTGTAGTCAGGTTCACATATTAGTGTGAGCCAATGTCCAAATCAATAGTAGCTCTAAAAGTTATGAATAAGATGAAAACATTTCATTAGTCAGAACTGGGAGGAACATAACTTAATTTCTCTCATATGGAGGGAAAAGTGTACTGAGTAAGATGCATGTCTGTATGGATTCCTGGGTAACAAGTGCATTGCATGACTTATTTGCCCTGAATATGTAAACTATAACCTGCATGCCAAATACCATCTCCTTCCTATTTCTATATAGTATATGAGTTGAAAATTTAGGAAAATCATTTTAAAATATGAGGGAAAGGTTTTTAGGAGAATGATATTTTATAATATATAAAAATTATGTTAAAATTCAAATTTTGATGTTCATGAATAAGATTTTACTTAAAAGCTACTATGTTTTAGGTAATCTTTCTTTTCTTTGGAAATAATGAGGGAGTTGAATGATTTCAAAAGAGACTGTATAGATCCAAAACTATAAAATGTTTACTATAATTACTCCTTGTGTCCACATTGCTATTAACGGTCCCTCCTATTTTTCATTTGTTTAGACTTGTGAGCCATTCTCTCAGCCAGCACCACCTTTCTCAACATTGAATTGGAATTATCTGTTGGAGCTTCTGGGATCATTAGTGAGTACACGACAGAGTCAATACTCCTCTCTTTCCCTAAAGTTTGTCAGTAGTAACCACTTAGCAGGTGTCAATCTTATTTATTAGACTTCAAATCAAACTGCCTTCTAAATATTTGTACTTATGCCTATAGACAAATATTACTTTCAGCCTTAATCAGATAATCCTTTCTTTTGCAATGAATGCTGGTAAATGCAGAAGCTCATGCTGTTCAAGGTGTGAAAAAAAGAAATGGATGGATGATACTTTATCCTAAGGCTCTGAGAACATTGCAGAAGATGGGCAGAAAGAATGGAAGAACTGCATGATAGAGAAAGGGGTTGTGAAATGCCATTTTGTGGGAAAGACACAGCCACTGGAATCATGAACTTCTATGAACTCATTCCTGTCAGGAGCACTTGTCCTGGGTCTGCACAAGAATATGCTAATTAACAATCAGTTATGCAAGGATAGAAGAAGCATTCAGGGTTCCTATCTTTCACTGTTGACCTATGTGGCCTCTTATACAGAAGGTTTATAGACCTTCTAGATAGGAGCTTAGGAGAAGAATTAATTAACTATTATAGGAAAAAGTCTTTAAATAAAACATTGAGAGACTTTTGGTGGTAACTCAGGCTCTTTAAGTCGCAAAGAATACCTGATGAGAAGAAGCCAGTGCAGAATAAGCTTGAACAAGTAGACAGGGTGAGCTCATCTGATAGATGCCATCTAGCCTCTGTATCTAGCCCATGTTTTCCCTAAGGACTAGAAACTGAAGAGCTGCATATGCTGGTAAACACAATACCTATGATGATTAACTAATGAAGGCAGAATTTATTCTGATCCACAGTTTTCTGCACCCTCATGTTGGCTGGGAAACATGGAAGGAAGGACCAATATCTACTCTGTGGGTTGATGCTTCTAATGGCCCAACTTCCTTCTCTTAGGTAGCACTTAATAGCCATTTTCAACTGGACTTCTAGAGAGCATTTAAAATCCAAACAATAAAACAAATGTAGTGTCGAGAGAAGATGCTTAGATATAATAGCAGCTTACAGTTCATGATCCAAGTCATTTCTGTTTCATCTCTTCATTCTTGGAGAATGTATAAAATGTGTTCTGCTAGAAAGTTATTGCTCTCTTAAACTGGTATTTTTATTTGGACACCTTATAGATCTGTTTTATTGGTTTTCTTGGTATATTTTGCCTCAAATAATTGTGTCTTCTAGGGCTATCACTACAATCTTCCATATATACTAATGGCTATTTCCTTATTACCTGTTATCTTTACACCTGAAAGAGAGGACACAATGATCATTTTCCTCATTAACCAAAAAGAAACCCCTTCAAAGAATGAAGCAAATATTCAGTCCCATTATAGATCAATCCTCTTTAGAAAGGCTGAATAGTGTAGGTACACAAGAACAGGAATTTCAAACTAGAAAATAAAGTTAGGGAAGAACCAGGAGTTAGAATGAAACTAGAATTATGTGCAAGACACCTAGCAGGGGTCTGCATAAGCTAAAGATAAGGACCAATAAATAGCTCAAGACTCTGGGATGCTGAATGTACTTTTTCTTTCCTGGAGTATTTATTTTGAAGGAAACTTATGTAATAAGGGATCAAAATGTGCTAGCTCGAAGTTGGGGAGAGCTGGAATGGTGACTAGGGCACTCTTCATGAGGGATAAGATGGATGTTTCCCCAAAGCTTTCATATTACTCTCCCTCTTCATGGGATTCTAGTGACCCCCCTTTGCATTAGTCATCCTAGGTTCTATAAGCAAACTGCATGGAGATTTCTCTTTTCCATTTCCACAGATGTGAAGCCCATGAACACAACAGTAACCCCGCATTGCTACCAAGTGCTAAGTGCAGAGGATAATTGACTGTTAATAATAAGTAAAGTGGAAATGCTCTAAATTGACTTCTTATCACTGTTAATTATCATTCCGAGTAAAAAGGTGAAATAATTCTTGACCTTCCCACACAGATATGGATTTTTTGAGAGGGGAATAACATAAGTGCTAATCAACTTTACTTTTTCTATAAAATCAGGTAATGCCCATCATTTCACAACTCTAAAGATAACTTAGGAGACCACGGTCACATATATAAGCTAAAGAAATTATTTAGAAAAGTCCCATGCCATGTGTAAATGGTGTAACTTGAAGATTATGTTTTACTAATTATTAATATATGTATATAAATAAACACAGTCAGAGCTAAGTTATATTAATTGGTCAAGAGCAACTTATATACATGAATATAATGCAGAAATAAAGTAGCATCAGATATGTTAATTAAACTCATCTAAGTACATATAAATAAACATGTGGGATATGAATGTATTTTGTGACATGGCACCATGCTCAGAGAATTTGAAAAACAGCTATTAGCATAATTAAATATGATTCCAGAAAATAGTTTCAACAACCCTTGGCATAAACAACAATATGAACTAACCAGTACCCCCAAAGCTCGTCTCTCTAGCTGCATATGTAGCAGAAGATGGCCTAGTCAGCCATCATTGGGAAGAGAGGCCCCTTGGTCTTGCAAACTTTATATGCCCCAGTACAGGAGAATGCCAGGGCCAAGAAGTGGGAGTGAGTGGGTAGGGGAGCAGGGCAGGGGGAGGGTATAGGGTACTTCCGGGATAGCATTTGAAATGTAAATAAAGAAAATATCTAATTAAAAAAAAGAAAAATATATATACTGTTTGTAGCTAGCTGCAGCGAAAGTTCAAAAGTAGAAATTGATATATAGCAAGTATGATCAATGGGGATCCATTGTATTTGAGCAGGTGCTTGACTAGGCTTAGTGAGAGAGTAAATATTGAAGATGTTTATATATTAACAAGACACAGCTACAATGAAAGAGAAGAGGAAAAAATACAGCGGTGGAGATAATGCTTCAAGTCTTGCTGATGAAGTGAGCTATAAATAAAATTTTAATACAGTTTAAAGACAGGAGTAAAAACACTGGTATTATGGAATTTTAAAATTAGAACCACAAGTTAATGCAAATAAAACTCTAGGGAAAATGTATGACATTTTCCACATTAACACTGGTGATCTCCAGAGATTCCAGGGCTGTAAGGACACTAGAAACAGTTATGGTTCACTGGTTATTTAAAAGCTTTGGATAAAAACACACATCATTATTTACATATCAAATACATGATATTAAATCAGAATGCAGTTCTTATGAGTGAAAGAGAATTCAGGGTCAGTTGTAACAAAGTAGGTTCTGGAACTTAATGTTTCACTTTTTCTTGTCCCATTTGAAAAAACAACAAAACAACAAAACAAAACAAAACAAAACAAAACAAAACAGTAAGGCCATGCATAGCAGATAGTGATTTTTGGCTCTTTTGTAAGTAAATATTCAGTTATTTAGTACCTGTGAGATGGTCCAAAAGGTAAAGTCTCACGATCTGAGTTAAGTCTCCTCCTTAAAATCACATGATAGAAAGAGAAGACAGAACAATATATGGTTTCCTTGGCCTCCACTCACACACTAGGATATACATGCTCTCTGCCACCAGCAATAAATAAATACATGTAAAAATAAATATAAAAATATTTAGAGCCCGAACAAGATTTATTAGACACTTGTAAAGTTTGCTAGTTACAGCCAAGGCTCCATTCCTACTGAAAAGATAGAGCTGGCCTGATTGATAAGACTCTATGAATAATTATCTTCTATATGATAGTCATTATTAGAATGGTCACGAGTGGGAATTAACATTTTCTATTCTGACCAAGTGTCAAATTCATACTTAGTCATTCAATCCATTTCTATAAGAGATTGTTGAAAAAAATAAAAAGTCTGCACACCCTCTTTTCTGTTATAGCATTATATAGTTGGTTTCTTCACATCCAGTGCAGACATATGACAAGACTTTGCTGTTTTTCTGCTAAGATTTTACTTGTATTAAAGTTCCATCAGCTCTCAAAGGATGCTGCTCTGCAGAAGACTTTACAAACTGAAATGAAAATTCTCAGGCAAACTGCCCCAAGGGATTACTTAATGGATTTTGTGTTTTCTGTCAGCTAATCACACACTGCTGGTGAAGATGTGGGGATGGGTATCCTGTCCTCCAGAGCAAAGTGACCATCTTGCCATACACATCAGCAGGTAGCTATCACCACAGGAGCATGTACCCTCAGATAAAGTTCTGACATTCTGTATCTTTTTAGATTAAGAATCAGCTTCGATTACAGGGACATTTTCAGTACTCAGAAATCGCAAGTTACAATGACAGAGATAAATATGGAAATTATGGTTACTTAATTGAAAAAGGTGAATAATAAAAGACCCATTACCACACTCCTGTAAAAACATTTGCTGGATTTTAGCAGAACCATGTCTAGTAGCGAAATGCCATAGTTTCCTTTCTTGGAAACATGAGCATGGCAAAGTAGTGAAGGTATTACAAATGAAGGCAGTGTGTAGGACTGAAAAAAATCCATTCATTGGTATATATCTGCCTTAAGTAAAAGATAAGATGAAAAACATTTTGTGCATCTGTACCTGTGGGCGTCACTACCAAGAACCACACGTTAAATCCTGACTCCTTGTGTGGAAAAAAAGTTGACTTATTTAAGACTTAAAAATTGGATAAAGAAACAAAGAAAACACAAACTGAGGAGATTTTGGAAATGAAAAAAATAGAAATTTGAACAGAATTCTTCATGATAAAAGTCCATGAGAGACCAGGGCTACAGGGCTCATACCTAAATATAATAAAGTCAATTTACAGCAAACCTGCAGCCAACATCAAATTAAATGGAGAGAAAACAATTCCACTAAAATCATGACTAATGAGGCTGACCACTCTCTTCATATCACTTCAATAAAGTAATTGAAGTTTTAGCTAGAACAATAAGACAATTATGGTGATCAAAGGGATATAATTTGAAAAGGAAGGAGTCAGAGTATCCTTATTTGAAGATGATATGACAGTATACTTCAGTGACCCTAAAAGGTCCACAAGGAAGCCCCTACAGCTGCTAAACACTTTCAGCAAAGTGGATTGAAGCAGAGATTTCTGGTTTCTTTGGAGACTCAGTTGTGTCATATGATGTTTTTCTGAAAACTATTTTAAGAGATTATGAGAGGATGTGTTAGCTGAAGAAGAAACATGGGAGGATATTTTGCTAAGAACAGACACGTGGTGTCTTTCTGAAGATTGCTTGGAAAACAAGGGTATTTGGTGTTTTTTGTTTTTTTAAATTGGTTTATTTATTTATTTATATTTCAAATATTGTCCCACTTCCCAGTCTTTCCTCCATAAACCCCCTCCCATCCCCTGTCCGCTTTGCCTCTAAGAGGGTGCTCCCCCACTCACCCATCTACTCCTGTCTCACTGTTTTAGCATCTTTCTACACTGGGGCATCAATCCTCCACAGGACCAAGATCTTCCCCTCCCTCTGATGCAAGATGAGGCAGTCTTTGGTTGGTGGTTTAGTCCCTGGGTGCTCTTGGGGGTCCGGTTAGTTGATATTGTTTTAATAGAATGGATGCTTGAGAGAACACATGATTTTTAAGATAGATATATATATATATATATATATATATATATATATATATATACATATATATACATATATATATATATATATATCCATCCCAAAGCACAATGGATGATGTTAGATGGTATCAATATGTCCTGCCATTCACTGCTGGTCATTGTTGAGCTTTGCTGCCACTGCTCTTCACTGATGACACTGGATGGTATTGGTATGATTTACCATTCTTTGTTGGTCATATTTTGTTGTGGCTTCCTAGAGAGAAACATGCCAAAACACTGGTGTTGTTCCAATAGCTCTGGTCATTTCAGCAGGCTCAGACAATTGGCAGAGCCTTGCAATTACTTCTGGATCAACCTGACATAGTTGATTCTTAAATGGCGCTTGCCAGTCCTGCTGTTGCCCACATGTAAATGGTGTTTGTGAGTAGGTTGAGCTGAGACTGACGATTTGTGTGAACTGAACTGCTGGTATCCTGACAACACAGATCTGATTTGCTCCAAAGAACTATTTCTAAACAAGACCACATCCTCCTTTACTCTATTACCCTTTTCTTTCTACTGCCTCTGGTGGATGGTGGGCTGGGAAGGGAGGTTAAAGCATTTAAGAACCCTTATTAAAATAAGTTTTAAAAGGCTAAACCTACTGTGGATGAATACAAGATTAAATAAAATAATCAGAAGCTATTTCATATACATTCATCATTTTGAATAACAAATGGACTAAGAAGTCAAGGAAGCAATAATTTTCAAAATGACCTCAAATAGTATAATACCCTGGGATAACTCTAACCAAGCAAGTGAAAGAGTTGCATGTAAAAAAAAAAAACCTTCAAGTCTTTGAAGAAAGAAATTGAAGGAGATATCAGAAGATGGAAAGACCACCTGTGCTCATAGATTGGTAGAATTAATTTAGCTAGAATGGTCATTTTACCAAAAACAATATACAGATTCAATGCAATCTTTATCAAAATTCCAACATAATTTGTTATAGACCTTGAAAGGATAATTCTTAAATTCATGTGGAAAGGCCCTCACCCCCCAAAAAACAAAAAACAAAACAAGCAAACAACCCTCTGAAAAACCAAATACCACCATCACTACCACCACCACCACCAACAAAATGCAACCAAACAAAAAACAAAACAATACAAACTACAGGATATCTAAAACAATCCTGAACAATAAAAGAACTACAGGAAATATTACCTCAGTCCAGCAATGGCTTGTACTCTAAGATCAAGAACTGACAAATGGGACTTCATAAAATGGCAAAGTTTCTGTAAGGCAAAAGACACGGTCAATAAGTCAAAAAGGCAACAGATTGGGAAAGGATCTTTACCAATCCTAAATCAGATAGGGAACTAATATCCAATATATATAAAGAACTCAAGAAGGTGGACTCCAGAAAATCAAGCAACCCAATTAAAAATGAGGTACAGAGCTAAACAAAGAATTCTCAACTGAGGAATACTGAATGGCTGAGAAGCACATGAAAAAATGTTCAACATCTTTAATCATCAGGAAAATGCAAACCAAAACAACCCTGAGATTCCACCTCACAACAGTCAGAATGGGTAAGATCAAAAATTTAGGTGACAGCAGATGCTGGCAAGGTTGTGGAGAAAAAGGAACACTCCTCCATTGTTGGTGGGATTGCAAGCTGGTACAATCACTCTGGAAATCAGTCTGGCGGTTCCTCAGAAAATTGGACATAGTACTACCGGAAGATCCAACAATACCTCTCTTGGGCATATACCCAGAAGATGTTCCAACTGGTAATAAGGACACATGCTCCACTATGTTCATAGCAGCCTTATTTATAATAGCCAGAAGCTGGAAAGAACCCAGATGTTCCTCAACAGAGGAATGGATACAGAAAATGTGGTACATTTACACAATGGAGTACTACTCAGCTATTAAAAACAATGAACTTATGTAATTCCTAGGCAAATGGATGGATCTGGAGGGTATCATCCTGAGTGAGGTAACCCAATCACAAAAGAACTCACATGATATGTACTCACTGATAAGTAGATATTAGTCCCGAATCTTAGAATACCCAAGATACAATTTGCAAAATACATGAAACTCAAGAAGAATGAAGACCAAAATGTGGACACTTCACCCCTTCTTAGAATTGGGAACAAAACACCCATGAAAGGAGTTACAGAGACAAAGTTTGGAGCTAAGATGAAAGGATGAACCATCCAGAGACTGCTGCACCCAGGAATCCTTCCTATAATCAGCCACCAAATGCAGACACTATTGCACATGCCAGCAAGATTTTGCTGAAAGGACCATGATATAGCTGTGTCTTGTGAGGCTATGCCAGTGCCTGGCAAATACAGAAGTGGATGCTCACAGTCAGCTATTGGATGGAACACAGAGCCCCCAATGGAGGAGCTAAAGAAAGTACCCAAGGAGCTGAAGGGGTCTGCAACCCTATAGGTGGAACAACAATATGAACTAACCAGTACCCCCAGAGCTTGTGTCTCTAGCTGCATATGTAGTAGAAGATGGCCTAGCTGGCCATCATTGGGAAGAGAGGCCTTCTGCTCTTGCAAACTTTATATGCTCCAGTATGGGGGAACACCAGGGCCAAGACATGGGAGTGGGTGTGTGGGGGAGCAGGGAGGGGGGAGGGTATAAGGGATTTTCAGGATAGCATTTGAAATGTAAATGAAGAAAATACCTAATAAAAATTGGCAGGAAAAAATAAAAGGAAATATTACCACCCCTTATTTCAACTTGTACTACAATGCCATAGTAATACAAACCACTTAATATTGGCATAAAACATACACATTGATCAATGAATTTGAATTAAAGGACAATGCATTAATCTACACATCTATTGACACTTGATACTTGATAAAGATGCCAGAAATACACACTGGAAAAGAAAGAATCTTCAACAAATGTTGCTGGATATATCTGTACATAGAATAGTGCAAACAGATCCATATTTATCACCCTGTACAAAACCCAAGTACAAGTTGATCAAAGACCTCAACATAAAACCAGATAAACTGAACCTGATAGTAGAGAAATTGGGGTATAACCTTGAACCTTCTGGAAGGAGAGACAACTTTCTGAACAAAACAGGAACTTAAATCAGGAACTAAGATCACCAATGAATAAACTGCTTCTCATGAAACTCAATGTTTCTGCATGGCAAAGGACATTGTCACTCTGACAGAGTGACAGTCTACAAAATGGAAAAAGATTTTTACCAACTGTCTATCTGATAGAGGACTCATATTAGATATTTATACAAAACTCAAAAAGCTAGTTATAAAAAATAAATAATCATTTTAAAAATGGAGTACAGATACAAACAGAATTAATAGGGGAATCTCAAATGGCTGAAAAACACATAAGGATATCGTTGGCTATAAATTCAAATCAAAAGTACTTTGAGATTCTATCTTACACTGTTCAGGATGGCTAAGATTCAAAGCAGTAGTTAGAGCCCTTGCTGGCAAAGATGTAGAATAAGGGAAGCATGTATTCATTGCTGATGTGAGTACAACCTTGTATAACCTCTATGAAAATCAGTGTGGTGGCCTCTAAGAAAGATGGATGTCAATGTACTTTGGGATTATACCACTATATTTGCTCTACCACGCTTGGGCATATACCAAAAGGACCCTTCAGCCTACCACAAGGTCACTTGTTCAACCAAGTTCATTGTTGATCTATTCATAATAATTAGAAGCTACAAACCACCTGCATGGGCTTCAACAGAAGAATAGATGAAGAATATGTACTATAGTTACATAATGGAGTATTGTTCAGCTGTTAAACAATGACATAATGAAAATTTCAGGCAAATTGATGGAACTAGAAAAAATCATTCTAAGTGAGATAACACAGACTCAGATAAATATGTTCTGTGTTAGTTTATATGTGTATTCAGCTGTTAAATAAATAATAACTAAGCTATAAGATACAGGTTCAGAGTTGTTAGATATAGAGGAGTGCTCCAGGGAGGAAGTATGAATTTCTGGGAAGAAGATACAGAATAGATTTTGTGAGAGGAAGTAGTTTCGGGGAAATAGCAGGAGGGATCACGTAGTGGGGAATAAGATGAGAGATAGAGAGTAGGGAGAGATGACTAGAATTGGGGGGCCATTTGGACAGAAGTGTTGAAAGAGTGCAGGATAAACTCCCCACACTATTCTGCTGATCCTAGTGAGGACTCCTGTTATTGGGAGATAGATACAGAGGCTGAACTGACTACCTAGGCTAAATCCATTGAGTTGCTGCCTGAGGGTGTCCAATGGGCTATTGATTACTCTCTGAAAACTGATGTCAGAGCTTTGCTTATGGCAGCACCAACACAGCTCATTGAACATGGAAAGGTCCATTCGGAGCCTGCATGGAGCGTCCGCCCCTGTGTTCTAGTCTCTTCATTGTGGTTATGTAGTCTCCAGGCTACCAAAAGAGAAATTTGGATACCTACCCAGCCACAAAATCTGTGACAATCTGTCCTTCTGGAAAGATGTACTGGGGCAATGGTAGTGTAGAATTTGTGGGAGTAACCAAGCAATGTCTGGTTAAATTTGAGGCCCTCACCTCAATAGGGAGTCCATACCAAACACTGCTTGAATAGCCAGAAACTGGATACTGGATAGCACATAGACCTAGGGTAGATCCAAACACTACTGGTCTAAATTAATTAATTAAATGATTCCTAAAGAGATTCTGCTACACTCATAGATCAATGCCTTGTCCGATTGTCATCAAAGACACTTCCTCTATCAGCAGATGGGCGCAGATGCAGACACTCATGGCTAGACATTGTGTAGAGAAAGTCTAAATTGGAAGTATCCTTTAGAACCCTCACCTTAGAACTCACAGATCCCACAGTAGATGAGACAGAAAGACTGTATGAATCATAGGGGCTAAAAGGCACTAGGAGATCAAAGCTCACATACTCAACTTAGCAGGGCATATATGAGACTGAAGCTGGAAGCATATAACCTGCAGGAGTCTATCCTAGGTCCTCTGTGCATATGTGTGGTTGTTAAATTGGTGGTATTGTGTGATACTGCAGGAGCAAGTATGTTCTTGACACTTTTTCTGCTCTTGGGACTTGTTTTTGCTGTTGGGTAGTTTTGTCCTTCCTTGGTGTGAGGGCTTCTGTCTTGTCTTATTGTATCTTTCTCTTTTTCCCCTCTTCCTCTTCTTCTCCCTTCCCCCTCCTTCCCTCCCTCCCTCCCTCCCTCCCTCCCTCCCTCTCCCTCTCTCTCTAATTCACCCTCTCTCTCTCTCTGTGGTTCTTGTCTTTTGGAGGCATTCTCTTTTCTGAAAGAAGATGGCAGGGTAGTGGATACATATGAGAGAGTTGTAGGGAGGAGGGAGGAGTGAAGGTAGAAGAAACTGTGGGATGGATGTATTGTTTGACAGACGAATCTATTTGCAAATTTAAAAGTTGACTTCATACAGGGGAGTAGAATTGTAGTTATTTGAGATAGCAAGAGAAGGAGAAGGGGAAGAAGGAGATGGGATGACAGACACAAAAGTATAGTTTGCATGTGATGCTTGATGGCTTATTGAATATGCACACATGAGAAACCCAAACCGGACTCAGTGAGTCATAAAAAATGTAAATTTGGTGACATTTGGAGCACAATATATTAGGGGAGCTATAGAGGGAGTTATCAGGAGGAAATATTGGTGGGGGATGATCATAATTCATTATATACGTGTATGATATGACTAAAATAAAATATAAATAAAATTTTAAAGAAAGTGAAAAATACAGTTAAATAGAAGGAATTAGCTTTAGCATTCTATAGCACTGGTCTATAATACCTATCAACAGAGTAACATAACAGGTCAAGATGAATATTAACAAACACTGTAATTATATGTACCCAGCATTATAACATAGTCATATAAAATACTGCAACAGATAACCTAAGTTTTTGGATGAGATCAGTCAAAAGCATGCATATATGGCCTTGAAAAATAATAAATCTGCCCTTCGGAAGTGTAGGTTTAGAAGGAACATGTCTTCCGTGATCAAGGTGACAGTGTTTGCATGTACAGACACTGTGTTTGCTCAAAGTCCCCACTGGGGATGAGTTTTCAAATGTACAAAAATTGTAGGACAAGTTAGAATCCTCTGAAGTCTTTATAGAATAGACTTCTAGTACTGGTGATGAAGCATGGAGAAATTCATAACATGATGAGTTATGATGAAATAGCATTGACACTTTAAAACAGCAGAGAGAAATAATGAACCAAAGAAAACTATTGAAAATAAGGGAAACTTAAAGATAGTATGAGCTATGCAAAGGTAGGAATCTGTGAAGAGTAAGTCTCTAAGCTCTGCCTGGCATTCATGACCATGGGTTATAGTTTGGAGTCTTGCACTGTGTGAACTCTTGAACTTTTCCTTTTAAGGCACAAGAATTGCTCATGTTCTGGGTAGTCGTGGGTCCTCCTGACCCAGATTATTCAGATTTACACACCAGGCTTCTCTGGGATCATTCTCACTGACATAACCATATATAAGATATAACATACATCATGATAATGCATTACCAGCTTTCTATGTGTGACCCATTTGATAGAATGCAAGTCCCTAAAAAACAATGGAAACAAACCCCTCCACTATAAAATTTCCTGTGTGTATGTATAAGTTGTGTCCTTGCATGTGGGCTGTAGACATGTGAAGGTGTGTGGACAGAGGTTGAAGTCCAGCACCTTTCTCATCAAAATTTAGATCATCTGGGCAGCTTGTCCCTTGGATACTGAGCACCAGAGTTACAGATGGGTAGCCACCAGACATTCAAGTGGATTAATGAAATAGGACCCCTATTTCTGTGTTTACCTAACAAGCACCTTAGCAACTGAGCTGACCCCATCCCTGAATTTGCTCTGCTTCCCTCGCTCAATGGAGGGATTTGTTACTATAGAGATTTTGATATTCAGAATTTCAGCATTCAGGGGTTTAATATTTCATGGTTGAGTACAGAGACAGTGGGCTTTTGTGATTTTAAGCTTTATTGATTTTACACTAAGGGTTTGAATCATTCAGGATTTGAACACTGGGGATACTATTTCCAGGACTATAATGGTGGGCACAACACATGGCTAATTATAAATACACCATTATACATGTACTGTTACTAATGTTCAGGCATAAAAATATGATAATATCTTAAGATAAAAAATCAAAATAAATTAAAATGGACTTCATATTTCCCTGGACAGAAAAGTGGTAATTTCTTTTGGTCAGACTGCTTTTGTGACAGAGTAATTCCCATTTTCTCAGGTACATGCTCATTTATAAAGGTCTCTTTTAAGGTAAATTCTATCCCAGAACTAATCTGTTTTGTCAGGATTAATTTACAGTAGAAAGACTTACTCATATGAGTTTATTTTGGTGCAGTAATTTGTGCTTGAGTTTTTGCTTTAAGGTTGAATAGATGTTTATATAAGATAATCCAGGGAGCAGTAGGTAAAGGAGCTTGCTGACTGCAAAACTTAATACCCGAGTTTTAATCCCTGGAGTCTACAAGAAAGAACCGTTCCTGTAAGTTTGTCCTCCATCTTTTACATACAAACTCTGGAATGAATGTCTTCCCACAACAATAAACAAACATATAACAATGATTTTGCTACATGGATGTGTTTACATTACAACTGGGCTCTCCATTCTTTCTTCAGTCCTAGGATCTCCTTTACATTTATAAGGATACTATGGTCCAGTTATTGCCAGAGGATACATCAGAATTATTTATTTATTTTTTAGGGCATTTTGACTAATGCTAAGTGAATGCATTTTAAAATTAATGTGATATGGTATTCATGTGGAATTACATTGAAATATGTAATATGCTATTTCAAAACTTTACTCTCTGCAGTGATTTGAAAGGAGTAGCCATTTTTGGTCGACTGTGGCTTGAGCTTTGAATCAGTTAAGACTTTTAGTTATTAACCCAGAAGTTGTATAGTATAACACAGTACTTGTAATAGGCTGGAGAGAAAAGAGAGGCAAATTGATATTAGGGTGAGGTGTGCAAGCCACAACAAGCTCAAAGACTCCTCAAAGAAATGTTTTAGCAGTGTTCACTTTGAATTGAATAAAGTAAAGGTAACAGAATCATTATAAAGCTACATTATGCTGAACTCAAAGGTTACGTGCCATCATATAGTAATACATACATGCAGGGGGTTGGTTCTTTCTGAGAGTACAGCTCACATAGATATGATATCTCTATCTCTATCTCTATCTCTATCTCTATCTCTATCTCTATCTCTATCTCTATCTCTATATCTCTATATCTATCATCTATCTACATATCATTAAGAGAGATGATAAACGCATTATAAAGAATTTGGAAAAGATACTTCATTTTACTCTACATTTTCTGATTGGTCCATCTTGATATCAGATCAATGTATTGTTTAAAATATACTGCTCAGCTCTAGCAAAGGAATTATGTAAAAAATATAAATCTTTTGTAATGATTTAAATTCTATGAGGTAAATAGTTCAGATTGTATTTGACTTAGGGTTTTTTTTTTTTTAATTTTATGAACTAGAAACAGGAGAACCTTATTATTGGTTTGATTTTTATAGTTATTTATGTCATGTTATGATGAAAATCATAGGTTAGCATTATAATCAGATTTATTAAGCTAATACTAGAGATCCAAATAACAGATTACTAATAACTCCAGAAAGGATGTGTTCTTGAGGACATGAGCTAGGTGTAATAGAATATCCTATTGCTTAATGTATAGTGTTGGAGAACATATTTTTGTACATTGTGTATGTGTGAAATGTAAAATTATTTTGTTTTTCTAAATCACAATTGACCCTTCTGAACTTGTACTGTAGAATTTCTAAATAAACTCTGAGGATGTTTCAGAAATGTGAAGATAGATAGATAGCTGCACACATAGGAAAAACTACGAGGGTTTCACCCACCCAAGCAGTGATCACAATATTCATCTTGATATGGAAGCACCAGTACTTGATAAAGTAGCATGCTAATGAGAATCAAGAGTCTTTTATTTTTATTTATTTATTTTTTAGCTTTGCATTAATTTAGAGGAGATTTTTTTCCTTGATGCCTTTCTTGGCTGTTTGAGAGAATTAGATTGGACTTAGTAATTTCTACCAGATCTGGTTTGTAAAATAAGTCCTTTTCTTTCTTTCTTTTTTTTCTTTTTTCTTTTCTTTTCTTTTCTTTCTTTTTTTTAAAATAAAAATAAAGGATGGGAGGCTAAAGGGTAAAGGACAATATTATTTAGATTTCAAAGGGAATGAGAACAGACAAAGGGAAAACGATCTGGCATTAAAGGCTCACATCAATGGCAGTAATTAAGCTTTGCAGTGTCATTAGACATGATAACAATAATTTGTAGCCTTCCATGCTGCTTTACATGCTAAGCATACAGAACCGCAAGATGTCAGGACCCTTACCATTTCTCATTGTTATTATTATTTTTTTTTCCTGCTAAGGAAATAATGGCTTTCAATTGTCATGAAATTGGGAGGTACACAGCACAAATTTGGATTCTCATCTGCAAAGAAGCAAAAAGGGAGTGTTTCATGCTTATTTAACCATCTGTAAAATGTATGGCAGCAATAAAATGCTAAGAAGACACAGAGGTGACTAGTTCCAAGAGTACAGTATTTAAATTTATAAAAGCTAATTTAGCATTATATTAAATGAGAAGTTAATGTTCCTACAAGCTCAGCAACTGAGCTATGACATATTATCCCACAATTTTGAGTTGAAGCAAGAATATGCAAGTATTTGATTGTGAGAATCTGTCATTAATAAGTTCAAATTTCCTACTACCATGATTAGTGAAGAGAACAACCCCTGAATGGGTACTTTAGAACTGCAGGGTTCAGAGTGGGGAATGAGAAAGTCTTTTTTTTTTCTTTTCCCAAAACAGGGTGTCTCTGTATAGCCCTGGCTGTCCTGGAACTCACTTTGTAGACCAGGCTGGCCTCAAACTCAGAAATCTGCCTGCCTCTGCCTCCAGAGTGCTGGGATTAAAGGTGTGCACCACCACGCCCGGCTAGTGAGAAAGTCTTAAGTAGCTAAATATTTCATTTCCACCAATCTCTTGGACAGTGTTTACAGAAAGTTATGTTTAGTTTTCTTTCTTGGCCATTCAATTAAAATGAATATCTATTTTTATATAGGCTGTTAAAAAAGATATTCTAATAATTAGAATTTATCTGTGAATTGCAATGGAATCTTTAAGTGCCCAAGTTGAATGAATCCCTGCTTCATACTTCATTTTCTACCACTAATATCAGTGTAGTCACACTCTTTGTTCTAAAGCTGAGATCTTGCAAATGTACCAACTAGTGTTTGAATTAGTAACCTCAATGGACATGAAGAAAGGCTGCAAGATATCTTCTTTTCTCAGGATTTGAATACAGTTTGAATTTTAGGAAAGGAGAAGTAGCTCAGTTTATCTTCCTTCACTGAGGGTTAGCTTGGCCTGTGTTAGGATGCTGTGAAATTTTTGGCTTCATATAAAGATTTTCTTTTTTTTGTTTGTTTGTTTTTTTTGTTTTTGTTCTTCAGATTGGTTAAAATATTTCATTAGTCCTCTGAGAGATTCATGAAGAATATTTTGATTATATTCACCCTTCTCTCTTAACTCTTTCTAGATCCACAGCCTCTTCCAGACCCTCTTCTAGCCCACCTACATGTGTGTGTGTGTGTGTGTGTGTGTGTGTGTGTGTGTGTGTGTGTGTGACTAATTTGTGCTGCCTCAAATATTCTTGGGTGTGTGGTCTTCCACTGGGGAGTGGTTGACTTACTGGGTTACACTCTTAGAGAAATCTCTTTCTCCTTAGAGCAGCTAACAGTTGCCAATAGCTCCATGACTACAGGTGATATTGTGTGTCTACCTCTTTCCTCCGTACTGAGATTTGGTGTGGCTTGAGTTTAGAAGAGATCAGTAGATGCTGTCACTACCGTTATCTGTTCATATGTGCTGCTGCTCTGCTATGTCTAAAAGACACTGTTCCCTTGTCTTTTATTTTTTCCTTGTTCCTGTCAACCCTGCTTGCTCTGGTCTGCCCCACTCGCTCCTGTCGGCCCCCCTCGCTCCGGCCTGCCCGCTCACTCTGGCCGACCCCGTTCAGCCCCTGTTCAGCCCTGCTCGCTCAGGTCAGTCCCACTTGCTCAGTCCCTGCTCTCTCTGGTCCAAGGATTCATTTTTTTTTTTTTTTTTTTTTTTTTTTTTATCTTCAGTAGCAAGTACTCAGTAATTCTAGTTTATTATTATTTACTATTAAGAAGGAAGAAAACAAAGTAACCCAGAAGAACCATGAAAACCTCCAGTGTTTGTAGCGCAAAAGAGTTTTGATCTATGACGTGTTCCCCAGAGGATGGGTTGAAAGGAGGGTGATCTGCAAGAGAGATGGGACAACATGAATGTAGAGGCTTGGGTATGAGATGTTATCTAGGAAGTGGTCCAGGCAGGGAGCTGTGGATGTGGGTAGACGAGTGTAAAGCTGGAGATGAGGGCTAGGTGGGAAGGACTCTGTGCTCAGTCTCAGCATAGGACAGTGATGATGATGACGGTCCCACTACAGTGGAATTGCTTTGTGTGGGGTGCCAGCCAGGAGATCTTTGGGAGAGGCTATTCCATGCAGAGGATTTTATAAAATGAGCCACTGACACTTCATTTATTATTATTCATAAGTACAATATAGCTGACTTCAGACGCACCAGAGGAGGGAGTCAGATCTCATTACCGGTGGTGTAAGCCACCATGTGGTTGCTCGGATTTGAACTCATCACCTTCGGAAGAGCAGTCGGATGCTCTTACCCGCTGAGCGCTGAGCCTTCTCACCAGCCCCCTGTTCCCTTGTCTTTTTTTGTTTGTTTGTTTGTTTTTTGTTTTTTCGAGACCACTTCTGTCCCTTACCTGCAATCTACCCCCTATTCTACAATGATCATTGGGCCTTGGGATTGGGGTGTGTATGTGTATAATACAGCCCCCCCCCCCCCACACACACATGCTCACACATTTTCTTAGGGTGAACATTCGTCAGTGATTTACTATCTTCACTTTGGATAGTTGTGGGTCGATGTGTTAACTATAGTCAGCTGCAATGGAGGCTTCTCACATGAAGGATGGAAGCTCCATCGATCTATATGGGGATATAGCAATAATCCACTAGGACATAGTTTAATACATTGTCTATTTAGCAGCATAATTTCTGTAGGCTCTTCCTTGGGGAAGACTTTTATTGTGTAATATCAGAGATATCCCTCTTGATGTTTGAGCTACTGAGCTAGTTTCACAGTAGAGTCTAATTAAAGCTATATAGTAATGCTAAAATAATAAATAATGATGAGTACTCTGTCAAATTTCAAGATTCCTCCAAGTCATAATGATAACCTCACTAAAAACTTAGCTTTCAGTGCTATGATCTGTTTTACAGTGGGTAACTAAAGTAAAAATTATGTTCTTCTTTCTCCTTTTAAAAATTGTTTTATTTATTTACAATCCAAATGTTAATCCCCTTCCTGGTCCACCCTCCAGGAGTTCTTCACCCCATCTCCCATTCCTTTTGGCTCTGAGAGGATGCTCCTCCACTCCCCATCTCACCTTTCCACTCCCAACTTCCCACCCCTTCACCCCTGGTCATCCACTCTTCTCATCCCTTCCCCTCCCTGCCTCTATCCCTTCCCTGGGCATTAAATCTCTACAGGATTAGGCACATCCTCTCCCACTGAGGCCAGACAAAAGACCGTCCTCTGTTACATGTGTGCTGGGGTCACAGACCAGCCTATGTATGATCATGTTTTGGTGGCTCAGTCTCAGGGATCTTCCTGGAGTCTGGGTTACTTGATACTGTTGGTCATCCTATGGGGTTGCCATCCCCTTCAGCTCCTTCAATACTTCCCCTAACTCTTCCACATGGATTTCCAACAGCCTTTTCTTTGTTCGACAATGACATTCCTTATACATTTCTGATGAATTTCAGCTAGATCTTTATATTTTAGGGGTGAATATCTATGCATTTACCTACCTTGTTCCCACTTAAGTTTTACTAATGACTGATTATTGATATGTATTTGGCTAGCACATAACCTATATATTACTGAAAATGTTGAAATTACACAGAATTTATGGAGATGTTTGAAAGAAGAGTCTGGAGGTATTAGTCTCTGGTTTTATGTGGAAGTGAGTTACAGAATGAACTCCAGTTGTATGGAGGGCCAGTACTATGTAGTGAATTGGAAGCCACAGAAGGGTTATTGTAAAGAGAAGAAAACATAAATTGAGGTGATCTTACAGAGTTTAAGGAGGTTTGGTTGCATTCAACATGCAGATACATACTTGAGGTTTAATGAAAGGGTCTTGCCTCAGGATCTAAATTTGGGATTCTCCAATATAGCAAGGAAGTCCTACTATTTGGAGAACTTGACCAGTTACAATGCATCATTAGTGAAAAACAGGTCCAAAAGAACATCTTTGTTTTAAAAATGTGGGTGAAGGTATAGACTATGACAAAAGGAGTTGCAGAAGAGCTAGAAGTCAGATGAATTTTGACATGACATTCTTCCTCCCTTTTCTTAAAGTCATAATATTTTATAATGGCAGAGCCAAACCTATCTGCATTTTGCCAGTTTAGTAGAGCAGTGATTGTAGATTCTTCTCCAATAACTGTGAATTTATGAGAACTGAGTAGTTAACTAGTACCAGTAGTTTCCAGTACCAAGAGAAACTTCCATCTCCTTAAAGGAAGCTTAAGTTGGTAAGCATCAAGGATTATATGCAGCTACTGCATTCATAGAGTCGCCTTGTCATACTCTTGATGTGGTTGTTAGGCATCATAGCTGGGTAGGATTATTGGTTGCCATTACCTTTGAAAGGTACACCTTCTTATATCATGAAAGCTAGTCCTCAGCAAAGGTTTATTCAGGTCAATTCCAGCTCTGGAGTCTCTGGGCTCTGATTCTGGAATGCATATCTTCAGCAATAGGCATTTACTTTTCACTGTTGAGATGAACCAAGGGTAGCAGACATAGCTTTATGTTTTGGAATCTCTTAGACAGACTGACAAACAGCTCACAAAAGAGTTTCTCATGTCCAGTTTTGGGGTCTTTGGCTCTTGGAAGGAGCATTGTCAGCCTAATAAGATATGTTCATTAAAATGTATAAGCATATTTATGCATGAGATTATGTCTAGTATTGTTTTTTGATCATTCATTTTTCTGTGTTTGTCTATAAAACACATCCACAACTAAGACTCAGGAAACACTGTAGAAGAGGGGGCCATAAAAAGCCAGAGGATCAGAGAGTCTGTGAGATTGTGTATTCAAGGAATATTAGAAGCTACACTCCTAAAGACCCATCAACATGACTGCCTAGATGTGAGCTGAATAAGAATGACAACAGTAAACATACCAAACTTGATGGAAAACCTATGTGGTCTCAAACCTACACAAAGAATGATAAGCTACTAAAGAAATCTAGGAGGGGGAGAAGTATTTCCTCAGGGAAGACGACATTAATTGGTTGCCCAGTACCAAATGATCAGTCCCAAATACAAACAGACAGGTAACATTATACAGACTAAACAGGTAGTCCCTAAGAACATACATGAATATATATATATATATATATATATATATATATATATATATATATATATATATATATATATGGAGGCGGAGGAAAAGGAGGAAAGGATAGTGTTTCGAATCTGGCTCTATTGCCTGACACCATGGATGACATGCTACAGAACTGTGCTCATGATTAGCTTTTCTCTGCAGGCTCATGACTTCAGTGATTATCAATACACTCATATATCTCAGGAGAGGAAACTGCCAATATGAGTGATATCTAGGGACAATTAGATTGACCCATTCTCTACCAGAAACACATGGAGCTTCAATAGAGTGTGGGCACTTAGAGAATCAATAATTCTTTAAGGCTTTTGATTATCTTGTGAAAGATCTATATAACCTTTTTCTCCATTGACTTTCTTGAGTTGGTGAAGTGTTTCACTTTTCAGGCAATTATTTCTTCAATCAACCCAGGACACAGGTTTAAAATGACTGATAGTGAAAAATCACAGAGAGAAGACCCAGCTCAACACGAAGAAAGCCACTGTTCCTGTGTGAAGTTGTCTTTCTGAACACATGGAAAGGAGGCTACTTACACATCTCCACACATTCTATTTCCTTTTTCTCTCAGCAGCATATATTATTTTTAGAAATTTTCACACAATGATAAATTTACATTTGATAGCAGTAAAAAAAGTGGCAGAAAAAGCAAACAGTATGGGGAATTACAAAGTATGTTAGGTGTATTTTGCTTCAATTCTTTATTATCTAGAGTGACTTTTGTATATTTTTTTAGTATATATATATATATATATATATATATATATATATATATATACTTTTTCAAGTTGTAAATTACAGTGTTTTTATCGTGCATAAAACATTACTGCTATAATGGCAAAATATTAGTTTAATTATGAGAATTAAAGGCATTAATTATTTTTAAATATCATGAATCAACATGCAAGTATGAATTTTAGTATATGTTAAAATTATTTATGCATTTTTCATTTATTTTTTAAAATGTCATTCTCTTGACAAAAATGCTATAATTGGCTAATTTATTTTCAAAATGTTTATAAACCTAAAATTTACATATTTTTCTCCATTTTTATTACCATAATTTTCAACACTACTCTAATTAAAGGAAGTAGGATGCATAGTTAGTGGAGAGTTGACCCATCCTTAGGTTGTATATTGGAAGATATTGTACATATAATACTGAATGGAAAAAAATGTATTTGCATAACAGGCAAAACCATACATCCCTCAAAATATGTAAAGCTTCATCAGCAATCTAAATTCCAACTATGACTTAAAAAGGTCTACAAGAGCACACTCTTATTGAATATGTGACCTGATAAATCTGCTTTGGTAAGTAAAATGTTAAAAGAAGAAAAATAAAAAGAACTAGTTTGTTTTAGTAGTTCTGAAGGTATGATTCTGATAAAATCCTTTCAGCAAAAGTCTTTGGTTAAAAAACTTATCGTAGTTAGACAGATACTGGTAAGAACTCTGAAGCAAAGGAGAGCACATTGCTCAGCCTATACTGGCTCTGCTTCATAAAGGAAGAAAAGAAAACAACAACAACAACAACAATACTAGGAGGAGAAGGAGGAGGAGGAAGAGGAGAAGGAGGGGGAGTAGAAGGAGGAGGAGGAAGCAGAGGAAGAGGAGAAGGGGGGGAGAAAAAATTCTGGTCAGAAGCAGGAGCAGCAGCACCAAGTTACCTTTGCCATGACAAGTCTGTGTTGTGTCCTGAACATGAGCCTCAAGGCCTCTTATTAACTGAACTTATATTGCTTCTGTGATTTCAGTGGTGACCACCTGCCACTGATTCAAGATGGTTTGTAAGAATAAGCAATATGAAAAAAAAAAAAAAAGAATAAGCAATATGTTGAAAATGTTGTCTGTGCTTTAGTATTTGATGTGTGCTTTTACACATTGTAAGAGTGTCTTGGCCCCTCTTTCTGAATGAGTGTGGGTGTACATGCTCCCTAGTGCACATGAGGAGGTCAGAGGATCACTTCAAGTGTAGGTTCATGCCCTCTATCTTGTGTAAGTTAGGGTCTCTTTGTTATTTGCTGTTGAATACACCAGGGTAGTTGTCCCATGATTTCTAGGTATTTTCCAGTCTCTATCAACAGTCTTCAGATAGAAACACTGGCATGATAGATACATGCTGCTATGACTAGCTTTATGTAGGTTCTGGGATTTAAATCTTGCTCTCTGTCATAGAGGTTTGAAAAAGCTGGGTCTTAGGTTATCAGACCCAGCCTCAGTGTTATCAGAGCTCATTTCTGTGCTTTTCTTGAGCACTGCTGTACTGGAAGTACCCTCTCAGATCTAGCCCTTACATTTTCAAGAACCCTTGAACTGATTGTAAAACATGGGTGAATATTTTTAATGAAGTTTTATGAACTAACAATTTATATTTTAAAAAAGGTAATGATACTTAAAATCACCATTCTCATGCTATTATTCTGCACTTTATTATCAGTTGATTAAATAGTTATAGAAACACTCATAGAGACAAAATACAGAGGCCTTCAGATCTAAAGACCTTGTGGCTCCTGTGGCTACCTTCCGTTTTGGTAACAATTTGGGCAATGCAGTTAATTTATCGTAGATTCCTACTGTGTGTAGGATAATGCCAGGGTGTCTCCACAGACATACTGGTTATTCCTGTCTACCTTATACTGGTGGAAATTCCCTTAAATGAGAAAGATTTTTTTGAAGCTTCACTATTCCTGTAATGAGCGGAAACTTCCCCCCTGAGACTTCAATGAAATCTTTGTTTTTCATTCCTAGAATCCCTGGGACATATTCCTTTGAATCTGATACCACATGTGACCTTTGAGGTTGTGTCATTCCTGTGCAATCACCACTGAACATTTCTACAGAGTATGATGCTGAATGATGAAATGTTCCTGATCTTAAGGACCAGAGTGGGGCCATTGCTACTAAGAGAATCAGCAAGTGCTATAAACATAGGCTCTGGTCTTATCTATTCAACTGTCTGATAATCAGTTCACAGCATGCTATTGCTCTTAAGGCTGCCTTCAAGATAGCAAGGTATCTTGTGACTTCCTTAAATGAGGAAAAGTGAGGGGTTTTAGAGAGAAAAAAATGTGAAAGGACAGAAGTAAATGTAAAAAAATAGAAAGCAAAAACATCAGAGGCCACTTCTGGTTGGAGTGAGTATGGAGGTATGGAGGCTTCCCACAGTTTGAGGAATGTTGAGCTGCATGCAGAGCATAGGACACGAAAGAAGACAGAGAGGTGAGATATCCATGTTTAGATAGATAGTGGATGACATTTTGCCACTCACCTTCCACTCACTGGATGGCAGATGGATATCTCTTTGGTTTATTAAGTATTCTTCTCCTACCCAATTTGTAAGATCTGAGAGTATTCCATTATTGAGTTCCTTCTCTGAAAGAAATTAACTTAATGACCTTGAATGTCTTAATATTATTTAGTTTTGTGTTTACTATTCATGGTCAACAACCCAGGCCACTTTGATTTATGTTTTCTGAGGAAAAAGAAAGGGGATAAGAGATGATGTGATTAAAAGTAGAGAATGGACTTATTGTTGGGGGACTACTGTTTTCAGGTTTTGATTATAGTCTTTTATCTGGGGAAGCAGAAGAAAAAAATAGAAAATAAAAGACAAATTTGACACGTTAGCTATAAGCTTTTGCATTAAAATAAGAAAATAGTGTTCATATATCAGGAGAATTAGGTTACAAGCTGAAGCTTGCAAACCTCTTCACACAATCAAATGTACTTCCCAATAGGAATTAATGGTATTCTACTTATTTTCATTGAAATAAGGTTAGAGACTCCAGCTCTGGTAAAATTTTAGCAACTGAATACCCGATTGAATTAATTGAACTTTCCTGGGAAGGAGAATTCTAGTTATTGCTTTTCTATTTTTCTGAACTTGTTGCTATTAAATTACAATAGGCACTTAAAGCTGCCAGGAGCATTGGCTGTGGCAGAGGCGTCCCAAGCCACTCTGTTCCTGCACAAGCTATGGAAAGACGCAGCCTTCTTCCACTAAGGTGCATTTAAAAACTAGAACCTTGAGCTTCTAAAAGGAATGAAAATAAAACAACAGTAGAAAGCAAGCAATAATTGGGGGAGGGGTACTGTGGAACACATGAGATGGTTTGTTTCCTAATACAATTTTCTTTTCCTATGGGATTCTTGTAAGAACTGAGTACTGTCAAGCTTGTCTGGCATGGCAAAGATAATTGCTAGCCTAGAAGAAATTTATCAAAATAAGAAGGATGGGAATAATTGGGCATCAGACATCCACATGAAGAGAGATGTTACTAATCTCTTGCTGTTGAGGATGAGGGTCATGTAAATGAAGGCACTGAAGGAGACCCATTCCACACTTCTCAATGAGATGTCATTTGGGAAAGCTCTTCCCATCAGATAAGAATATGCTGAAGTGAGGGTTTTCTCACTTGTCATCAACTGGTTGTCTGAAATAAATACTTTATTTTAAAAGGAAGTGTGACTGAGAGCTCCCGTTTGCCTTTCAAATGATCATTTCATTTTCATTTCCCACAGTTCAGCATTTTCTCTCCGAGAGTTACATTTCTGGTCAGAACAGGAATTGCCAAGTGGAATCAAATAGCAAAAGAATGACAAAGTTCTATCTATATGTATCATTTCAAGTGATGTGTTAGACTGCGACATGCTATTCTGCTCTTGCATTTTTGATAAGTCAGGAATTCTAAGAATAATAAAATTCTGAAAAATCACAGGTAGTGTTTTCTGAGAGAGGTTCTGTCTGCCTACTGGGTTGTATTCCACAAAGGGTATGAGACCCCAAACTTGTGTCATTTGAAAAAATCTGAACAATCTATGTAGCTTGGTTTCATTCTGAATGTCTATATATTGTTTCTTCAAATAATTCATTGGCTGCTTAAAATGTGCTTTTTGTTAATATTTAAACTTGTCAGCTACTTTATGACATAGTTATCCTCTCTCTTTCTAGACAAGGAGATTTGTGCTTGGGTTCCTCAGTCAATACGCCATGCAAAGGCAATGCAGCCATCACAGGCACTGTAGTGGATTGTTTTCAAGACTCATAATGGCAAATGTCAGTGAAAAGTTCCTTACTTGACAACAGATTCCCCTTCAGTTCTCACCTCCTGAACTCATCCTTCCCAAACTCAATGGCTGTGGGAGTTGAGAGCGTAGGGAGTCATGCTCTGGCTTTCTGTAGTCTTACAGAACCATGAGTGCAGAGAAGAAGCAAAGGAGACTTGGCAAAGAAAGGGAGGAAGAAATACAAATATGGGGAAACCTGGAGAGCAGGAAGTTAAATGAACCAACCACTTGGAAATTTATCCACAGATATTTTTTGATGTCTATATCCTGAGGGAAGCAATGACTGTGAGTGGATATTGTCTAGGATGTTTGTGTCTATTGGAAACCACTCACCACATGTTTCAAATTCTGAAGATTCGGATGCATAGCCATGTTAAATAAGTGAGAAGACCCCAGCTATGTCCTGTAATTTTGTAGGTTGGGTATATTAAATTCTACTTTAATCCGATTCAAACTTAAACTACATTCTGAGGAGTTTGTTTACTTTAATGTATTCATGAGAATTTTTCAAGACACTAGAGAGCAGGTGCTTCTCAGGGTGAGATGGATGGACACCGGGCAAAATGTAGTAGGTAGCTTGAGGAAAATGGCCATGGAACAGTGCAGTTGGATAGAAAAAAAACAAATTCTGGTTTGATTTTCAAGATTCCTCAGAAGCAGGTGAGTTACTTCTACAGAAGCATTGTCTCTGAACCTATCGAGCAGCCTTTAGGCAGATAATCTGATTCCCAAACACTGCCACCTCACGTTATTTTCTTTCCGTGGTCTAAGCTTTTATATATGATTCCTTCTGATATTTTCTTATGGCTTCTCTCATAGGAACTAAATGTTCCTTACCAATAAAGGCAGTAGAAGAAGCAATTTTTTTTTTTTTTTTTAAATCTTGGGAACTTGTTAGAATGGACGGAACGTAGGAAAAAGCAAAACAAATAAAATTAAGCAAAACAAAATCAGAATTCTCCCCACCTTAAAAATTGAAAAGGGGGGCTGGTGAGATGGTTAAGAGCGCTGACTGCTCTTCCAAAGGTCCCGAGTTCAAATCTCAGCAACCACATGGTGGCTCACAACTATCCGTAACGAAATCTGATGCCCTCTTCTGGAGTATCTGAGGACAGCTACAGTGTACTTACATATAATAAATAAATAAATCTTTAAAAAAAATGGATAGCTGAAAAAGATGTACTAACATTACCATTATTCTGTATTTAAAAATCTCATTGTAATTACATATGTAAATATATTTTATTTTGACTAAACCTATACTTAATAGCAAATTTCAGGGTTCTAAAAGCAGAAGAGAGATGAAAAAAGATATGAGAATTTAATAGAAGGAAATGGACTGTGGGTCATTTTAATCTCCACAGTAATGTCATTTCACAGAGATAGATGCTATTAGCCAAGTGTGCGATGAGGTGGTCAACCATCATCAAATACACTCACTGTCATCCTGTGCCACATGAAATTGGGAAACAGTGACGCTACTATTTCCTGAAATCAGAGCACCCAGGAAACAACAAAGCAATATGACTTTTCATACAAATATTAAAATCTGAGGTTTTTCTTGCTAGTCCACTTTGGAAGTTAGGTGTGTTTTTAAATATAAATTCTGAACTACTGATGTTTTTGTATTATCCTACAATTTCTATTTCTTTTGCACACTTGCATCTAAGTGCATGTGTGTGTGTGTATGTGTGTGTGAGTGTGTGTGTGTGTATCTACCCTCACACTTGCACAAGTGCATGTTCATGTCCAAGTCTTTTGGATCTTGAATTTGACTTAGGGAGTCTTCTCAGATCAATTTCCACTTCTAAGTTATTTTTAGAGGCATGGTACCTTGTTGAACCCAGAGTGCATGACCAATTCCTGCAAGCCTGAAAATTAGCTTGTTTTAGGAACCACTGTTTCTATCCAGGCGCACTAGAATTCGGGGCAGGTTACCATGTCTTCTTATCGGTTACATTGGATTTTGGGATCCACACTCAGGTCCTCACACCTGCATGAGTGCTTTATATACCCAGCCATTTGCCCGGCCCTGCTTTTGAATTTTGCAGGTTTTCAGAGAACTTAAAACAAATTTGGATTGGAGAAGTATAGAATGGGGATAAATTTTCATTTTAAGTAAAAAGTTGGTGTTTTATAAATCTCCCAATGAAAGAAAAATGAATTCAAGATCAGTATTTTGAGTGAGTCTGAAACTGTGCCCATGTTCACACCACACAACAGAAAGACTTCCATGAAGTATTTATGTATATCAATATATCTAATGGTTCTTACCACTGTGGCATTTAAAAATGATTATAATTTAAAAGACTTAACTACACTCAGTAACAAAGGCATCAAAGCAGCCATTAACCCATTTTGACCTTTTTTAAAGAATCAAAAAAGAAAATTTTATGATAAGCAGTATGATAAGATAATACTGTGAATATAATTAATATTTACTAATAGTATGCTTTAAACATAAATAAAAGCAAAAACAAAAACAAAACATTGCAATAATAGTTATAATCATAGTATCTTTAAATAATCTTATGTTTCATATTTATTTTTCTGGTATTAATTGCTGAAAATAAATGTGTGCTCAGTGAAAAGGCAGTTGACTTTATCATTATTTAATGTAACATTTGGTACCATAAAGTGAGAAGATTAGACATTCATTTTATCTTGTACACAACAAAAAATAAAGGTTAAATCCTTTGATTTCATTAAAACACATTTAAGATGCTTTAAAATCTTTGACTAACTGAGATTATAAACTTGATGAGTCCTTAGGAAGATAAATGGGGCATCCCCTCCCTCTTGTAACATTATTTTAAATCATTTCAGGTGTTCACTGGTGTTAGTTTTCTCCGAAACATGTCAAATAGAGAAGAACAGATACCTGTGTCTTTGATGAGAAATTAAGTAAAAGGTTTTTTGGATAATAACAAGGAGTGTTTATTTCAAAGAGAAAGAATAAAATAGTAAGGTTTATCTGCTCTTGATGTTGTAGAGAAATTGTCTTAACATTCCTCTGGCATAGATACATGCGAGAAAGCATATGTGTATACTAAACATTCTGAAAAGATAAATTTAAAGTATTTCTTTTTTTTTTTAATTTAAAGGTAATTTTATTTTATTTTTTTTTGTTTTTTTGGTTTTTTGGTTTTTTCAATTTTTATTAGATCTTTTCTTAATTTACATTTCAATTGCTATCCCCAAAGTCCCCTCCCCCTCCCCCTCCCCCCTCCCTGCTCCCCTGCCCACCCACTCCCTAGATTAGTAAATTAGGAAATGATCCAACAGTACACAATCTGTGTAACTTTTGAGTTTACAATTAACATCTATGTTCCTTCCTGCTGCTGTGACTGTTACCCAACCAACTGTGGATGTATCATGAACATCTCCTATAAGCTAGGGTTGTCTGGAGAAATTTGCAAACAGAGTGATTGAGTCTTGACTCTAAACACATTAGATGTTAGGATTTTTAAAACTCCATCCCTGCTTTCCTTCAGAATGAAAACAAAAATAGAAAGGTTGCATTTTGAGAGTTTCTGACTTTTCTTCATTAATTTGTTCTGGTAAGACTAGACTCCATTTCCCTCCAATAATCTGTTAAAACAGTGTCAATTTCATGTTTCACACACCTGTCTTTAGAGGTAGAGTTTTTCTCCAGAATGGTTGAAGTGCTCTTTGGAGTCACACAGGGTAAAATTCCAGACCCATGCTGTCCCGGTTGCTCATACCTCCATTATGGTCCGTCCTGCTGAGCCGAGATTTCCACTCACATTGTAGACCAGATTACATGCAGGTTCACTCTTTCATCTTAACGGGCTGAAGGAGAGGAGACGGGAAGCAATTTGGGGTTTGATGAGGTACCAAGCTGACACTTAGGCCTGGGTTTCTAAAATGTCCTGAAGCTAAATTCAGAAGAAATGGAGTTGATTTTTGGTAGGTTCCTGCTGCCTTTTGAATGCCACTTTATCTGCTGCTATTGGTTTTGATAGGATCATTATATAACCTGTTATTACTAAGTTCTGTAACCTTGGGCTGTCTGTGACCCTGAACTTCCTTTTGATAACTGGTTCAGGCGCATTTTACTATTTCTATCTGGGGCAGACATGGGATAATATTCTCCATAAAGTTCTGCCCTATTAATTTGTACTAATTGCTTTTAATTATAATTAAATTTTATTTGGACCTAAACTAAGCTTGCATATTCCTAAGCGCCCCGTTAGAGTAGTGTACTAGTGTTTAAATTGTAGAGACCTGACAAAAGCTAACAAGAAGATGAATCTTTCCTCTCCTGTAAAGGTTTTCCTACCTTCCTGTTCCATCTCAGATATGAATTATTGTTTAGGAAAAGGTATGAAACTGGATAACATTCAGATGAAAGAGGTTTCTAGGAACCCATGTTTATTCATAAAAATGCATTGACTTTTGATAATGCCAAGGTTTAGCCTTATCTGTTATGTGGTTGCTCATGCTTCCAGAGGGCATAAAAGTCTCCAAATGCTCCAATCCAGATCCACCTATGCTTCTGTTTAAATAGTCTTGAACTCACAAGGACACTGTATAGGATGGGAACAGAGGACCCACAATGTGACATGTAAAACCTGGTTGAAATAATGACCAGCCTAACTGTGAATTAAAACTGTAGTAAAAATTCCCATAGTGTCTCTTGATTTGTTAGTAAAGAGTTCAGGGTATATGGCATTTATGATAATCATAATATAAGATATAAGCCAGGTTGGCTGTGACTCAGTTAGGATGGGAAAGATGAATTCAAGAATTAGTGGCAATATATCCAGAATTGAATGAAGAAAGTTGAGTATAACATAAAATGAGGAACAAAAAGGGCCAAAGTTACCCTGTTTAGTATTCCCAGGACCTTTGGTTTTCAGCTTGTGTGTCATATTTTTACTTATAAGGCTAAAAACAGAAGGCTACTATAATATCAGCAGTGTACATATGGTTCAATTGGATGGATTTTAGACAGAAGCAATATGAATATTAATTAAAGTCAACATATTATAATTCTTTTTTTCTTGTGTGTCCAGTTTTCTTAATATATAATTTCTTAATTTCACATATGTATATATATATATATATNATAACATGAACTAACTAGTTCCCCCTGCGCTCATGTCTCTAGCTGCATATATGGAAGGAGATGGCCGAGTTGGCCATCATTGGGAGGAGAGGCCCCTTGGTCATACAGACTCTATATGCCCCAGAACAGGGGAATGCCAGGGCCATTACGTGGGAGGGGGTGGGTAGGGGAGCAGGGCGTGGATGCGGGAGGGTAAGGGAAAATTTCTGAATAACATGTGAAATGTAAATGAAGAAAATATCTAATAAAGAGAAAAAAAATTCCTAGGAAAATTTCATTCAGGTCATGGGAGACAAACTGTATCACATAAATCCTTGAAGTGGATATAGGGTGAGATGTATATTGAATCAACCAGACCTACGCTGAGATCTCACTGACACATGAGAAATGACACATTTAGAGGAGTTAGATGCTTTTGTGACAATAAAAGACTGTGGATTCTCATGAGCATAAAACCATTGCACACTCCAACTTCTCGTGTGTAATCCTACCTCCTGGGCTGTGCACTGGAAGCCGGGATAACTAAGCAACTCCTAGCTGAAAGAGCAATGGTATATGACCTATGCTCTGTCCACTCCTTAAAGGGAAAGTTTGTTGAGCCACATACTACCTGCATTAGAATGAATCACTAAAAGCCTTAAGTTTAATATGGTTTATAATCATCAATAAAATGACTTCCATGCCAAGATACAGAATGTCACCAGTTTGCCCTTTGATTTTCCTCCCATTCACTGTTCCCTTTCCCTGATTTTAGTTAGCATTGAATATTTAGCATTTTTTAGAATTTTATGTGGATAAAATTCCAGGCAATGCATCCTTCCTGTCTGTCTTTTTTCATTTATAGGATGATTTAGAAGTTCACCTGCTTGTCATGTGAACCAATCCTTTTTATTTAGATTCTGTAGTTCAATATATGTGTTAAGTTTTGTATATCCATTCAGCTCTAGGAAATTTTCTGTTTGTGTCTGTTCTGAATGGACTATTCTGAATGCACAGGCCATAACTTGGCACAAAAAATGCTTTCTTTCCTCTGAGAAAATACTGATTTTTTTTGCAAGTGTTGGAAATACAATAGATATGGGTTTAATTTGGAATAAAGTATGCACAGTTTTCCAGTGTGGTACAGTTTTACATTTTGATCAGCATAAATGGGAATTCAGAGTTCCCCAGATTTTTGCCAATTCTTCCTGCTATCATGCTTCTAAAATTTAAAAACAGTAACATAAATATACTGTCAATCAATATGGTTTTATTTTGCGTTTATCTAATGGCCTATGATTTGTAGTATCTTACCTGCTTATTTGTCATTCAAACAGCTTTTTATGTAACACATTTTTTCTGCTTATCATTCAACTGTCAATTTTTGATTGAATTGCATTAACTATCATCAGAATTCATATGCTTTACAGTTTAATTATTTTAAATATATTAAAATGTGTTTGATGGTCTTATCAGGTTGTTGGAGTGCAATGCATTTGAAGGACCTATATTCTGTTGCTTTTGACTACCATAGTATAACATGTTAAGTAAATATATAGAAGGTACACACATTCAAATGTAAAGTCAGCATATATTGTCAACTTCTGTTACTGTCATATGTATATATAATAAAAACATATAAATGCATGCCACCTATGTACCTCATATAAATATAATATACCTTATATCTGCATATACTACATGTACATATGAGACACACAAATTTCTTGTGTACATATCAATTTCATGGATGTGAATAGTATTGTTGGAATCATTTCTTTGTTTATTGATTTTTGTGTAGACTATCTTTCAGTTGCTAAGAATGTATAACAATTTTTTTTTACAAAAATAAAGAGTCAGGTAGTGGTGGTGCTCCCCTTTAATCCCAGCACTTGGGAGGCTGAGGCAGGTGGATTTCTGAGTTCGAGGCCAGCCTGGTCTACAGAGTGATTTCCAGGACAGCTAGGGATACACAGAGAAACCCAGCTCGAAAAGAACAAATATTAAAAAAAAAATTAAAAAAAAAAAAAAGGAAACTAGGCAGACTGCTTACTAGCTAGTCTGCTCCCCTGGAGACACCATATCCTGAGCCATCCCAGAAGATTCACTGCACTCAGGGGCAGCTGGCATGCCAGGAGATCTGTTACACACAAGGCAACTGAGCCACTGAATATAGGCTTGTTTGCTCCCCTGAAGACACCACAGCTTGAAGGGATGCCAGGAGCATCTCTATACACAGGGCAAATGGGCAACAGACACCACAGTTTGAAGACCTCCTGGGGGGCCCCATGGCATACAGGGCAACTGACCAGACTGACTGAAAGCTTCCCTGGAATGTATACAAGGAAAGAGAAACCACAGTCAGTAGACCCTGCTGGAGGACATCTTCACACAGGACAACAGCCTGACTGCTCCTCTGAAAACCCAATAGTCAGAAGGCCTCCCAGGAGATGTACTGCAGCCAGGGCAACAGATCAGTAGCTTCTCTGCCCCTCTGAAGAACGCCCAGTTGGAAGGCCACACAAGTGATCTGCCACAGCCAGGGCTTCAGGCCTACCAGGAGACCAGAAGCAACCCAGGGACAAAAGAGGCAGAATGTAGACAGAGTCACCCAGACCAGCAAACACCAGGGACAACCAGATGGAGAGAGGCTAGTGCAAGACTGTAAGCATCAGAAGCCAGTACATTTGGGCATCATTAAAACCCAGTTCTCCCACCACAACAAGCCCTGAATATACCAACATATCTGAGAATCTGGAAACTGACCTAAAATCCTATGTCACAAAGACAATAGAGCCCTTTAAGGAGGATATAAGTAACTCAAAATACAGAATACACAATCAAATGGGTGAAGGAATTGAGTAAAGCAGCCCGAGACCTAAAAGTGGAAGTAGAAACAATAAAACAAAACAAAACAAACAAACAAACAAACAAAACACCACAAATGGAGTGCAAACTAGGAAAGAGGTCAGAAATTACAGATATAAGTATCATCAACAGAATACACGAGATTGAAGAATCTCAGGTATAAAAGATACTGTAGAAGAGATTGACAGAACTGTCAAAGAAAATTAAAAATATAAAAAACTCCTAACCCAAAGCATCTAGAAAATTTAGGACACAATGGAAAAACCAAATCTAAGAATAATCTAAATAGAGGAGAATGAAGATTCCCAGCTCAAAAGACGACAAAATGTATTCAACAAAATCATAGAAAAAAACTTTCCCGACATGAAGAAAAAGATGACCATAAAGGTAAAAGAAGTCTATAAAACACCAAACAAATGGGACAAGAAAAGTAACTCCTCTTGTCACATAACTATCAAAACACTAAACCCATAGAACAAAGAAGGAATATTAAACGCTGCAAGGGAAAAGGGCCAACTATCATATAGATATAGACCTATCAGAATTATACCAGACTTCTCAACAGAGACGATAAAAGCCAGAATAGTCTGGTAACAGGTCATGTAGACTCGAAGAGAGCACAAATGCCAACCCAGGCTACTATACCCAGCAAAACTCTCAATCAACATAAATGGAGAAACCAAAATCTTCCAGGACAAAACCAAATTGAAACAGTATCTATCTATCAATCCAGCCCTTACAGAGGATCCTAAAAGGAAAACTCTAACACAAGGAAGGTATCTGCACCAAAGAAAGGACAAGATATTCAGTATCTCACAACCAAGCAAAGAGGAGAGAACCACAAGCACATAAAGCCACCTACAAAAACAAACATATCAGGAACCAACAGTCATCTGTCTTTACTAGCTCTCAATATTAATGGACTCAACTCACCTATAAAAAGACATACACTAAAAGATTGGATACACAAACAAGATGCAGCATTTTGCTACATACAAGAAACACACCTCAATAACAAAGACAGAAACTATCTCAGAATAAAAGGATGGAAAAAGGTCTTCTAAAAAAATGGCCCCAGGAAACAAGTTGGAGTTGCCATCCAATATTTGATAAAATAGACTTTCACTCAAAAGTTATCAAGTGTGATGAGGAAGAACACTTCATATTCATCAAAGGGAAAAATCCACCAAGAGAAAAATCTCAATTCTGAACATGTATGCCCTAAATAAAAGGGCACCCAAATTCATAAACAAAACAAAACAAAACAAAACTTCACTAAAGCTGAAACATATATTGAACCCCACACAATAAAAGTGGGAGACTTCAACTCCCCACTTTTACCAGTGGACAAGTCATTGAAACAGAAATTAAATAGAGACACAGTGAAATTAATAGAGGTTATGAACCAAATAGATTTAACTTATATCCACAGTACATTTTTACCCTAAAAAAAAACGAATGCATCTTCTTCTAAGCACCTCATGGTGCCTTTTCTAAAATTGATGATATAATTGGTCACTAAACAACCCTCAACAAATACAAGAAGACTGAAATAGTTCAATGCATCCTATCAGGTCATTATGACATAAGGCTTGTCTTCAATAACATCAAAAACAACATAAATCTCACATACACATGGAAAATGAACAACTCTTTACTCAATGATAACTTGCTCAAGGAAGGAAGAAAGAAAGACATAAAGAAAGACATAAAGAAAGAAAGACAGATAGATAGATAGACAGAAAGAAAGAAAGAAAGAAAGAAAGAAAGAAAGAAAGAAAAAAAGTAATTAAAGATTTCCTGGAATTTAATTAAAATGTTGACACATCATACCCAAACTTATGGAACACAATGAAAGCAGTGCTAAGAGCAAAATTCATAGCATTAAGCACCCTGGTAAAGAAACTGGAAGGATCTTATACTAGCAACTTAAAAGCCCACCTTGGAGCTCTAGAACAAAAAGAAGCATATACACCCAAGAGGAGTAGATGCCAGGAAACATTCAAATTCAGAGCCCAAATCAACCAAAGGAAACAAAGAGAATGCTACAAATAATCAACAAAACCAAAAGCTAGTTCTTTGAAAGAATAAACAAGATAGATAAACTAAATGGAGGAAATTCAAAACATAGTAAGATACTACCACAAAAGCCTATACTCAACAAAACTGGAAAATCCAGATAAAATGAATAGTTTTCTAGATAGATACAACATTCCAAAGTTAAATCAAGAGCAGGTAAACTCAATGGAGTACTACTCAGCTATTAAAAACAAATTTATATACTTTAAGGATCCGTTTACCTACCTAGACCTCCGGCAGTAGGACTCACTTCATTGGGTTAGTGTTTTCTTGAGTGTATTGTACATGAGTGACTATACACCTATAATCGGGTCTTTGGATCTGGTGGGTTCTATGTTAAATGATTTGTGTACTTTGAGTTCAAGAAGGAAGATCAAAATGTGGACACGTCACACCTTCCTAGAATTAAGCACAAAGCACACATTGAAGGAGTTACAGAGATCATGTGTGAAGCTGAATCCAAAGGATGGACCCAATGTCTGTGGCTGCCAGGGATCCATCCCACAATCAGCCACCAATCATAGACACTATAGCATATGCCAGCAAGATAGTGCTGAAAGGGCCCGGATATAGCTGTCTCGTGGGAGACTACACCAATGCCTGGCAAACATGGAGGTGGAAGCTCACAATCAGATATTAGATGGAACACAGGGTTCCCAAAGAAGGAGCTAGAGAAAGTACCCAAGGAGCTGAAGAGGCCTTCAACCCTATAGGTGGAAGAATAACATGAACTAACTAGTACCCCCTAAGCTCATGTCTCTAGCTGCATATATAGAAGAGGATGGCCTAGTTAGCCATCATTGGAAAGAGAGGCCCCTTGGTCACGCAGACTTTATATGCCCCAGTACAGGGGAACACCAGGGCCAAGATGTGGGAGCGGGAGGGTAGGGGAGCAGGGCCGGGAGGGGGGAGGGTATAGAGAACTTTCTGGATAACACTTGAAATGTAAATGAAGAAGTTATCTAATAAATATTGGAAAAAAAAAGAGCAGGTAAACTATCTAAACAGGCACACATCCCATAAGAAAATAGAGGAATTCATTTAGTTCAGAGCTAAGACAGAAGGAAAGACCATCCAGAGATTGCTCCACCCAGAGATCATTCCTATATACAACCACCAAACCCAGGCACTATTGCATATGCCAGAAAGATTTTGCTGACAGGACCTTGACATAGCTCTCTCTTGTGAGTCTAGGCCAATGCCTGGCAAATACAGAAGTGGATGCTCTCAGTAATCTATTGGATGGAACACAGGTCCCCTAATGAAGGAGCTAGAGAAAGTACTCAAGGATCTACAGGGGTCTGCAACCCTATAGGAGGAACAATGATATGAAGTAACCAGTATCCCCCAGAGCTGTGTCTCTAGTTGCATGTGTAGCAGAGGATGGCCTAGTTGGCCATCAATGGGAGGAGAAGATCATATGTCCCAGTACAGGGGAATGCCAGGGCCAGGAAGCAGAAGTGGGTGGGTTGGGGAGCAGAGTGGGGGAGGTTATAGGGGGCTTTTGGGATAGCAATTGAAATGTAAGTGAAGAAAACATCTAATAAAAAGAAAAGAAATTCTAAAAACAAAATCAAAAACAAAAACCTCCTACCCCCCAACCAAAACAAAACAAAACCCAAAAAACCTAGGGCCAGATGGATTTAGTGCAGAATTCTACCAACCTTCAAAGAAGACCTGATACCAATATTCCTCACACTCTTCCATAAAATAGAAACAGAAGGAACACTACCAAATTCATTTTATGAAGCCACAATTACTCTAATATTAAACTACACAAGGACCCTACCAAAAAAGAGAACTTCAGACCAATCTCACTTATGAATATCAATGCAAAAATGCTCAATATGATTCTTGAAAACTGAATCTAAGAACACATTAAAACGATCATTCACCAAGATCAAGTCAGCTTCATCCCAGGTATGCAAGGTTTGTTCACTATATTAAAATCCATTAACATAATCCAATATACAAACAAATTCAAAGGGGGAAAACATGATCATCTTTTTAGATGCAGAAAACGCATTTGACAAAATACAACAACCTTTCATGTTAAAAATCTTTAAAAGATCAGGAAAACAAGGCCTATACCTACACATAATAAAAGCAATATACACCAAACCAATTATCAATATCAAATTAAATGGAGACATACTTGAATCAATCCCACTAAAATCAGGGACAAGACAAGGAAGCCTACTTTTCCCATATCTATTCAATATATTACTCGAAGTGCTAGCTAGAACAATAAAACAACAAAAAAAGAAAAAGGGAATACAATTTGGCAAAAAAGAAATAGAGGTATCACAATTTGCAGATGATATGTTAGTATACATAAGTGATCCAAAAATCTCTTCCAGAGAACTTCTCCAGCTGATAGTCAACTTCAGCAAAGTGCCAGGATATAAAATTAACTCAAATAAATCAGTAGCCTTCCTTTATACAAATGATAAGCAGGTTGAGAAATAGGGAAACAACTCCCTTCACAATAGCCACAAAGAATATAAAATATCTTGGGGCAACTCTAAAACAAGTGAAAGATCTGTAAGACAACAGTTTCAAGTTTCTCGGGAAAGAAATCAAAGATCTCAGAAACTGGAGAGATCTCCCATGCTCACAGATTATCAGAATTAACATAGTAACTAACCAGTACCCCCCAGAGCTTGTGATTCTAGCTGCATATGTAGCTCTGGGGAGGAGAGGCCATTGGTCTTGGGAAGATCATATGCCCAAGTACAGGGGAATGCCAGGGCCAGGAAGCAGGAGTGAGTGGGTTGGGGAGCAGGGTGGTGGTAGGGTATAGTGGACTTTTGAAATGTAAATGAAGAAAATATCTAATTAAAAAAAATGGCCATCCTACCAAAGGTAATCTATATAGTCAATGCAATCCCCATCAAAATCCCAACACATTTCTTCAAAGACATGGAAAGAGAAATTCTCAAATTCATCTGGAAAGGCAAAACAACAACAACAACAACAACAACAAAATAACAACCAAACTAGAATAGTGAAAACAATACTTGACAATAAAATAATGGCTGGTAGAATCACCATCCCCGACCTCAAGCTTTACTACAGAGCAATAGTGATAAAAATTGCAAGGCACTGGTTCAGAGACAGACATATTGATCAATGGAATAGAATTGAAGACCCAGAAATAAAACTGCACACTTAGGTGCACTTGATCTTTGACAAGGAAGCCAAACATATACAATAGAAAAAAGAAAGCATCTTTAACAAATGGTGCTAGTCTAACTGGTGTGGATATGCAGGAAAATGAAAATAGACTCATATTTGTCAAATTGCACAAAACTCAAATCCAAGTGGATCAAGTACCTCAACATAAAACCTGATACACTGAATCTAATGGAAGAGAATATAGGAAAGAGCCTTGAACTCACTGGCACAAGGGGAAATTTCCTAAACAGAACTCCAATGTCTCATTCTCTAAGATCAAGAATTATCTCGATAGTGGAATTATCAAGATAAATGGGACCTCATGAAACTGGAAAGCTTCTGTAAGGTAAAAGACATAGCCAATAAGACAAATTGGCAACCTACATATTGGGAAAACAATCTTCACTAACCCCACATCTGATAGAGGGCTAATATCCACAATATATAAGAACTCAAGAAGCTAATCACCAAAAAACCAAACAACTCAATCAAAAACTGGGGTATAGAACTAAACCAAGAATTCTCAATAGAGGAATCTGGAATGGCTGAGAAACACCTAAAGAAATTTTCAAAGTCATTAGTGATCAGAGAAATGCAAAACAAAATGACCCTTAGATTCTACTTCATACCAATCAGAATGGCTAAGATCAAAACCTCAGGAGATAGCATATGTTGGTGAGGATGAGAAGAGGAACACTTCTCCATTGCTGGAAGGATTGCAAACTGGTACAACCACTCTGAAAATCATTCTGGAGGTTATTCAGACAATTGGAAGTACATCTACCTTATGACCCAGTATTACCACTCTTGGAAGTATACCCAACATATGCCCCACCATGCCACAGGGGCATGTGTTCCCCTATGTTCATAGAAGCCTTGTTTGTGACAGTCTGATGCTAGAAGCAACCCAGATGTCCAATGACAGAAGAACGGATACAGAAAATGTGGTTTGTTTACACAATGGAATAATACTCAACTATTATTAAGAACAAGGATATCCTGAGTTTTGCAGGCAAATGGATGGAACTAGAAAAGGTAACGCAGACTCAAAATGACGTGCATGGTATGAACTACTAATAAGTGGATATTAGTCACAAAAATACAAGTGCTGCATACCAAAGATAGAGCCCACAGAACTCAAAAAGTCATCAAGCTGAAGAGTCCAAGTGTGGATGCCTCAGTCCCACTTGCCATGGAGAAGAAAGTAACCACAAAGGAGGAGGGAGTGACCTGGGAGTGAGAAGGGAATGGGGGAGGCAGAGAGGAGAGCATGGTCTGGTATTGGGTGAGGGAAAAGGACTGAAAACCTTGAGGGCCAGCAGAAAGAATGGAAATATGCAACCTCAAGAGGTAGGAGTTTGGGGGACCCTCCAGAATATACCAGAGACCTGGGATGTGAGAGGCACTCAGGACTCAAATAGAGGGACCTTAGCTGAAATGCCCTACATTGGGGAGAGGGAACTAGTAGAGCATGTCTCCAGCAGAAAGACAGGGCAACAAGTGTGGGATCGAGTTGCCACCCCACAGTCAAAAATCTGACCCACAATTGTTCCTGTCTGAAAGAACTGCAGGGATGGAAATGCAAAGGAGCCTGAGGATAAGATGGTTCAGTGACATGCCCTAAGTGCTATCCAGTTCCAGGGAAGGCCTTAAGGCCTGACACTATTACTGAGGCTATGGAGCACTCACAAAAAGAGGCCTATCATTACAGCCCTTCAAAAGACCCAACAAGCAGCCGAAAGAGTCAGATGCAGATATTTGCACCCAACCAATGGACAGATGATGCTGACCCCTGTGGTTGAATTAGGGGAAAGTGGAAAGAAGCTGAGTAAGATGGCAACGCTGTAGGAGGACCAGCAGTCTCAATTAACCTGGACCCCTTAACCTCTCAGATACTGGAACACCAACCAGGCAGCTTACACCAGCTGATATGAGGCCCCCAACACATATGCAGCAGAGGAATGCCAGGTCTGGGTTCAGTCAAAGAAGATGTACTTAACCCTTAAGAGATTGGAGGCCCCAGAGAGTTTAGAGCTCTAGTAAAGTGGGTGATGGGGACATCCCTGTGGAGACAGAGGGACATGGAGGAGGTATTGGATGTGGAACAGTTGGAGGGGGAATGGGAGAAAAATACAATATGGAGTTTAAAATAAATACATTTCAAAAAAGAAAATATTACAGAAAACCACAATGACTCAAAATGCAAAATTGTAGGTCCCAGTCCCCTCCCCCAATACATCTATAGTATAATTCTCACACCTAAGTCTCAGGGAACATTGAAGAAGAACAGGTAGAATGATTCTAAGATACAGAGGATTAGGGAGTTTGCTGTGAGATTCTGTACTGTACTAATGTCAGAAGCTACACACATAAACTCTGATCAATATGACTGCCTAACCATGAACTGAACAAGTACAACAATAGATAAGTGAAAGTGGATGGGGAAAAGACCAAGAAGCTTCAATCCTTGACAAAGAAATGTACATAACTAAGGAATGCTGTGGGGACAAACACATCAATTGGTTATCTAATACCCAATTATCAGCCCTGAAAACACACATATACAGAATGAAAAACATATATATATATATGCCATCTTGGTAGTAGAGGTAGAAAGTTATTTGAATTTTTAAGAGATTGTAGCTTTCATTTTACTAAGGATAATTCCATTATGTAAGTTGGCTGACTTTTTTAAAAGCTAATTTTCATGTATGAATAGGTCTAAGTTAGGGATATGTGTGTGTGTGTGTGTGTGTGTGTGTGTGTGTGTCAGCAATTAATGAAAAAGGAGTTCATGAATTTGAAAGAGTGAGGAGGGCTATATGGGAGGATTCACATACAGTGTGCCCTCGTCTTCTGTGGACAGGCTATGTAGTAGACCTCCAGTGGGGAATCAGTAAGCTTATATCCCTGCATGATCTATCTTCTGGATGTGAATATGTTGTCTTCGTTTATCATACTGGTGCCCCACTATCACATATAGACTTACCATATCTCTTGCATATCATAAAGATATGCTGCATAGCACCAATGCCAGGTTATATTAGAGCAATGGCTTGGCATTCGTGAGCCTAACTTGTTTCACTGTGCATCCTATTTTGGAGATGCATCCCATCTTGAATCACTGTCTTTTGTATTCTGCTTTACAGTGAGTCCTTTGGTAGAATTCATAACCCATAGTAAAAATTAATGGGACCTGCAGACTCTATCTAGATAGAATCACTGAGGCCCCAGAGCCCTTTTCAGTGAAAGGAAGATTAATATATTCTGCACAAAACCTGAGTAGAAGAAGGGGAGATGCCAGATAAAGAGATCAAGGGCAAAGGAGGCAGTTAAGCCAAGCCATGGCCACAAACACAGATACAATGTTGTATAACAGGTATGTAATCTGTCTACAGGGTTGATATAAAAATATTTATTCTCCTCCCCGTTATGGAGAGTGACTTTATGTGGGACATATTGTTTCAAGTAACATTTAAAATTTCAGTTTTCACCTATATCAATAACAAGAGTGTTGTTATAGAGTGATGTTACGTGGTGATGTTTCAAAAAGTGCCATCTTGGTGGTAGAGCTAGAAAATTATTTGATCTTTTAAGAGTATGTAGCTTTCATTTTACTAAGGATAATTACATTATGTAAGTTGGCTCACTTTTTTAAAATCTAATTTTCATGTTTGAATAGAATGTTTAAGTTAGGGATCAAAAGAAACGGCATTAGTTGGACAGTTTAATTTACATTTGCTTCTTTATGTTATAACCTCTGTTTAGAGAATTTTGCCTTCTAATATTACATGCTCTGTTTAGAGACTGACATCCCTCAGGGTTTTGTTTGGAAGCAATGAAAACCTCTTAAAGTGAAAATCAAACCAGAGTAAAACAAATACCCACCATCAAAAAAATGTCCCCAGTATCCCACTTCCTCTTCAGCTGAGCACAAGTACGCAATCAAGCCTCAGCAGGTCAGAGGCAGCCAATCTGACTTCTGATGCAAGTGCTTATGTCTCACCTACACAAGAAGAAAAGAGCCCCCACATACATATACATATACACATACACATAGAGCTCATGTAAGCACACATTAACTGGTTTCCCCATGCAAAATTATTGAGATGCTGCCATTGTAAAACACCACCAATTTTGTTTTCTCTTGTATGGTGAATCCTTGGGTATAATACATATCCCACAGTAAAAATTAATGCAACCTGCAGATGCAACCTAGATTCATATACACATGTGTGACACATCTAGACATATAAAACACAGAGATATAGACACACATCTTACACACACATAGACATAATAGCATATTAAGATACAGAAAATGTGGTACACTTATACAATGGAGTACTATAGCTATTAAAATACTTAGTACTTTAAAGCTATTTAGTACTCAGCTATTAAAAATGATGAATTCATTAGGTTCTTAGGCAAATGGATAATACTAGAAAATATCATCCAAAGTGAGGTAACCCAGTCACAAAAGAACACATATGGTATGTACTCATTGATAAGTGGATATTAGCCTAGAAATGTGGAATATCCAAGATAGAATTCACAGACCACATGAAGCTCAAGAAGAAGGAAGACCACAGTGTGGATACTTCAGTCCTTCTTAGAAGGAGGGATTGAAATACCCATGGGGGGAGATACAGAGACAAAATTTGGAGGAGAAACTGATGGAAAGGCCATCCAGTGACTGCTCCACCAGGGTATCCACCCCATATACAGTTCCCAAACCCAGACACTATTGTGGATGCCAACAAGTGCTTGCTGACAGGAGCCTGATATAGCTGTCTCCTGAGAGTCTCTTCCAGTGCCTGACAAATACAGAAGTGGTTGCTCACAGCCATCAATTGGAATGAGCACAGGGTCCTCAATGAAGAAGCTAGAGAAAGGACCCAAGGAGCTGAAGGTGTTTGCAGCCCCATAGAAGGAACAACAATATGAACCAACCAGTAACCCCAGAGCTCCCAGGGCTAAGCAACCAACCAAAGAGTACACATGAAGGAACTCAAGGCTCCAGACACATATGTAGCAGAGAATGGCCTTGTGGGACATTAATGAGAGGAGAGGCCCTTAGTCTTGTGAAGGCTCTATGCGCCAGTGTAGGGGAATGCCAGGACAGAGAAGGGGGAGTGGGTTAGTGAGCAGGGGGACAGGGAGTAGGATGGGGGATGGAAGGGAAATAAAGAAAGGGAATAAAATGCAAAATGTAAATAAAGAAAACACCTAATAAAAAACAGAAAAAACCCAAATATTATTTAAAAAATATTTTTCCTTTCCATAAGAATTAGAAATACCAAAGTTCCATGCTATAAGAATTGCTATGTGCAATGGTAATATAACATTTAGTAAAATGATTACCATTTCAATATAAATTGTATTCACTTTGAGATTCTTAACATGTAAGTATAGATAGAATGAACAACACAAAAGATGTATACACACACATACACATACACACATATACACACACATATATCTATATAATTATAATACACGAATAAGTAGACACACAAGTAGAAATTTATATCCAGATGCATACCCATGTAACATGAAAAATTATGTATGTACACATAAACATAAACATATGTACATACATCCACATAAATGTATGCACACATGCATAGTACATATACATTCATACATGTACACCTGTACATGAACACAAACACAAACCAAAACGAACCAACCAAATAACAAATGCAGTGGTTGCAGAGACCCCTCAGGCTTGAAGAGACAGTGCAACCAGCTCAGCCTCAGTGGCATCATGCAAGAGACCTGTGCGGTGACATCTTACCCGTCATGCAGACCTTGATAGAGAATCCCATCTGTGGGATTCCCATTTTGCATGTGTTTTTCTTCAATTCCCTTTAGTCTGGCAGTCAGTATACAATATTTCTTTGGGAATGTGTGTGTGTGTGTGTGTGTGTGTGTGTGTGTGTGTGTGTGTGTTTTCTCCAGCTGTGACATGACAGTAAACTAGTCGTCTTGTAGAAATGTCCCTACATGTTGATTTCTCAGTAAGGGTTATGCAAACCCTCACTGGCAGTTAGCAGTCTTACTGTTATAGAAAAGGTTTATCTTGATCAACTGAGTAATCAGCTGATAACTGCTTATTTCTCACATATCTACTTAGGAGAGGAATACTTTGAGAGCTTATAAGTGTCCTTTCAATTTTTCATCTTATTTAGCTGTTGATGAACTTTAATATGGACAGCCATATTCCCATTTCACTTCTAATTCTTGAGACCCGGTCAAGTCACTTAATCTCGCTGAGACTTGGCTTCTGTCGTTAAAATGCAGATGGTCATAGAATCGTGATGACGTTGGAATGGCAACATTGGTCTAAAACTGTGAATGGTATTTAACACGCATATATCTTCCTCTATTATTAACATGTATATATCTTCCTCTAGTATTAACATGCATATATCTTCCTTTAGTTATGTTAGCATATATACCTATTGTTAAACATTTGTCCTCCAAGGTTTGTATCATGTACATAATAGAGAATTCAGAAAGATATCCTAAAAATAAAATACTTAATAAATATAAAACTGTTAGCACTGTACAATGCTCTGGGTTGTACAATGGATCAGAGATCTAGAGGAACATTGGGTAGGAATTAGGAGAGTGTCCGTAGCAAGGGCTCCTATGACATGAATCAAGAATAGGTTTAATATTTAAGAACTGTCCACTGCATGACTAAACCACTAGGATGGAGGCTTCACCAAGTATTCTGTGTTATAAGAGGGACACACATTCAACTTTGACTCTCTTTGGTCATGTGGCAGATATATGTGGAGATCCTGGCACTAATAAGGAACATAAATGAAAGGGTGGAAATGAGGAGTTTCTGCAGAAACAGCTCTCCTGGAGTGTATGTCACCTCCCATTGGCAGAGACTGGGCAGACTCATATACAAAACTCTTGGGATGGGCACTCTGCTACTCTGTAAGCTTTGTTTTCCCTTTCTGTTTGTGCAGGTGAGGAGATATGAGGATTTTTGTAGATGACTTAGCTCAAAGAGGAGAGTGCTACAGATTTGTGCGGAACCTGCCTTCCCTACTCCTGGTCTGCAGTAATTCCATCACATCTATTTTTTTAATGTGATATATTTTTGGCTTAGTCTTCACTGAACACTTTATTTTTCTCTGTAGTATATTGTTAAATAGATGAATTATAGTTATTCAATTAATTAGTACCGATATATTCAAGGGATCTGAAGTACTCAGATCTCTTTTATTCACCAGAAAGCGTCTGATTCTGATGTCACAGAACTAAAATGAATTCAACTCTTAAGTTAGGACATACTAACTTGTGACTCTGTTTGGGACTGTCATGGCTGGAAGTCATCCCTTCTCTCAGAATGCAAACACATGTGCACGCATGCACACACACACACACACACACACACACACACACAGGGCATGATTTCTGAGTAGAAATATATCAAGGCAAAAACCTTTGGACTATTAATAGAAAATAGTATGATGAATATATTTAAGTTTCACTTTTTAATGCATCATCAGAAACCATTGGTTTTTCAGGGTTTCAGGAGATTGCCATTTTCTAAAGGGAAACATTGATCAGGTATGAGGAGAAGAGGAGGTGAAATGTCCCTTTTGAATAATTTATACTACTATTCTCTTTTATTCCAAGATTATTATGGTGATTATTAATTTGTCAGTCAAGTAAATTTGTTATTCATGTTTCTTTTTAGGGTCTAAAGTGCATTGCTAATTCCTAAGCGGCAAACTACACTATCTGCATTTTCACCTACACAGTGTCAGTAAGATTTCATTTTCGGCCTTGCAAATGGAAAGCACAGCTTCACTAATTGGCTGGATGAAACAGCAATTCTAATACCTTAGCTATTCGGTCAATCTCTTCTCATTTCTCTAAAGGTCAGGAATATATACACACATGCAAATGTGTTTTTCACATTGGGAAAATAGATAGGTTAAAGTAATAGTGTAGTTAGAAACCTTAATTCTAATGAAAAGTTGCTAGTGAGTAGTCCATACAGCCTTCGAACAAGAGCACCATTGCCAGGATTTAAAGCGGTGATTTGTGTCTCCAGGATCTGTTTTATTATCTTTAACGTAATTGCTCTGGGAAGAATGAGAGTTTTCGATAAAAAGCTTACTGCATTTCCCTGTGTAGACATCTGACAAACCCAATCTTTGTTTCCACTCTTAAAATTTGATTTATTTAGTTTACTTTTATGTTGATACACAATCTTAGAGTTTACCTGAAAATAATCAATGATAACCTTGGTATTTGTACTAAGAAACAACTTTCCCAGCTAGGGATTATTAATTCTCAATACTTGTATTGTTTAAAAATATCATTCAGTAACATGGCAATTTTATAAAGTGATTGTGCAATATTACACATCTATTTCCTGTGGAATTTATTGCTGCCTGCCTCCACATGTCATTTCTCAGTCTCAAATTCACAACTCTATGCTATCAGATGGTTTGGCATCTTGACTCCAGGATGACTTGCCCTCACTTTTCTCAGCCTGATAACCTTTATTGCCTATCCATTTAGACCTTCTGTTGTGTTTCCTGGGGACATAAAATAGGAACAGAAGTGTAATTCCTAATTCTGACAGGCAAGCAGTTTATACCCCAAAGCATGGAATTTGATTACCTTTGCTATCTGAACTTCCATATTTGTGTTGATTTGAATATGCTTGGTTCAAGGAGTGGCACTATTAGGAGGTGTGTCCTTGTTGTAGTAGACTTGAGTGTTTTTTGAAGAAGTGTGCCATTGTAGGGGTAGTCTGTGAGAGTCTTCTCCTAGCTGTTTGAAGCCAGCTTGCTCCTGGCTTACTCTGGATGAAGATGTAGAACTTTCAGCTCCTCCTCTGCCATGACTGGTGCTGCCATACTCCCATCTCGGTGATAATGGACTGAACCCTGAACCTGTAAGCCAGCTTCAAAGAATTGTTATCCTTTTATAAGGCCTGCCTTGATCTTCAGAGCAATGGAAACCCAAATGAAGACAATATTTGATACAGTTTTTAGTGATCACAAAATTACCCAGGCCTGTGTGAGCAAACAATTCTAGAAGTAGGCTTGCTACCACCCCTCCAGTACAGCAGGCTTTATTGACTGCTTTCATCCTTTGCAGTGAACAGGGGTGTCACATCTGAGGGTAACACTGATTTGTTCCTCAATCATTAATCATGGCAGGAAAAGTAAAACTATTTCTAGATACAAATTGTGGCACATTTTTGGCACATCTCTGAACATAATGCTAGATGTCAGAGTTCTTTTAGGGCTTCTACAAAGCTGCCACAAATCAGATGAGCTAAAATAACAGAAATGTACTTTTGTCAGCAGAGCAATCTATGACCAGGGAAGAAGTAGCTCTGTTGTTTGGAAAGCATCCATTTTCTTCTTCAAAGATGGCAGTCATTTGAAGTCATGATGTCTTCTTCCAGCATGACTTTCCAGACTCTACAAGTTAGTACCTACCCCATGTGGTTGCAGCAAGCTATCACCTTCCAGTGCCATCAACTCCAAACATATGGCTTTCAGAACTAGGTTCAGGATATAAGTTTAGAGAAAGGCACACTCAGTCCATGCATACAGCAATGACATTGTCACTTGGTATAATCAATTCATTACCCTTTCTCTATGAGTGTCCTACTCACAGTCACTCACACTCATAACCCACAGGTAGTGTTATACAGGATCCAATTGTTCAAAACTGCCCTGACAAAAACCTGTTTTTGGCAAAAATTATTTTAAAATTGATTTTTCTTAATTTTTGTTTTTTTTTTAAAGACAGTATTTTTATTTAGCCTTGGTTATCCTGGAACTCACTCCATAGACCAGGCTGACCTCATACTCCGAGACTGGCCTTTCTTAGGCTCCTGAGTGCTGAGATTATAGATGTGCACTACCACCTCCCAGCTTTTTCTTAATTTCCAAGTTAACATAAAAGTATTGGTTTTGGTTATGTATTTTAATTCAGACATATTTTTATGCTTGCTCTTATTGGTCCTCACTCCCACTGCCATCCCTTGTCTACCTTGCCCCCCATTACTGCTGCTATTCCTCATCTGGACTAACCTCCCCTATGTGTACAGTTATACTCTCCTTTCCCAGTTCCTCACACTTAAGATCTCTCTCTCTCTCTCTCTCTCTCTCTCTCTCTGTATTTACACATACACACACACAAGTTGAGAGTGCACGTCAGAGAAAGTACATCTAATATTTATCTTATTCTGACTTATTTCCCTTCAAATAATATACTTTCCTCCTTCCTGATCAATGAATACAAGTCAATTGTATATATTTACCACATTTTTGCCTTTTTATGCATTCATTTGTTAGTGAACACCAAAGTTGATTCTATAACTTTCCTGTTGGGAATAGTCTTACCAAAGCACAAATGTGCAAGTTATCTCTGTGATGTGCAGACGTGCATAGTCTCAGACACTCATTGAAGAATAGAGCAGATCTATCAGTTGTATGATGATTCTGCCCTTAGTGCTGCTGAGCCTTCATACAGATTAACATTTATATTCCATAAAACAGTATGCCAGGGTTCCTCTTTCCTGCCTTGTTTGATGATGACACTCGCTGTAATCTTAAAATCAAATGACTTGTTTAACTTGTCCTCTTATGATCTTGAACCAGATCTCAGCATAGCTATCAATACCCTGCAATTTAGAACATATCCATTCTCTCTTGAGTCCCATGCATGGTGCCATCTTAATTTCCTTATAATTTTAATCACTCATCCCTAATTTTGTTTGCTAATCCAGCATCTAATCTAAAAATTTAAACCTGAACATGACTTTCCAGACCCTACAAGTTAGTACCTACCCCATGTGGTTGCAGCAACCCTTAGGTAGGACCTTGGGATGCGAAGTCACTCATGAAAATGGAACCCTCATAAGTAAGATTAGTGCCCTTCTCAAAGTGGCCTGAAGAAATTTATTTGTCCTTTCTATCATGTGAGGATATAGCCAGAAATGGTCATTTTTGAAGAGTGAATCTGTTGTCAATTTGATTTTGAACTTCTTGGCCTCAATGACTATAAGTACCCAGGGACTACTATCAACTTGCAAATTAACAATCTAGATCATTGTCATATTAGCCTAAAGGACAATTACATGAAACTATTTCTTTATGGCATTGCCACACTTATATCCATTTAGCTGCTTCCCACTTTTTCTTATTCTTTAAAAGATCTTTTAAGTGTATGCATGTTTTGTTTGCATGTATTATGTGAAGCATGTGCATTCCATGCTCATGGAGGCAGAAGAGAGTGTCAAATCCTCTCCTACTCACAGGAGATTGTGGAGAGCCACCAAGTGTGTGGTGGAGCCTGAATTCAGGATTTTTGCAAGAGCAGCAAACTCTATTAGCTGCTAAGCCATTTCTCCATCCTACACTTGTTCTTATTCTTGGGGGTTTAATGTATGCTACCAAGTGCTAACACCCAGCACAGGGCAAGGGATAGGCCTTAGTAGTATGCTATAAGAAACCCTGTGTTTGATACTCAGCACTGTATAAATTGGGCATGATGTAGCTTGCCTGTAATCCAAGTACTTGAAAGGAATGATGTTTTTTGTTGATCAAGGTCATCTTAAGTTGCATAGTGAGTTCAAGGCCAGTATGGACTATATAGAACCCTACCTCAATAAATATTCATCAGATTTTTGACAAAAAATCATAATGAATAAGATGAACATAATCTTTGCCTTAAAACAATCCATATTGTAAAGGAGAAATAGACAAAATAAAACATGGCAAAAATAAGCAAATTATAAATTTAAATCATTTTATCAAGGAAAAGAAAATAGAGATAACCACCAAAGTCAGTATTAAGTATTATACTAAAATGGAGAATCTCCACTTTTAATTTTGTTTTTCATTCTGTTCTATGAATGTAAGCTCTGGGCACTTTCCCTTCCACCTTTCCTTGTTCTTTAGCAGATAGTGACTGAGTTTACTAAGAACAGTCATCATTCAGGTCTCTTCTATGTTCCTACCTCGTGGAATTAAACTGTAGGCTATGGAACTCAGGGTTAACAAGCTTAGACTCCCAATCTGTGAAGAAAACCTGCTTTACATAAGTCCCTCTTCTCTATACTACCACCACCAGAAGATGCCATCTGGTAGAGAGAGAAGGGTCTCTACAGCTCACCCACTTCCCACCATGTTAAAGCCAGCTCTGCTCTCTTGGGAGACAGCTGCTCCTGCTGGGCTCAGGAAGCCTTCCAGACTTGTGAGTGTAATCTTACAGACCTGAGCATCCACAGCAGAGCTTGCAAATGTGGTTCATGTTTCAAATTTGGTCCAAAGGCTGTTTATATTTTTAAAGGTTGCATAAAAAACAAAGACAGATTCATAACAGAGACCCTGTGTGGCTCACAAAGTCTAAAATATTTACTGTCTAACCCCTTGCAAAAAGTGCTGTGGTCTCTGAAAATGGAACATGAGTCCAGTAACCTAAAAAATTAAACGACAATTTTGGAAGAATAGAATATATATGGATAAGTTATGATTCTGTTGAGTGAAGGCATATGACTTTGTGTTGGTGATGTTATAAGTATGGACTGTGTGTGCAGGAATTTGTCTTTATAGTTTTTAGAGACTCATTACCATGACCAATTTTTGAAGTTATGTAGTTAGCTTCTATCTCTGGAAAGAAAGCTAAACATTATTTAGATTCCTTATCTCTTGCTATATTTTAAAGGACATTACATTCTTCTCTAGGCTTTTCTTTTTTATAGAGAAATACAAACACACACACACACATATATATATATATATATATATACACACACACACATATATATGTATATACATATATATACACACACACATATATATACACACTTATTTGTTTATGTATATGGATGTATATGGATGTATATGTATATGTATACAGGGCTTCAAGGTGTTGCTGTTTCAGCTGGATTTACATGGTCATGGGGTCCTGTGGACTTCAGGACAGGACTGTTCACAGAGCTACAGAAGCTTCAGGAAGCAGGTCTATTGGATGTAATTATCCACCTCTGAGGATCTTCCTTCCTGTGATATCAGGCTTCTCGACAATATTTTCTATGTTTAAGCTATTACTTGTATTTCTCAATAAGATTTGTAAATAGAGAACACTGTTAAAGAGCTTAAATTCTACTAGGTGTGGTGTGAAGGTCTACACTTAAATTGCTGTTTCTAGACCTATGTGTTGATTCATTACTCCCAAATTTATTGTTTCTTGTGTATTTATGACCTAACTTTAGCTCAGAACTAGAGCTAATATTATTCTAAGAGAAGGTTCAATAGCTCTGAGCCTTCCAGGGTGAGTGTTAGTAGAAATTCTCAGGAATACTGGACCCAAGATCTTTTCTTCTAGGAAATGTAGACCATGTCCCAAGATAGAAGTCCTCCTCAAGTCAGCAGATGCTATCAATGCTATTTATCTTGGTTTAGTTTCTATTGCTGTTATAAAAACATAGGCAGAGCTACTTGGAGAAAATGGAGTTTGTTTCAGTTTACATGTTCCAAGCATGGTCCATCATTAAGGGACGTCAAAGCAGCAATTCAAGGCAGGAACCTGGGCCAGGAACTGAAACCATTGGGGAGGGCTATTACTACTTGGTCCTTATGGCTTTCTTAGCCTGCCTTCTTATAGAACCCAGGCACACCAGCTTAGAGTGTACTGCTCACTGTGAACTGGACCCTCTCATATCAATTGTTCATCAAGAAAATGACCTATGGGCTATTTTGATGGGGAGCATTTTTTCTACTGGGTTTACTGCTTTCAAAATTACAATAACTTATATCAAGTTGACATAAAACTAGCAAGAACACACCAAAAACTACTTAAAGGCAGAATGGAACTTAAAATGTGTGGAATGCACTGGCTGAGAAAGATGTTTGGCTACCTTGTGATTGAAGCTACAGATGTTTGCAAAGTTCTGAGGCTCCTAAGAATGAAAACAGTGTATCTAATGAAATCTTCTGCACTCACTCTAAAATTACACTTTGATGACAATTTGATTCTCTGTTCCCTGATTATTGATCTTGACAATAATACACTGCAGAAGATGAAACCAAGAGCCCCTCTTTTTTTCCACCTCCTCCTTTTCCTCCTCCTCTTCACCCCTCCCACCTTGTTTTTTCTTTGCTTTCTCTATCCTTCTTTCATAATTCTTCTTTTTCCTCTTTCATTTTTTCACTCTCCATTTCCCTTGTCTTCTTCCTTCTTTACCCTTCCAAAATCCTTTCCTCTGATTCTTTCTATTCCTTCTCTATGAATATCTTTCCTCTCTTATGTTAAGACTACTGATTTCTGTAAAGGTTTGGTAACAGTGTATGCTAGGATAACAAAAAAATACTCTATTCTAGGATTTTAGGAGTGCTCCCCACTCCTCTTTGCAACTGTACAAAGGATACAAGGTTCATGTGTTTGTAGATGAACTATAGAGAAATCAGAATTATTAAGAACACGGGCTTTTTTCTTCAACTGAAGACATTGACACCTGTTCAACTGGAGGGCTGGGGTTGATTCTGTTGTTTGGTAACCTGGTGATCTTTCGCTAGTCTATGGAGCCACCCAAATCCACTCAGAATACTGAATGCTGTTTCTTATTCAACAGAACTTATCCTTATGAAAGAGGTCACATGTATTTTGCATAAGAGATTGTTATTATGCTTATTACAAATCTTTCTTTCTGAGGCCCAGATCCTTGATTGTCATTTCTCATTTAATAGAACCCATCCTTAAGCTTATACAAACCCTTTCACTCTAGGCCTCTATCCTGAGCACTGTTCTCAGTCAAATGAACCCATAATTTTGGAAAAGAACACAGGTACTTTGCTAAGGAGATATATTTTGCAAAGGAGTTTCAATGTATCTGTGACTAAAGTTTGGTAGTTATCAATATTTTGAGAAAACTTTCCCCCCAAAGTTTTATTTTGCTAAAAATGTAAAAAGTAAACTTCTTTGCATTAGGCCCCAGAAGTTTGAGCTGGCATCAGTTAACTAATTCAAGTTAAACTGAATATTTCTTCTTGCCTCTCTGCAGATCATCTCAGTGCAGGCAGTGATGCTTGCTGGGAACCCAGAACTATAGAATTGTATTAACTTAAAACGTCTGTGATTTCTTAAGTTAACAGTATTGATTCTGAAGTTGCTTTGTGACAAAGATTCTTTAGATGATCACATTTTTAATCAGAACTTCCTGAAATTTCTCAGGTGGCCTGTACACTGGTTAATAAAAGTCAATCTTGGTAAAGGTCCTTGTTTAGTCTTTTTTTAGTAAGAATCTTTGAGACTTGATAACCAACCATTATTATTCAAAATTGCTCTGTATATCTAAAGATGTTACTCATTCTCTGCCATCCACCAGAAAATTTGTGATCTCCTTGGCCTGTCTTTCCTAAGAATTCTGCAGGGTTTATTACTTATAATGTCTCTTACCCTGAAGTTTTATTTTAGCAAATTTTTATCCACTGATATTTGTAGTTGAACCCATTCTCTATCTGTCACTACAAAATTCCACTGTGGTGATCATTACACCTCTTCCTGTGATGATTTTGGAACCTGATTATATTATAATTAGTATCCTTGGATATTCTTTTCCTTGACACCTTAATTTTCAAATAATTTATACTAGTTATTTTCTTTACTGCTGTGAAAGAACAGCAGACAAGGGCACTTTAGCTCATAATTAAAAGGGATACAGCCTATCATGAGGGAAAACACTGACAGAGTGTAAGCCATGTTTCTACATTGATTCCACACTCAGGACCCAGAGGCAAATCCATGCTAGTGCTTACCCAGTTCCATCTTTCTAGTTAGTCTTGTGTCTCAGACTATGAAATGGTGTTACACTCAGAGTAAGCCTTTCTTCCTCAATTAAGCCTTTCTGAAAGTACTCCCATAGAGGAATCAAGATATGTGTCTCCATAGAGATTCTAAATCTCATGAAGTTATCAGTCATACCTAACCATAAGGTAGACTCTACAATGGTATTAGAATTCTTTGATTGAACACTAGACAGAACATGAAATAGCCTTAATTTTACATTTTGATTTTTCTAAAGTTTACATACAAAGACAACAGAATTTCACCTGGAATGCTTTTTAGTGATAGTTTTGTTTGTTTTTTGTTTGTTTGTTTTAGTTTTCTTTGTTTGATATCAGGATAATCTATCAAACCAGTACCACTTGTTTTTTTCCCCAATACTCAAGTAAAAATTAGCATGAAACTCAGTGATATGAAAGACTCTTAGTTTGAAGTCATGACTCATTTGATGACTAACTGCTATTCTAAGTTACATTTGCACTTTCTTATTTCCATCGTTCAATCTTCTTTTCTTAATTTTCTTCTCAATTCATATTTCTTTTACTTCCTATGAGAGCAGAAAGTAGAAAATTTGTTTTATTCACATTTCATATTCTTCAATTCTATCACAGTATTTAATAAACTAAGATGTCTAAAATCAAAGTCTACCCACTGCAGCCTTCATGATTTCAGTTGAAAACATTTTAAACCACAATCTGCTGAACTCTCCTTTTAAACATTTCCCTGTTGTCTTAGTTAATGTTTTATTGCTGTGAAGAGACATCATGACCACGGCAACTCATAAAAAAATATATAATGGAGGCTGGTATACAGTTCAGAGGTTTAGTCTATTTTTGTAATGGCAGGATCCATGATGATATTCAGGCAGACATGGTACTGGAGAGGTAACTGAGGATTCTATATCTGGATCTGTAGGCAACAGGAAGAGTGAATGAGCCACTGGGCTTGTCTTGCTTCTGAAACCTCAAAGTCTATTTATCCTCTGGGACACACTTCTCCCTACAAGGCCACACCTACTTCAATAAGAATACATCTACAATAATGTCACTCCCTATTATTGTATGGGGGCCATTTTCATTCTAACCACACCTGTAGTCACCAAACGCTGGACATTCTAATTTCTGTCATAATTCTTTGAATACTTTGTGGGCCATATTTGGGTTATAGAGAACTCTCTCAATGTCTTCCTGACCACCTTGTCTAGCTTTGTGTGTTTGCCTCATAGTCCCTTCTAGAATTTCTAATACAGTTTATACTTTCATTTGTTTTCTTAATATTAATCTCGTCCAGTATATAGTGAGCACCTAGTGGCCAGAAACATGCTAATCTTAAAAATTAGAATTTTACTCATGACTTGACACATAGACATTTTCTTAGAGTTTTGTTTGATGTGGACACCATGACCATGGCAACTCTCACAAAGAAAACCATTTAATTAAGTCGGCTTACAGTTTAAAGTTCATTCTCATCATGGTGGGAAGCATGGCAGTGTGCAGGTAGACATCCTGCTAGAGAAGGAGCTGAGTTCTACATCTTGATCCACAGGAAGCAGAAAAGAGACTGTGTACCACACTGAGTATAGCTTGAGCATATAAAAAGCACAAAGTCTGCCTGTAGAGTGACACACTTCCTCCAACAAGGCACATCTACTCCATCGATTCCATCCCTCCTAATAGTGCACTTTCTATGGCCAAACATTCAAAAACATGATTCTACGGGGTCACTACTATTCAAATCACAGCAGAAGGTCTCAAAATCTTTTATCAAATAAATAAAGGAAACTGGACAAAAGAATAATTCTGATTGATTGCTGGTGTTCTTCAGAAAGATTCAGTCCTAAATGTTTACAAAAGAAATCTGTGTGGCTAGTCTATTCAAAGTTCATTTTATGGTTTTAAAGTTTTAATTTTATGTTATAATGCATTCTAATTATTTATTCTCACCCCTGTTGTCTCCTTCCCACTCTCATTGTGACACTCACTCTATATATTCATGTAGATTCCCTTTCCCATATTCATGTATTTTGCTTGTTTTTTTTTTTTTAAACACTGCTTATTTTAACCAGGTCTCCACGAACATGGGTATGTAACTGTCCATCAGAATACATTGTTCTCACTGGTGGTTTTACAAATGAAGACAGTGATACCTTTACCCATAGCCTCTACCATAGCCTATAGTTCCTCAAAAAGGGATAGAGTCCCCCAAACCAACCCCTTTCTCATCTATACGTTAGTGTTGAGAGTCTTAGTCTTCTGCAGGCCAGTGTAAGCAACCACCACTATCCTATATTTATGGTTGTTTATGGTTGATATGATCATATTATGCCCAGAATATGGTATTCACTAACACACCCCACCCTGCTCTTGTATTCTTTCTACCATCTCCTCCAAGAGGTTCCTCAAACCTCAGAGGGCATGATATATATGTCTTTTTAACTTTAAATTTTCCAATTCCTATTTTTAATAATGTTTCCTAAATGCTTTAACCTTTCTTGTAACCCACCGCTCACTGGAGGATACGGTAATGGTGGTGAGTGGTTCTTCTTAGAAAGGTTCATTGGAGCAACTTCAGTCTGTGTTATCTTGAAATTAGCAGTTCAGTTCACAGGTTGGCAGGGGCAGCTTGATCCACTCGCAAACACTTCGACACCAGCAGTCCTGTTCTGTTAGCAACACAGAGGCATGACCTATCAGTCCCAGCCACGCCTCAGCCTCCTCTCAAGTCAACAAGAGGTCCCCAGAAAGACACCAGGAGGAGTTCTTGGCTGCGTTTCTCTCAAGGAATTGAAGGTCAGCAAGACTTGACTTCCACAAGAATTACACAGCTAGCTGTAACAACAAGCCAACCTCTGTCTCCATTACTCCATCGAGTCCTATTTATACCCTTCAAACATCATGTGTCCTCCATATGCCTTGCCTCAGCACAGGTCTTGCCTCAGCGCATGCATCCATTCAGCCTGAGTCCTATCAAATGGAGCTGAACTATGCAATATAAGGCAGACCAATGCATTCATGTTGTTAGCAAAGAATCCTTTATTACACATCCTTTCACATATTTGCTTTAGCAGAATGTTCTCTCTCCTGTTTTTACTTCAGTTAAACATTCCTTTGGGAATATGCCTTAGCCTTTCACCTGTGTCCAGTTCAGGAAAACAGTCCTTCCTGTGTTTGCCCCAGCAAAACATTATCCAACGCAGCCGACTCTCCAAAGAACCCTTAAGTTTCTACTTCAGGTCTTGTCAACTTTTACTTATTCTAAGCACCCTTAAACAGTTTCCAGTCTTCAAATTTACCATTGTCTACTGTGATAAATCCTCTTTACCAAGGCTAACATCAGAACTTGCCTATGGGTATAAACATTTATATTTAGAAGGTAGTTTTTCATCATGTCTATTTGCCTAAACAATAGTATTTTCCTCTACGTCCTATGATCTCTTCAGTTACATTCTTCTTTTATTTTTCCACTTTTCTCTTTTACATCAGATTTATAATACCAGACACAGATTTTTCTCCCATGGAACGAGCTTCAGATCAAGTCTAGAGTGACTGGTAATCTTCACAGCATCCATGACACTTTCGCACCAGTAGCAACTCTTTCTATCAGAATGGCATATATTTATGCAAGATACCTAGATGAGTAAAATTGTTGGTGCGCTGTCCTCTAGTAAACTTCACACCACTCTCCAGCACTTTTGTATGCTAGTCAGCAGTGGGTATGAAGTAATCATGAAGTTTAGTGCCAGCTAGATTTCTCTATGTCCTGGAATCAATGTATATAGAGTTTTTAGCACTTAACTATCTACTTTATGTGAACAGATAGAATAACAGCAGTGTCCTGTATTTTTGAGAGATATCTAGGGATTTCTTGACCATTGATGTACAAGGAGGTATCCCATGTCTCCTCTTGGCACTGAAAGTTTTGTTTGATTAATAATGGCTTATTGGATTGGTATTATTAACCTGTGCTGAGAGTTTATACCCCCCCCCTTTTTTTAGCTATTTTAAAATTAGCTTGTAGATTGACTTCCATACAACTTTTAACATCTTTATGCAGACACTTTGGAAGTCAGTTATGAAGTTTCTTAGAAAACTAAAAATAGATTTATATATGATACTATAGTGTAGCACTCCTGGACACATAACCAAAGGACTCCATAGCAGAGACATTTGCTCTTCCATCTTCTTTGTTTCTCTATTCAAAATTATGAAGCAATTGAGTAGCATTGATGTTAACAAATTGATGAATAGATAATGGAAATGTTGCTCGTGTACACAATGAAATTGTATTTAGCTGCTAAAAGATGAAATTAGGAAACCAGCAGGAAAATGAATAGATTAATCAGGATACTGAGTGAAGTAGTCTGGAGCCCAAAAGACAAATGTCTCAGGTTGTCTTCTACATGTGAATCACAGCTTTACTCTGCGTGATTTTGAAATTTACCTCAGGTTATTTCTGGAGATTGGAAAGCTAGAAAGGGTCTTGGGAGATCTGGAGGGGAATAGAGAGTAGAATATAGACAAATAAAAGTAAGTAGACTACTGGTGGTGTCAGGTCTAAATGGAGAAACTGAGAGAGGGGGTAGGACAAAGAAAGAAGTGAGGGGTACACCTAACTAAATTCTTACCAAAAGAAAATTCCGTGGTCTTTGAGATATTTTGTGACCTCTAAAAACATACGATTGATTTTAGTTTCACTGTCAAATGTCTTAATAATATATGAATGAACAGACATAGTTTCTGGTCACCACTGGAATAGTAAATGATGATTGATGACACTGAGAGGTGCTTAGGACAGTCTTTAATAAAGAATAATCTCTGTTATGCTCGTATGCAAGCATGGGTGCTAATGCTGCAGCGATCCATTTGTCCTACCCTTCGGCACTTCTAACCCTCACTAAATAGCTTTTTCCAATTCTGATGTCTGAGTACAAATTTTTCAAAAGGCATTAAAATACACTTATATTTAACCTAGTTTTTGAATCCAAGGGGTGATTCCTAAGAACAAAGGGGAAAAATACCACTTAGTACTGGAGCTGCATTTACCACATCATCTGTGCTTTTCTGTGGTCAGAGCTGGAGAGAAACGGTATTTACTAAAACTTTAACATTGGCAGAAACCACTTGAATCGGAGCACTGGCTAGTGCACATTTTCTTTTTCTTTTTTTTTTTTTCTTCAAATTTTATTAGATATTTTCTTCATTTACATTTCAAGTGTTATCCAGAAAGTTCCCTATACCCTCCCCCCTCCCAATCCTGCTCTCCTACCCATCCGCTCCCACTTCTTGGCCCTGGCGTTCCCCTGTATTGGGGCATATAAAGTCTGCATGACCAAGGGGCCTCTCTTCCCACTGATGGCCAACTAGGCCACCCTCTTCTATATATGCAGCTAGAGACATGAGCTCAGGGGTACTAGTTAGTTCATGTTATTCTTCCACCTATAGGGTTGAAGACCCCTTCAGGTCCTTGGGTACTTTCTCTAGCTCCTTCTTCCTTGAGAACCCTGTGTTCCATCTAAGAGCTGACTGTCAGCTTCTACCTCCATGTTTGCCAGGCATTGGTATATTTTCCGCCGAGACAGCTATATCCAGGCCCTTTCAGCTGGTAGAACGACCGTATACGATATCACAGATACAAACCACCGACTAACACCCTACCTAGGGACCGTCGGCGTCAGGAACCCAGGTAGGAAACCTAAGTCGAAGTGTGTACTAGAGAAATTGAGAAAGTTACACACGAAACAAGAATTAAGATCCTTCCCCACTGCACAGGTGTAAAACTAGAAGGAAGAAGAACTCATACATGTGTTTAGTAAATTGTTTCTTGGGTAGTCTAGGTTTCTGGGCTAATATCCACATATCAGTGAGTACATGTTATGTGAGTTCTTTTGTGAGTGGGTTACTTCACTCAGGATGATGGCCTCCAGATCCATCCATTTGCCTAGGAATTTCATATATTTATTGTTTTTAATAGCTGAGTAATACTCCATTGTGTAAATATACCAAATTTTTGTATCCATTCCTCTGTTGAGGGACATCTGGGTTCTTTCCAGTTTCTGGCTATTATGAATAAGGCTGCTATGAACATAGTGGAACATGTATCCTTGTTACCAGATGGAATATCTTCTGGATATATGCCCAGTAGATATATTGCAGGATCTTCCGGTAGTACTATGTCCAATTTCTGAAGAGCCGCCAGACTGATTTCCAGAGTGGTTGAACCAGCTTGCATTACCACCAACAATGGAGGAGTGTTCCCCTTTCTCCACATCCATGCCAGCATCTGTTGTCACCTGAATTTTTGATCTTAGCCATTCTTACTGGTGTGAGGTGGAATCTCAGGGTTGTTTTGATCTGCATTTCCCTGATGATTAAGGATGTTGAACATTTTTTTCAAAGAGAATCTATTTCCAGTCAGAATCCAAATACCCCCGACAATCCCCTATAATATGCAATTATCTTCCACTTATCCAACTGCCATCATCAACTGGATCATGCTGTCCAATCCTTTGGCATTTAAGTCAATTTCAAACCCCTCACAATTTCTCATGATTTAATTAAGCACAAAAGTCTAGTTGTATAGTAAGTTACTCTTTTCAATCTTTTAAAAATAGCAGTTATGTTTGTGAGTATTCATATTTCTTTATATACATTTTAGAGAACAGCATTCTTGGTAAATCTGCAGATCAGGTTTACTAATAATTTTTCAGAGCCATGCTATTAAACTGTCAAAGCAACTCAAAAGTCATATTGCCATAAAAATATACATTTTTATTATTCATTAATGATAATCTCTTGACCTATTAAAAATGTCTTGTTCCACTATTTTGTTGTTGGTCATTTATATAAAAGTGTCCTTCACTTATTTTTAAAATTTATGAATGTTTCATTTGATGAAATATCTATAATATAATAGTTTGTAATAGTTTGATATATTTTTGGAAGTAAAATACACAAATAACATCTTATATATTGGGCTTGAGAAGTGGCTCAGGGGAAGAAAGCACTTTCACACCCATGGATCAAGCCAGCCAGGTCTTCTGGTGTTTGTAATCATGATGTACGAGGCCAGAGACAAGACTATCCTGAGATCTCACTAGATAGCTGGCAAGTCACCTAACCAAAATGCCCATCTGCAGATGCAGTGAGGATCTTGTCCTGAGAAACAGACTAAGAGTGATAGAGTAAAGTTCCTGACATCCTCCGCAGGCCTCTTCATGGGTACACAGGGATGGACACATGTACGCATATATGTACATGGACAAAAACACACACACAAATTCAGATAACTTCTTTTGTTTACTTAGCATTATTTTCTGTTTCTTTTTGATATTTTCCTGTACATAAGAAATTTTAATTCCTATACACTGACACTGTATTCTAAGTAACAAAAATAAAAAATAAGTTCATGGGGGCTAAAAGTGTACCATAGGGGAAGAATGAATATGCAACTTATGTTTGGCAATTTATATATATAATAAATATATGAATGCAAAATGTATGTATGAAAAACATATTTAAAGAAAAATCTGGTTTGATTATTATAATGGTTTTAAAGAAACAATCCAAAACAATATAATAATATTGAATTTTAATATATATCATGTAAAATGTATATTTGAGTACATATTTAAAACATGTATGGTCCCCTTATTAGGACAGCACTCTTAAAGATACTAACTTTTCTTCTCTCGCAGTTATGGATTGCCAATAGTTTCTTAGTTAGGGGTGGGACTATAATGCCCACCTCCTCTTTCCTTGCTGGGATTTGGTGTATTAGGATTACATAGATTTTGTGTGCATGCTCTAACAATCTGTGAGTTCTTTTTTGTTGTTCTTTTGTTTTGTTGTTGTTTTGTTTTGTTTTCAAAACAGAGTCTCTCTATACAGCCCTGGCTGTCTTGGAACTCACTCTGTAGACCAGGCTGGCCTTGAACTCAGATATCCACCTGTCTCTGCCTCCCAAGTGCTGAGATTAAAAGTGTGCACCACCAGCCGGCAATTTGTGAATTCTTATATGCAGCTGTCCTACTGTGTCTGGAATACACTGTTTCCTTGAAGTTCTCTATAACTTCTGGGTCTTACAGTCTCCACCACCCCCACCTCCAACCACAAAGATCCCAATACTTGAAGGACTGTGTGAGATACAGCTGTCTCATTTTAAGGCTGAATATTTTACAGTTTCTTCTCTGCACCTTGGCCAACTGTGGATTTCTGTGCTAACCATCATCCTACTACAAATAGAAGAGTCTGTGGTGAGGACTGAGAGATGTTTTATAGACATAATGATAAATCAGTGGCATCAGTTTAATACTCTATTTAGCAGAATGATATTAGTAGGCACTCCCTTGGGATTTAGCCATAGAATCTTGGACTGACAATGGTGTCAGTTATTACTTTTATCTTGTGGGGTAGTACTTCAATACATTTAAGAAGCATTTGGTTTCTCCCATGATGTTTCTGCCACTATTACACTAGTGAACATGGTTTTTTGATGACAGTCAATTTTGCAATTTGCAAGTTTCATATCTGGGTACAGTTGACAGTTACTTTTCTTCTCTGGCAGCTTATGCAAAACCTCCTAGAATTATAAAATCTAATCAGTAGGTTCAAAATATATCATCAAAAGGTCTAATAAACAGGTTGCTTATACTTTTCTTCTTTTCTTTTTGCCTTTAATTAAAGAATTATATTTGCCAAAGAATTTGGTATAATTACCAGAGTTACATCATAAGACACAACAAATGTTTTAATTAAATCTGCTATACTTTTTGCTTAGAGGTACCTTTAAAATCTGATATAGTTTGATAACAGAAATTAATTCAAATATAACTTGACCATCATAACTTTTGGAATAAGACAGTTCTGTCAAAATCTTGGCACTTCAGATTTAGCATTTTTAGTTTTGGAATATTTCATGAAATCTATTCAATTTCTTTTGACTTGGTCAGCAAGCCAAATCATGCTTAAGTCTGTCAGAAAAAGTTTGCCTTTATTTTTCAATTCAATAAATATGTTAACACTCCTCCCTGTGACAGCCATCTCACTTCAGAGTTTGAAGATGTTAAAGAGTAGAACCTTGACAAGTTTGTCTCCATTGTAAAATAAGGCATGCCACCTTCAATATTTCTTACTGATAACAATTTCTTTGTCCACATGAATCTTGATATGAAAAACACTGCATTTTGACACAATAAAGGAATAGATAGACTAGGTTAGTATATTAAATAAAATATTTAATTGGCTCAAATACTCTGCAATACTGCTGTATACTGAAGTTTTGCAAAGACAATGAAAAGACAAAAGGAATGTTAGAACTTATGATATCTCCATTAAAACCCTGAAGAATGATGCTTAGACTTTAATTGTTCTTTGACTTTTGAAAGGTCTCAAAGCAATGCAGTATTAGGCAAAGATAAAGCAGAAGGAGGGCACCTTGCACTGGGCTGACCATAGTGATACAATGATAAGTACTTAACAGTGGACTGAAAAATGCAAGTTGTCTATAAATTCATTAATTTATTATGAGGATTCTAGTGAGCTTGCCCAGTGTTTAAGAACTCTTATGGTTTCTGGCTTTTTATATTTTTGTCTTTTGAGCTTTGTTTGTCTTACTTTGTTTTTGTTTTTGTTTTTTGTCAACTTGGTACATGCTCTAGTCATTTGAGGAGTGGGAATCTCAAAGTGAGAAAACTGGTCTATAGGCAAACCTATGGAACATTTTCTTGGAAGATAATTGATGTGGGAGAACCTGGCTTACTGTTAGTGGTGCCATCTCTAAGACTCAATCATGAATTGTATAACATAGCAAACTGAGCAGCCAGTAGGACCAAGCCAATTAGTAGAATTTTTTCATGGTGATTGCTACAGTTATTGGCTTACGGGATTTTGTCTTGAAATTCTGCCCTGATTTCTCCAAAGAGCAGACTATAAATTGTAAGCTGAAGTGAACCATTTTCTCTTCAAATTGATTTTGGACATGAAATAAAAAAAAACAAATTGAGACAATAATTGGTACTAAGCTATTGCTGTGACCATCTATTTTGGGGGGAACTGTGCAAAGAGTTTGGACTTTTGGGCTAGGAAAGCTAGTAGGTGCTCAGAAATCAATGAGTTGCTGTAGGATCCTAGATGATGTGAATGGTGAGAAACATGCAGAGGATATAGCCTCAGCATGTAACAAATCAGAGGGAATTTTCAAGGGTTCTTCAAAGATTCTGTTAGGGCTGCTAATGTGATATTTTGTATTGAGAATACATGTTTCTCGTCATCAGTGAGTGAGTAGAACCTTGACAAGTTTGTCTCCATTGTAAAATAAGGCATGCCACCTTCAATATTTCTTACTGATAACAATTTCTTTGTCCACATGAATCTTGATATGAAAAACACTGCATTTTTGACACAGTAAAGGAATAGATAGACTAGGTTAGTATATTAAATAAAATATTTAATTGGCTCAAATACTCTGCAATACTGCTGTATACTGAAGTTTTGCAAAGACAATGAAAAGACAAAAGGAATGTTAGAACTTATGATATCTCCATTAAAACCCTGAAGAATGATGCTTAGACTTTAATTTAATTGTTTATTTAAGAAGAGACCAGCATCACATACACAACACTCTTACTATAATGGAACAATAAACACTGGTCATTGAGTGTGGAAAAATGAGCTGTGATCAAAAGAGGGTACCAACACTGAGGCAAAATATTCCAAGAGGACTTCTACCAGGGCAGCATGCAGAGATCATCCTACTTTGCACATCTCTACTTTGTGCTGGACTTTAGACTTGGTCATGGGAGACTTTTTCTCAATGCACAGATTTAACACAGAAGATGGAAACAAATAGTGTTAGTCATATTGAATTTACTTAGATGTAAGAAGAGAAATATCATGCTTACCCTCATTGTTTTGGTTTATAGACTTTATATAAATACATAAAATCATACACACACACACATATGCAAAATTAGAGAAGAAAAGGGACTAATGGGAACAGGGGAAGGGAAGGTGAAGGGGATATAGATGAGGATATGTTTCAAGTAAATGCTCTTCCATAACCAAGTACCATATATACTGAACATACCACAGTTGGTAATAAATAAATAAATAAATAAATAAATAAATAAATACCTAATTGTTCTTATCTAAAATGAAAGGCTTGGCTAAACAAAGGTAATATTAATAGGATGAAGACATGTTTTAAAACTAGGAGAGAGGGGCTATAGACATCTCGGTACCTTCCAGACCAGAGGAGAGGTGGCCTACCGGGAGGGCTGTGACACCCAGAACAGGTGAGGGAGCCATCTTGTCTCCTGGGACCCTCTGAGACCAGTCTGCACGGATCAGCTCACTAACTTCAGAGGGTGAGCAAGCAGACTGCAGAAGCAACACAGCTTCTGGGACATGCAGAAGCTACACAACTTCTGGGACAAACTCTCGTTTCCTGTTCCAGACATCTGGGCACCTTTCCTGCCAGAGGAGATGTGACCACCTGGGAGGGCTCTGACCTCCAGAGCAGGTGAAGGAACCATCTTGTGTCTTGGGTCCATTAGAGACCAGTTTGTGCAGGTGAGGTCACAGACTACAGAGGCAAACCATCTTCTGAGACAGATCCTGTTTCAAGCCTTCATCTTCAGCCAGGAGGCAGCTCTGAACATGAGATCTCTGTGCACCTTCCCTGGAAGAGGAGAGCTTGCCTGAAGAGAGTACTCTGACCCCTGAGACTCAGAATAGAGTTGGATGCCCAGGATAGCTGACAGAGGCTAACAGAGGAGGAACAGGCTCCAGCCAGAGACAACTATAACAACTAACACCAGAGAAAAAAGAATCTTACTAATAGAAATCATCAGAACCCAGCACTCACCTCAGCCAACCTGATAACCCCAACACACACAAAAAGCAAGATTTGGATTCAAAATCATATCTCATGGTACTGGTAGAGGACCTTAAGAAGGGCATTAATAACTCACTTAAGGAAATACAGGAGAGCACTGCTAAACAGGTAGAAGCCACTAAAGAATCACAGGAAAACATTGCTAAACTGGTAGAATCCCTTAAAGAGAAAACACAAAAATTCCTTAAAGAATTACAGGAAAACACAACCAACCAGGTGATGGAATTGAACAAAACTATCCAAGACCTAAAAAGGGAAGTAGAAACAATAAAGAAAACCCAAAGTGAGACAACTCTGGAGATAGAAACCCTAGAAAAGAAATCAGGAACCATAGATGTGAACATCATGAACACAATACAAGAGATGGAAGAGAGAATCTCAAGTGCAGAAGATTCCATAAAGAACATGGGCACAACAATCAAAGAAAATGCAAAATGCAAAAAGATTCTAATTTAAAACATCCAGGAAATCCAGGACACAATGGGAAGACCAAACCTACGGATAATAGGGGTAGATGAAAATGAAGATTTCAACTTAAAGGGCCAGCAAATATCTTCAACAAAATTATAGAAGAAAACTTTCAAAACGTAAAGAAAGAGATGCCCATGAACATACAAGAAGCCTACAGAACTCCAAGTAGACTGGACCAGAAAAGAAATTCCTCCTGACACATAATAATGAGAAAAAACAAATGCACTGAATAAAGACAGAATATTACAAGCAGTAAAGGAAAAGGGTCAAGTAACACACAAAGGCAGGCCTATTAGAATTATACTAGATTTCTCACCAGAGACTATGCAAACCAGAAGATCCTGGACAGACATTATACAGACCACAAGAAAACACAAATGCCAGCCCAGGCTGATATACCCAGCAAAACTCTCAATTACCATAGATGGAGAAATCAAAGTATTCCATGACACAACCAAATTCACACAATACCTTTCCATGAATCTATCCCTTCAAAGGATAATAACAGGAAAACACCAACACAAGGACAGAAACTACACCCTAGAAAAAGCAAGAAAGTAATCCTTCAACAAACCTAAAAGAAGACAGCCACAAGAACAGAGTCCCAACTTTAACAACAAAAATAACAGAAAGCAATAATTACTTTACGTTAATTTCTCTTAACATCAATGGACTCAATTCCCCAATAAAAAGATATAGACTAATAGAGTAGCTACACAAACAGGACCCAAAATTTTGCTGCTTACAGGAAACACACCTCAGGGAAAAGACAAACACTACCTCAGAGTGAAAGGCTGGAAAACAATTTTCCAAGCAAATGGTCCAAAGAAACAATCTGGAGTAGCCATTCTAATATGGAATAAAATTGACTTTCAATCCAAAGTTATCAAAAAAGACAAGGAGGGGCACTTCATACTTATCAAAGGTAATATCTTCCAAGAGGAACTCTCAATTCTAAATATCTATGCTCTAATTGCAAGAGCAGCCAAATTTATTAAAGAAACTTTAGTAAAGCTCAAAGTACACATTGAACCTCACACAATAATAGTGGGAGTCTTCAACATTCCACTCTCACCATTCGACAGATATTGGAAACAGAAAATAAACAGAGACACATGGACACTAACAGAAGTTTTGAAACAAATGGATTTAATAGATGTCTATAGAACATTTTATCCTAAAACAAAAGGATATACCATCTTTTCAGCACCCATGGACCCTCCACCAAAATTGATCATAAAATCGGTCACAATATATGCCCCAACTGATACAAAATATTGAAATTATACCATGCATCCTATCAGATCACCACAGACTAAGGCTGATTTTCAATAACAGCATAAATAATTAAAAGCCAGCACTCACATGGAAACTGAACAACACTCTACTCAATGATACCTTGGTCAAGGAAGAAATAAAGAAAGAAATTAAAGACTTTTAGGCTTTAATGAAAATTAAGCCACAACATACCCAACTTATGGGACACAATAAAGGCAGTCCTAAGAGGAAAACTTATAGCCCTGAGTGCCTCAAAAGAAATAAGAGAAAGCATACACTAGCAGCCTGACAGTACACCTAGAAGCTCTAGAACTAAAGGAAGCAAATTCACAAAAGAGTAGACTGCAGGAAATTATCAAACTCAGGACTGAAATCAAACAAGTGGACACAAAAAGAACTATTCAAAGAATCAACCAAACCAGGACCCGGTTCTTTGAGAAAATGAACAAATAGATAAACCCTTAGCCAAAGTAACTAGAGCACACAGGGACAGCATTCTAATTAACAAAATAAGAAATGAAAAAGGAGACATAACAACAGAACCTGAGGAAATCCAAAACATCATCAGATCCTACTACAAAAGGCTATACTCAACAAAACTGGAAAAACTGGATGAAATGAATAACTTCCTAGACAGCTACCAAGTACTAAGGTTAAATCAGGATCAGATTAATGATCTAAACAGTCCCATTTCCCCTAAAGAAATAGAAGCAGAGAGCAATAGTCTCCTAAAGAAAAAAAGCCCAGGACCAGATGGGTTTAGTGTAGAGGTCTATTGGACCTTCAAAGAAGACCTAATGCCAACTCTCCTCAAACTATTCCACAAAATAGAAACAGAAGGTACTTTACCCAATTCATTCTATGAAGCCACAATTAGTCTGATACCTAAACTTCATAAAGATCCAACAAAGAAAGAGAACTTTGGACCAAGTTCTCTTATGAATTTCAATCCAAAAATACTCAATAATACCCTCACAAACCGAATCCAACAAAACATCAAAAAGACCATCCATCATGACGAAGTAGGCTTCATCCAAGAGATGGAGGGATGGTTTAATATATGGAAATCTATCAAAGTAATCCACTATATAAACAAACTCAAAGACAAAAAACCCACATGATCACCTCATTAGATGCTGAGAAAGCAATTGACAAAATCCAACACCCATTCATGAAAGATCAGGAAATCAAGGCCCATATCTAAACATTATAAAAGCAATTTACAGCAAACCAGTAGGCAACTTCAAAGAAAATGGAGATAACCTGAAAGAAATCCCACTAAAATCAGGACTAGACAAGGCTGCCCACTTTCCCTACCTATTAAATATAGTACTTGAAGTCCTAGCCAGGGCTATTCGACAATAAAAGGAGATGAAGGGGATACAAATTGGAAAGGAAGAAGTCAAAATATCACTATCTGCAGAAGATATGATAGTATATATAAGTGACCCTAAAAATTCCACCAGAGAACTCCTAAACTTGATAAACAGCTTCAGTGCAGTAGCTGGATATAAAATTAACTCAAACAAATCAATGGCCTTTCTCTACACAAAGGATAAAAGGGCTGAGAAAGAAATTAGGGAAACCACACCCTTCACAATAGTCACAAATACTATAAAATACCTTGGTGTGACTCTAACTAAGGAAGTGAAAGATCTATATGACAAGAACTTCAAGTCTCTGAAGAAAGAAATTGAAGATCTCAGAAGATGGAAAGATCTCCCATGCTCTTGGATTGGCAGGATTAATATAGTCAAAAAAGGTATCCTGCTGAAAGCAATCTGCAGATTCAATACAATCCCCATCAAAATTCCAACTCAATTCTCCACTGAAATAGAAGGGGCAATTTGAAAATTAATCTGGAATAATAAAAAAACCTAGGATAGCAAAAACTATTCTCAACAATAAAAGAACCTCTGAGGGAATCACCATGCCTGACATTAAGATGTACTACAGAGCAATTTTGATAAAAACTGCATGGTTCTGGTATAGCGACAGACAAGTAGATCAATGGAATAGAATTGAAGACTCAGAAATGAATCCACACACCTATGGTCACTTGATCTTTGACAAGGGAGCTAAAACCAGTGTAAAAAGGACAGCATTTTCAACAAATGGTGCTTGCAAATCTGGCTGTTCATGTAGAAGAATTCAAATTGTTCCATTTGTATCTCTTTGTACAAAGCTTAAGTCTAAGTGGATCAAAGACCTCTACATAAAAACAGGGGCACTGAAATTTATAGAGGAGATAGTGGGGAAAACCATTGAAGATATGGGCACAGGGGAAAAATTCTTAAACAGAACAGCAATGGCCTGTGCGGTAAGATCAAGAATTGACAAATGGGACGTTACAAAATTGCAAAGCTTCTGTAAGGCAAAAGACACAGTCAGCAAGACAAAAAATCCACCAACAGATTGGGAAAGGATTTTTACCAATCCTAAATCTGATAGGGGACTAATATTCAACATCTACAAAGAGCTAAAGAAGCTGGACTCCAGAAAAACAAATAACCACATTAAAAATGGGGTACAGAGCTAAACAAGGAATTCTCAACTGAGGAATTCCGAATGGCTGAGAAACATCTGAAAAAATGTTTAACATCCTTAATCATCAGGGAAATGCAAATCAAAACAACACTGAGATTCCACCTCACACCAGTAAGATCAAAAATTCAGGTGACAGCAGATGCTGGTGAGGATGTGGAGAAAGAAGAACACTCCTTCATTGCTGGTGGGATTGCAATCTTGTACAACCACTCTGGAAGTCAGTCTGGCATTTTCTCAAAAAATTGGACATAGTACTACGGGAGGATACAGCAATAACTCTCCTGGGCATATACCCAGAAGACGTTTCAACTGGTAAAAAGAACACATGCTCCACTATGTTCATAGCAGCCTTATTTATAATATCCAGAAGCCGGAAAGAACCCAGATGTCCCTCAACAGAGGAATAGATACAGAAAATATGGTACATTTACACAATGGAGTACTATTCTGCTATTAAGAAAAATGAATTTATGAAATTCTTGGGCAAATGTCTGTATATGGAGGATATCATCCTTAGTGAGGTAATTCAATCACAAAAGAATTCATTGGATATGCGCTCACTGATAAATGGATATTAGCCCAGAAATTTAGAATACCAATGATACAATTTGCAAAACACAAGAAAATCAAGAAGGAAGACCAGCGTGTGGATACTTCATTCCTCCTTTGAATAGGAAACAAAATACCCATGAAAGAATTTACAGCGACAACGTTTAGAGCTAAGATGAAAGGATGGACCATAGAGAGGCTACCCCACCGGGGGATCCATCCCATAATCAGTCACTAAACTCAGACACTATTGCAGAAGACAGCAAGTGTTTACTGAAGGGACCCTGATATAGCTGTCTGGTACAGAAGTGGATGCTCACAATCATCTATATGATGGAACACAGGGCCCACAATGGAGAAGCTAGATATAGAAACCCAGGAGCTGAAGGGGTCTGCAACCCTATAAGAGGAACAACAATATGAACTAACCACAACCCCCAGAACTCGTGTCTCTAGCTCCATATGTAGCAGCAGATGGCCTATTTGGCCATCATTTGGAGGAGAGGCCCCTTGGTATTGCAATCTTTATATGCCCCAATACAGGGGAATGCCAGGGCCAAGAAGTGGGAGTGGTTGGGCAGGGGAGCAGGGTGGGGGGAGGGGGGAGGGAACATTCAGGATAGCATTTGAAATGTAAATTAAGAAAATATCTAAGAAAAAATTGAAAAAAAAAAGAAATAACCAAAGAAATTTGTAAAAGAACATTAAAGGAATATGTCCTACCCATTTTCATGGATTTAAAAAATATGGTCCTACATGTCCAACAGACGGCAATTGCTCTGATTTGATATCAGCTTCAGAACAATAAACGATATAGTCTTTTGTAAGAGTTAGATGTTTCTAATTCTAATACTAATTTCGTTATAAAATTACTAGTTGAGTGATGGTGATATTAACTAAAGAAGATGTACACCAATTGATGCAACAAAGTAAGAAAGCGATACATAGAATCTCTGTCTTTAATGGTGGCTCTTTCCTCTAGAAAAGGGCATTGTTGAAAAAAACACATGTGATGAAAATTGTTTCCTTAAATTCACATTTACATTAAAAAAAAGCACCACATTCGGCAGCTGTTTGGTGTACTACACACACACACACACACACACACACACACAGACACACACACGCAGACACACACACACTGATAGAGACACAGACACAGACACAGACACACACAGACACACACAGACACACAGACACACACACACACACACACACACACACACACCTGCATATGAAGCAACATAGGAAAAAAGAGGACATAAATTTGAAAGAGAGCAGGGGATCATTAGTTTGTTGAAGGGATAAAAGGGATGAGGTATCATGGTCCTTTCAGCAAAATCTTGTTGGCATATGCAATAGTGTCTGGGTTTGGTGGCTGTTTATGGGATAGATCCCCGGCTGGGGTAGTCTCTGGATGGTCCATCCTTTCATCTTAGCTCCAATCTTTGTCTCTGTCACTCCTTTAATGGGTGTTTTGTTCTTTATTCTAAGATGGAATGAAGCACCCATACATTGGTCTTCATTCTTCTTGATTTTCTTGTGTTTTGCAAATTGTATCTTGGGTATTCTAAGTTTCTGGGCTAATATCCACTTATCAGTGAGTGCATATCAAGTGACTTCTTTTGTGACTGGGTTACCTCACTAAGGATGATATCTTCCAGATATATCCATTTGCCCAAGAATTTCATAAATTCATTGTTTTTAATAGCTGAGTTACTACTCCATTGTGTAAATGTACCACATTTTCTGTAACCATTCCTCTGTTGAGGGACATCTGGGTTCTTTCCAGCTTCTGGCTATTATAAATAAGGCTGCTATGAACATAGTGGAACATGTGTTTTTATTACTAGTTGGAACATCTTCTGGGTATATGCCCAGTAGACGTATTTCTGGATCTTCTGGTAATGCTATGTCCAATTTTCTGAGGAACCTCCAGACTGATTTAAAGAGTGGTTGTACCAGCTTGCAATCCCACCAGTAATGGAGGAGTGTTCCTCTTTTTCCACATCCTCACCAGCATCTGCTGTCATTTGAGTTTTTGATCTTAGCCATTCTGACTGGAGTGAGGTGGAATCTCAAGGTTGTTTTGATTTGCATTTCCTTGATGATTAAGGATGCTGAACATTTTTTTTTTCAGGTGCTTCTCTGCCATTGGTATTCCTCTGAGAATTTTTTGTTTAGCTCTGTTCCCCATTATTTAATGAGGTAATTTGAATTTCTGAAATCCAGCTTCTTGATCTCTTTGTATATATTGGATATTAGTCAGTGCCTTGCAAATAAAGAAGGGGATGCACATAGTCATCTATAGGATGGAACACAGGGTCCCCAATGGAGGAGCTAGAGAAATAACCCAAGGAGCTGAAGGGGTCTATAACCCTTTTGGTGGAACAATGATATGAACTAACCAGCACACTCAGAACTTGTGTCTCTAGATGCATATGTAGAAAAAGATGGCCTAGTTGGCCATCATTGTGAGGAGAGGCCCCTTTGTCTTACAAACTTTATCTGCCCCAGTACAGGGGAATGCCAGGGCCAAGAAGTGGGAATGCGCAGGTAGGGGATCAGAGCCAGTGGTAGTGGGGTGGCATGGGGAACTTTTGGCATAGCATTTGAAATGTAAATAAAGAAACTATCTAATAAAAAAATCATTGTTCTCTCCAAAAACCAGGGGGAAAAATAAACAAGTTGAATACAAAAAAATGGATGAGGTAAATGACATAAATTTAATCTCAAAATATAAAAAATATTTAAAAATCCAATGTAGATATGATAGTTTTATACATAAAGTATAGGATGAAAGTTTTATAATCATGGTTAGAGGAGAGAGGTGCTTCATAATTCTACTTTCAAGGAAATTACTGGAGTTGTTTTCATAACAGACTTAACATCCTCTAAGAAAACATCTTCACAGTACAAAAGACTCATGTTTCAGGAATAATTATCATTTGCAATGCATGCTGCAGAGAGAGAATTTAACTATTGTTGGCTTTGGTTTTGATTTTTTTTCTTTAATCTTATTTCTGTAGTTCTATCAAGAGGTTTCAGTATAATTTGGAAAGTGAAAATAAAACAAATTTCTAAAGCAGGATAATGACAGCCTTGATTGTGGAGTGACTAAATATTTTATAGATAAAAATAAAAGCTACAAAATGATATATTTTTATATCAGAGCTAAAATAAAAGGTAATTTCACTTTTTACGTAGTTCCATTTTTATTGTAAGTATTATTCACTCACTTTAAAAGTTTGACATTAATTTTTATTAATTTTTGAAATGTTTTTTTACAAAGTATTGTCCCTCCATCAACTCCTCAAATATACTACTCACTTCCCCATTCAATGAATTTTTTTCACCATCAAGTTCAGTTAATATTGCTAAATTACTCTTGAGAGTTGCAACCTGCCTGGTGTGTAGCTGATCTACTATTTTGTCATTACCTGACAATTTACAAATAAATGAACAACCTTCTCAGAAAAATACATTTCATAAAAGAAAACATTTTTCATCAAATGGTGCTGGTCAAACTGGATAGGCACATGTAGAACAAGAGTAGATTCTTGCCTCTTACCCTGCTCAAAGCTCAACTCTAAATGGACTTAGAAATTCTGAATAAGACCTGATCACAATAGTAAAGAAAGGAAGGGAGACACTTGAACTTTCAGGCAGAGGAAGAGCCTTTCTGAACAAGACCCGTGTAGCTCAGGCATTTAGGTCAACAATAAGCAAGTAAAAAGCTCTGCACAGTAAAGGACAGCATCATTCATGGGCAGAGGCAGCCCACAGATTGAGGTACAAAATTTTTTACCAGCTGTAAATTTGATAGAAGGTTAGTATGTAGAATATACAAAGAATGTAAAAATATCCACACATTTAAAACTAACTTAAACTTTTAGAAATTAATATCACCCGTGTCCAGATTACTTCACTGACTGTTCCTCGTGCTTCCTTCTTTGTTCATTTAAAACTTTGGTACCACCTTCACACAGACTCCACCCTGAACAAGATGAAGAATTATTCTGTTACAGGCTGGGATTGAGTTGTCAGTTTTTTTTTCTGCCAGAAATATTTCCAAGTCCGTTGAGAGTTGGGCAAGACACAGAAGTCCATGTGCATACAGATTTCCTCTTCCAGGTGCCTTTCTTTGAATCATTTGCCACCTTTTTTTTTTTTTTTTTTTTTTTTTTACTTCTCATGGCTTCTGCCTCTAATAGGCAAGGGTCCCTACCTTTAAGTCCAAGGAGCCACAGAACCATTTCTTTGGGACCCATAGATGGTGCATATGTCTGCTTTTCTTCATTCATTGGAGCTTTCATCCCTACGAGTGCATTGAAGTCTACATCTTAGCTCCTGTGAGCAATTATTGTCTGTTTGATCAAATCCACCATTCAGATAGTTTTTGGAATTCTCCCTCACAGACTGCCGTGCCCTCTCCCAAAGCTTTGATAGCTTGTCACTGGAGCTGCTTCTCGCTAGCTCAGCGTCTTTGCTTAGTCAACCAAGGACTGGAGCCTATGCTTTTGCCACCAGTTCTCTCCTTATGCATTTCACATTGCTTCATTTCCACAGAGGCTGACATTTGTAGATGGCATTTCTGCGAGATGCTCAGAGGTCAGTAACTTCTAGAGTTCTTATGCAATATTTGCTTTCCCTTAGATTGAAACTCATTTTATGAAGCTCTCTCCTGAACCTGCAAGCTTCACTAGCTTCTGGAAATAGCCTCTGCATTGGATCCCTGAGACAAAGCCTTAGATGTCAGAGTTGGGTTGTACAAAGTGTTGAGCTACCCCTGTGGCTTTTCCATAGTGTAAGACATGCCTTTCTTTAAGGCTCAGTTAGCCACTGTCTGTAGAGTGCCAGCCTCTGTATCTGGCCAGGACTTTAATGTAGGCTGCAGAAGATGAGCTTTAGCATGACCACTTTTGAAGTATATCAACAAAGGCACTAAGAACACTAGGCGTCTTTTATGCATTCTGAGTCCCCTTTCTGTTCAAGACAAGCTACATTCAATAAATAAGTAGTACAATGTAAGTAATATAATACATTTTCTCTAATCACTACAATTATTGAAATACTAGACATTGAATATTACTTCAGCCTTTGGTTAAATAAGAAATAGTGTTTCAGGATTGATATCAATGCTGATAAAATGGGCATTAAATTTCAATGTTCACACTTAGAAATTGGTATTAACAGTTTGAACTGGCTATGCTTTTGGGTTTATCCATAGTCTACAACATTACACTCTCATTCTATTTCTTTTTAATTATTTTGTTTTCTTCTAGACACAAAGCTACATCATGTATCTGTCTTTTCTCAATAGATTGTAATTCCTTATCAGGAATGTGTGTCAGTGTACTCTGTCCACTGTTATTGTTCAATTGATGATCCACTTAGCAAGCTGAATAAGAGGCAAAGTGAGGTAATTTAAGCTGTGTGACTAAATGCAACTGGTTTGGGCCTCCTTAGGGTTATATATATTTATTTAACAAATATATATTAAACATCTACTAATTGCCAGACAATGGTTTACATTCAAAGCTTTCATAGGGGAAATTATTATATTGAATTGAAGCCAAGATACTTTTCATAGGAAATAAATCAAAATAAATCAAAACCGTTTATGTGTTAGCATCCTCTGCCTTTTCACAGCATATCCAAGATCTCTCTTATTACACCATTACTATGGAAAAGTGCATTCCAAGTAGTAACCAACTTTTAAGTGTATTCTTGGCTTTCAGTCTGTTTAAATTGAAAGCTGTTTCCCCATGACCCCTTTTAACATCTTGAAGAAGATGCTATGGCAGCTTATAAATCTCAGTTAACAATCAGAACTATAAGAAAGGTAATTTAATCCTTGCCTTAAATCATTTTTGACATTTCTCTTTCCCTACAAATCATAAAGGAAAAACAATTGAAGGCCTAGAAATTAATTATAGGCTATCATAGCAAACACGCCTTAATAGTTTTTTCTAAATTGTAAGTCAGTCAAACATAATTACATTAAATGGTGCTTTCCCTGGAGCCAAGCAGAAGCTACAATAAGGGTGGCACCCATTGAATTGCTTGGGTGGTGGGTGATGGACCTCAGTAGGTGATAGAGTCTTCTGTTGTTGATGTTGTTCATTATCACACAGAAGGAGTGCATCTACCCTCAGAAATGCTGACCATCTGTCTTCAAATATGTTCATCTATTCACCATAATATAACATATCCTTCTGCACCCCCTATTTTGGTAGCTGTGTCCATTTTAAGCTCAGTGGCTAGAGTTTCTGTACTCATAAAATGAGTCATTTATCAACTCCTAGAAGATAGCTCTTGGGAGAAGATTTTAAACATTCTTGACATTTAACAATAACAATGCATCTGTATTTTGTGTTTTAATCTTTGCTCTTTGATTTTCTTTGTAACTTATATCTGCCTATATGTTAAAAAAAGAACTTTAATCACTGTATGTCTAGAAGAAAAGCAGAAGAAATATCTAGTATCTTTTCCTAACTTGGAAAACTTCATATCTTCAAAAGGTATATACACCCATTTCTACTACTTACCTCTGCCATTTAGAAGCCTTGCCTTCCATCCTGCTGGAGAAAAAAAGCACTAGGTGTTGAGAACATCTCATTTTTAGACCCAGAGCATGCTTGTTTCCATTTGTTTCATGTGACCTGCATACAGACCAACTGTAGTGATGGGATTTGTCCTTCTTGGGTGTTGGAAAGATATCTTTGTTCTCCGAAAGCATCTGTACTGTAGACAAAGTGGTCCCTTTGACCTGTGTTTCCAAACTTAGCTTGGAAAACTCAATCTTCTGGGGGATCTACTTCAAATTAGTCTGTAGTTTTAGAATTCCTGAACTCAAAATTTACTTAGGAATAAGTCAGGTTCTTGGATGATTTTTTTTTTTTTTTATATTGCTTCTGAGCACTTTTTCTTCTGACCAAGATTCAAAAAATCTCCAAAAATATGCTCTAGAGAAGACTTTATATTATGATTTGCAGATATTTTGAGTTACAAAGTATAATTTTAATTTTGACAAGAACCAATGCATGTAGTTATTGACTTAAAACTTGCCCATAAAGCCCTCTGCGATGGAGTACTGACTGTCTTCCAAACATCTGTTTTCCTTTGTTGCCTGCTGCTGTTTCCCTGCATGTAGCAGGTACACAGTTTGAACAAAATTCACTCAATCTTAATTGGCAGTCTTAGGATTCCTAATCCAACAGTAACTTCAGGACTGGGCATGCTCACTGAGAAGATAGAGTGGGAGGTGTTTTCCTGACCAAAGGGGCTTTTTTGGTTATTCTGCACTTCAACCCTTGGGTTCTTTTAAGATGTAAATATAATTTTTCAATTTTGTATAGGAAGGAAGCATTGTCTTGTCTACATTTAAAATCATGTGAACTTCATAGACTGGTTCCATGTTGAATGGTTCCCCAACTAGTTACAAAGGATACAACAAATGTCCTTCAACAGAATACTAACTCAACCCTGGTTCCTGCTGCTGGAGGTTCCTGATCATGGGTACCACCAATCTGAATACAGTAGATATAAAAGGTTAGATGATTGCAGAATTCCAATATAAAGAGATTATATCTATATGCAAGCAATAATTTAATCATGACATTATAATGAAATTTACACAATTAAAGTTGATAGCTCTAAATTTGTTTCTTTTCAATTTATCCCCAGAAAGAAAAGTTGAAGATACTGAACAACTGCCCAAATTCCTCTTACTTTCCTCTGCTGCCTCTTTGCTCTATAAGCATAAATTAGATACTACCAGAGAACAGTATCCACTTAGCCATAAATCTTGGGACATTACCTGTAAAATACAAAGTTGCTTCATCATGCACCAAGCCACCAATATTTGCAAGGCAGGAACAAGAAAAAGAAGAGTGAATAAAGTATGTGGTTAACAACAAGAAAATACATATTACTCTTACTATATATTACTCTTCTTATAGTCTTAACAGAATGAAGACTTCCTTGCAACATCACTTTAAATCACAGCTTGCTTTTATTTATTTATTTTTAAAAATTTTATTGTATTTTTTCAGTTCTTTTTTTTTATTAGATATTTTCTTCAATTACATTTCAAAAGACATCCTGAAAGTCTCCTATAACCTCCCCCGCCTTCTCTCAAACCCATCCACTCTTGCTTCCTGGCCCTGGCATCCGCTGTACTGGGGGATATAATCTCAAGACCAAGGGCCTCTCCTCCCATTGATGGCCAACTAGGCCATTCTCTGCTACATATGCAGCTAGAGTCACAAGTTCTGGGGGAAAGGGGGTACTGGTTAGTTCATATTTTTGTTCCTCCTATAGGGTTGCAGACCCCTTTAGTTCCTTGGGTACTTTCTCTAGATCCTTCATTGGCCCTGGGTGCCATCCAATAGATGGCTGTGCTGACCCTTCTGTATTTGCCAGGCACTGGCATAACTTCACAAGACATAGCTATATCAGGGTCCTGTCAGCAAAATCTTGCGAGCATATGCAATAGTGTCTGGGTTTGGTGGTTGTTTATGGTGTGGATTCCGAGGTAGGGCAGTCTATAGATGGTTCCTCCTTTTGTCTCACGGAGCTGGTTTTTAATTTTTGGCATTATTATACAAGAGAGAATAAATCACTTTTCTTTTTATTTTCTTTTTCCAATTTTTTATTGGGTATTTTGTTCATTTACATTTCAAATGCTATCCCAAAAGTCCTCTATTTCCCCCAACCCCCCGCTTCTGGCTATTATAAATAAGGCTGCTATGAAGATAGTAGAGCATGTGTTCTTAATACCAGTTGAAACATCTCCCAGGAGAGGTATTGCCAGATCCTCCAGTAGTACTATATCCAATTTTCTGAGGAAACACCAGACTGACTTCCAGAGTGGTTATACCAGTTTGCAGTCCCACCAGCAATGGAGGAGTGTTCCTTTTTCTCCTCATCCTTGCCAGCATCTGCTGTCAACTGAATTTTTGATCTTAGGCATTCTGACTAGTCTGAGGTGGAATCTCAGTGTTGTTTTGATTTGCATTTCCCTGATGATTATGTATGTTGAACATTTTTTCAGGTGTTTCTCAGCCATTTGGAATTCCTCAGTTTAGAATTCTTTGTTTAGCTCTGTACCACAATTTTTAATGGGGTTATTCATTTTTCTGGAGTCCAGCTCCTTGAGCTCTTTGTAGATGTTGGATATTAGTCCCCTATCAGATTAAAGATTGGTAAAAATCCTTTCCCAATCTGTTGGTGGCCTTTCTGTCTTGCTGACAGTGTCTTTTGCCTTACAGAAGCTTTTCAATTTTATAAGGTCTCATTTGTCAATTTTTGATCTTATAGCACAAGCCATTGCTGTGATGTTTAGGGATTTTTTCCCCTGTGCCCATATCTTCGAGAGTTCCCCCCACTTTATCCTCTATAAATTTCAGTGTCTCTGGTTTTATGTGGAGGTCTTTGATTCACTTAAACTTGAGCTTTGTACAAGTAGATAAGAATGGATCAATTCACATTCTTCTGCATGATAACCGCCAGTTTTGCCACCACCATTTGTTGAAAATGGTGTCCTTTTTCCACTGGATGGTTTTAGCTCCCTTGTCAAAGATCAAGTGACCATAAGTGTGTGGATTCATTTCTGAGTCTTCTATTCCATTAATCTATCTTTCTGTCGCTGGACCAGTATCATGCAGTTTTTTTTTTTTTTTTTTTTTTTCCACAATAGCTCTGTAGTACAGCTTAATGTCAGGCATGGTGACTCCCCCAGAGGTTCTTTTATTGTTGAGAATAGTTTTTGCTATCCTAGGGGTTTTTTTATTATTATTATTCCAGATGAATTTGCAAATTGCCCTTTCTATTTCAGTGAAGAATTGAGTTAGAATTTCGATGGGGATTGCGTTGAATCTGTAGATTGCTTTCAGCAGGATACCATTTTTGACTATAATAATCCTGCCAATCCAGAGCATGGGAGATCTTTCCATCTTCTGAGATCTTCTTCAATTTCTTTCTTCAGAGACTTGAAGTTCTTGTCATATAGATCTTTCACTTCCTTAGTTAGAGTCACACCAAGGTATTTTATAGTATTTGTGACTATTGTGAAGGGTGTTGTTTCCCCAATTTCTTTCTCAGCCTGTTTATCCTTTGTGTAGAGAAAGCCCATTGATTTGTTTGAGCTAATTTTATATCCAGCTACTGCACTGAAGCTGTTTATCAGGTTTAGGAGTTCTCTGGTGGAGTTTTTGGGGTCTCTTATATATTATCATATCATCTGCAAAAGGTGATATTTTAACTTCTTCCTTTCTAATTTGTATCCCCTTGATCTCCTTTTGTTGTCAAATCACTCTGGCTAGGACTTCAAGTACTATATTGAAGAGGTATGGAGAAAGTGGGCATCCTTGTGTAGTCCCTGATTTTAGTGGGATTGCTTCCAGGTTCTCTCAATTTAGTTTGATGTTGGCTACTGGTTTGCTGTGTATTGCTTTTATTATGTTTAGGTATGGGCCTTGAATTCCTAATCTTTCCAAGACTTTTATCATGAAAGGGTGTTGGATTTTGTCAAATGCTTTCTCAGCATCTAACAAGATGATCATGTGGTTTTTTTGTCTTTAAGTTTGTTTATATAGTGGATTATGTTCATGGATTTCTGTATATTAAACCATCCCTGCATCCCTGGAATGAAGCCTACTTGGTCAGGATGGAGGATAGTTTTGATGTGTTCTTGTATTTGGCTTACTAGGATTTTATTGAGTATTTTTGCATTGATATTCATAAGAGAAATTAGTCTGAAATTCTCTTTCTTTGTTGGATCTTTGTGTGGTTTAGGCATCAGAGTAATTGTGGCTTCATAGAATGAATTGGGTAGAGTCCTTTCTCTTTCTATTTTGTGGAAGAGTTTGAGGAGAGTTGGAATTAGGTCTTCTTTGAAGGCCTGATAGAACTCTGCACTAAACCCATCTAGTCCTGAGCTTTTATTGATTGGAAGACTATAGATGACTGTTTCTATTTCTTTAGGGGAAATGGGACTGTCTAGATTGTTCATCTGAACTTGTCTTAATTTTAGTACCTGATATCTGTCTAGGAAGTTGTCTATTTCATCCAGGGTTTCTAGTTTTGTTGAATATAGTCTTTTGGAGTAGGATCTGATGATGATTTGGATTTCCCCAGGTTCTATTGTTATGTCTCCTTTTTCATTTCTGATTTTGTTATTTAAGATACTGTCCTGTGCCCTCTAGTGAGTCTGGCTAAGGGTTCATCTATCTTGTTGATTTTCTCAAAGAACCAGCTCCTGGTTTGGTTGATTCTTTGATAGTTCTTTTTGTTTCTACTTGGTTGATTTCGGCCCTGAATTTGATTATTTCCTGCCATCTACTCCTCTTGGGTGATTTTGCTTCCTTTTGTTCTAGAGCTTCTAGGTGTGCTGTCAGGCTGCTAGTGTATGCTCTTTCTAGTTTCTTTTTGGAGGCACTCAGGGCAATTAGTTTTTCTCTTAGGACTGTCTTAATTGTGTCCCATAAGTTTGGGTATGTTGTGGCTTCTTTTTCATTAAACTCTAGAAAGTCTTTAATTTCATTCTTTATTTCATCCTTGACCAAGGAATCATTGAATAGAGTGCTGTTCAGTTTCCAGGAGAATGTTGGCTTTCTATTATTTATGTTGTTATTAAAGATCATCCTCATTTCATGGTGGTCAGATAGGATGCATGGGATAATTTCAATATTTTTATATCTGTGGAGGCCTGTTTTGTGACCAATTTTATGAAGAATTTTGGAAGAGGTACCATGGGGCACTGAGAAGAAGGTATATTCTTTAGTTTTAGGATAAAATGTTCTGTAGATATCTATTAAATCCATTTGTTTCATTACTTCTGTTAGTGTCCATGTGTCTCTGTTTAGTTTCTGTTTCCAAGATCTGTCCATTCATGAGAGTGGGGAGTTGAAGTCTCCCACTATTATTGTGTGAGGTGCAATGTGTGTGTTGAGCTTTACTATGGTTTCCTCAATGAATGTGGCTGCCCTTGTATTCAGAGCATAGATATTCAGAATTGAGAGTTCATCTTGGTTGATTTTACCTTTGATGAGTATGAAGTGCCTCTCCTTGTCTTTTTTTATAACTTTGAGTTGAAAGTCAATTTTATCCGATATTTGAATGGCTATTCCAGCTTTTTTCTTCGGACTATTTGCTTAGAAAATTGTTTTCCAGCTTTTCACCCTAAGGTAGTATCTGTCTTTTTCCCTGAGGTGGATTACCTGTAAGCAGCAAATCGTTGGGTCCTGTTTGTGTAGCAAGTCTATTAGTCTATGTCTTTTTATTGGGGAATTGAGTCCATTGATGTTAAGAGAAATTAAAGAAAAGTAGTTGTTGCTTCCTGTTATTTTTGTTAAGGTTGGGATTCTGTTCTTGTGGCTGTCTTCTTTTAGGATTGTTGAAGGATTATTTTTCAGTTTTTTCTAGGGTGTAGTTTCCTTCCTTGCTTTGGTGGTTTCCCTTTACTATCCTTTGAAGGTCTGGATTCGTGCAAAGATATTGTGTGAATTTGGTTTTATCATGGAATACTTTGATTTCTCCATCTATGGTAATTGAGAGTTTTGCTGGATATCGTAACCTGGGTTGGCATTTGTCTTCTCTTAGGGACTGTATAACACCTGTCCAGGATCTTCTGGCTTTCATACTCTTAGGTGAGATGTCTGTTGTAATTCTAATAGGCCTGCCTTTATATGTTGCTTGTCCTTTTTCGCTTACTGCTTTTAATATTCTATCTTTATTTAATGCATTTGTTGTTCTGATTATTATGTTTTGGGAGGAATTTCTTTTATGATCCAGTCTATTTGCTGTTCTGTAGGCTTCTTGTATGTTTATGGGCATCTCTTTCTTTAGGTTTGTGAAGTTTTCTTCAATTATTTTGTTGAAGATATTTGGTGACTATTTAAGTTGAGAATCTTCTTTTTCATCTACTCCTATTATCCGTAGGTTTGGTCTTCTGATTGTGTCCTGGATTTCCTGGATGTTTTGAGTTAGGATCTTTTTGTATTTTGCATTTTCTTTGATTGTTGTGCCCATGTTCTCTATGGAACCTTCTGCACTTGAGATTCTCTCTTCCATCTCTTATATTCTTTTGCTGATGCACACATCTATGGTTCCTGATTTCTTTCCTAGTGTTTCTATCTCCAAAGTTGTCTCACTTTGGGTTTTCTTTGTTGTTTCTATTTCCCTTTTTAGGTCCAGGATGATTTTGTTCAATTCCATTACCTGTTTGGTTGTGTTTTCCAGTTGTTTTAAAAGGGATTTTTTTGTCTTTCCTCTTTAAGGACTTTTTCCCCTTTATCAGTGTTCTCCTGTATTTCTTTAAATGAGTTATTAATGTCCTTCTCAATGTCTTTCTCAATGTTCTCTACCTGTACCTGAGATATGATTTTTAATCTGCATCTTGCTTTTCTGGTGTGTTGGGGTATCCTGGACTGACTGAAGTGGGGGTGCTGGGTTCTGATGAAGGTGAGTGGTCTTGGTTTCTGTTTTTAAGATTCTTATGTTTGCCTTTCACCATCTGGTAATCTCTAGATTTGGTTGTTACAGTTGTCTCTGTTTGGAGCTTGTTCCTCCTGTGATTCTGTTGGCCTCTGTTAGCAGTACCGGGAGCCCAGCTCTCTCCTGAGTCTCAGTGGTCAGAGTAGTCTCTGTAGGCAAGCTCTCCTCTTGTAGGGAAAGTGCATGGAGGTTTGGTGTTCTGACTTGCCTCTTGGGTAAAGTTAAAGGCCCTATATAGGGCCTGTCCTAGAAGATGTGTTGCCTCTGCAGTCTGCACATTCACCTGCACAGACTGGTCTCTGAGGGATCCAGGACCCAAGTTGGCCCTCTCACAAGCTCTGGCAGGCAAAGCCCTCCTGGGAAGACACCTCTCCTCAGGCCAGGAAGGTGCCCAGATATCTGGAGCCTGAAACTGGTTCGGTCCCAGAAGCTGTGTTGCTACTGCCTGTCCCAGAAGCTGTGTTGCTTCTGCAGTCTGCACTCTCACCTGCACAGACTGGTCTCTGTGGGACCCTTTGCAGTCTGAGAGCTGACCTGCACAGACTGGTCTCTGAGAAACCCAGTACCCAGGTTCACTCCCTCCTGAGCTCAGGCATGCAAAGCCCTCTCAGGCAGACACCTCTTCTCAGGCGGGGAAGGTGCCTGGATGTCTAGTGTCCACAACTGAGCCTATCCCAGAAGCTGTGTTGCTTCTGAGGTCTGCTCAGTCACTGTTTGCTATCTGTGAGCTGACCTGGGCAGACTGGTCTATGAGTGACCTGGGACCCAAGATCTGTTGCTTCTGTTCTTATGCTTGCCTCCTGCCATCTGATTATCTCAAGGGTTTGCTGCCCTCAGTTTATCTGATTTGAGACTGTCCTTCCTACAATCTCAGTTGATTCAGGACTCCTCAGAGTCCAGCTTTCTCTGTGATCCTTTGATTGAGGGTGCCTGTGAACCTAAGATTCTGGGTGTATCAGAGTTCTTGGCAGTCAAGTTCCTCTGAGACTCTGAAATACTGGTGTGACCCAGCTCCTCTTATCCTGGGATCCTGTTGTCCTAAGATCCTGGGCATCTTACAGTGCCTGGAAGTGGTGTCTCCTTTCAGGAGCATGGAGCTGTCTGGTCTGTTTGAAACCAAGGTAAAACAGAACTGATCAAATGGAACCTGTGCCTCTTATCAGGAAGGGCTCCAGTATCCTTGTTCCTGCTGTCACAGGCCCCCATTTGGATTGGAACTGATGTTGTCTTCAGCTCAACAGTGATCCTTAGATTGCTTGGACAGTCCTCTAGGGACAGTGGGGGTGTCCGCCGACTCTGTGCCCAAGGTGACCCTCTGCTGGTGCCAACCAGAGGGACTTGTGCCCCTGGTCAGGCCAGTTTTCTGCTTCCCTAATACTATCTCAGGTCCTGCGAGATTGGAGTGGAACAGAAGTTGTGTTCCACTCACCAGTGGTCCTAAGATTGCATGGAGAGTCCTCTAGGGACCGTGGGGGTGTCTACCTACTCAGCGCCCAAGGTGACCCGGTGCTGTTGCCGACCGGAAGGCTAAATCAATTTTCTATTCTGTTTAAGAATAATTATTTCAAAGTTGAGCACTTTCAGTATAGTTTCCTAAAGTCTCAGAATATAGCAGCAAGAGAGAAAAGTTAGCTGAAGGTAAGATCAGTTTATGCAGCAAAATTATAGGCTAGTGTTTCCTGAGCTCACATTCATTGTCTTAGACTAGGATGATCTCTGTTAGTCAGATTTTGGAAGATGATCACTCTTGGTGAGCCTCCACAGTGGCCTGTGTCTGCAGCACAGGCTGGCCATGGTACTTAGGAGATTTTCCTTTGGCTAATTCTTATGCCATCCAATTATTTCTTTAATGTGGCATAACTGGGTGGCATCAGTAGAAATTCATAAACCATTTCTAAGATGTCTGCTTGTCTTAGTCTCTGAGGAAGGGGTTAAAATTATATAATGTAACTTCAAGTCACATGTGAAAGTTACACTCCTACTTTCCTTTCCTTTTAACACTTGTCAAAGTAGTCTGTTTAGTTGTTTAGAACTATTTTTGGAAGATATATGTTTTACTTTTTTTTTTTCCATCTATTGATATTAAAGGCAAAGGGGATATAAGAATCATGATCCTATTTATCCTAAATCTTAACCTTGGACTCATCTACATTTGTGCAGATATGCCACATGGGAAAGACTGAAATCACTCCTGGATAAAACTCAGGGTATACTTTTGTGTAGAAAAGTTTATTGGTAGCTTTTTAAAATAATCTAGTCGAAAACAAGGACTTCTCTAAGGAAAAATATGTTCAAGTACGTTCACACCATAGTTTGGCTCAATTTGAAATCATTCTCCTTTAATATATTATTTCTAAAATACTTGTTCTGGGACCACAAATGTAATTATTGAAGACATCAGCCCTGTATAAAAAAAAAGATTGAAATGTTGGTATTTAGATACAGAAATATATTTTCAAAATGTTTTGTTGGTTTTATTTCTATTGATGTGCCTCACGACTGGGAAGTGACTTAAAAGTATTTTAACGGTGGCTTTGAGTCTGTTTTTGAGGCTTTAATTTTTATTTTCAGTCATGTGGATGTATGTGAGGGTTTATGAATGTGATTGAAGGTGTGTATGGATTCTCGGTAAGGCTCCAGGATGCTCTGGAGCTGGAACTGCAAGCTATCGTCAATAACCTCATGTCAATGCTGGGATTCAAGACTATTTCATCAGAAGAACGCAAGCAGCATCTGTACTTCTGAGCCACCTCTCCAGCTCTGAGGTCTTTAACACGCGTCACTTGCACAGCACTCTGAGACACAGAGACAAATATTTAATTTGCTCATTGCTCATTATTTACGTGAACTCTCTAATTAATACCTCTCTTGTGTCAGCTACCTTCTGATATTGTAACAAAATATGGTATATTTTCTCGTGGCAAATCTGACCCAGTTTTTTCAGAAGGCTCTGGTGAGGGACCCTCAGGGTTTTCACACACCCCATTAGGAATAAATGCCTTTTGCATTTAGTGCATTAGCAAATATAGAAAACGGCTTAGTGGTGGTGTCGTTCATCTCTAACTTGTGAAGGGATCTCTATCAATATTTGTTGGAATTAGTGTGTAGTGGATTAGGTTATGCATTATACAAAGGTAATATTTATTTTAGAAATTGGTCTCCTTTACAAAGTCAATCGAGGGTGTGAAGTGGGGTGGGTGACAGTGCATGCCAACTTCACCATAAGCCCCAGGATTTCGTAACTTACAGAAAGATTCCAGTTACTTAAGCAATACTCAGGCTGTTAGTTATCTGTCAGTGACTACAACACTATTTCCTCATATAATGCAGTGTAGAAACAGTGTATCACGATACTTCTTTGGGCAGACACAGAATAGCTTATTATTTAAAAGAACATTAATTGGTGGCAAGTTGGATTGTTCATTAATAGTTTGCCTAAGCAACAAAGCTATATCACATTTTGTTGTATGAGAACATTGCTGAGTCCTGACTAGGGCCACAAGCATACACTAGAGGGATTAGTCAAAAAGGGCTTAAATCAGTGACAAAAGACTTCTCAGGTTCTGAGTGGGTTTTTTTATTCCTCGCCCCTCTGCCTCTAACTTCTCTGTCTCTGACGTTATTAATTAATTTTCCTACAAATTTTGTGACTTCTTAATTAACAATAGAAAAGGTGGTTTGTTTATGTTACAGTGACTGAGTCACATACGGAAGATTGGTAGACAACAGCTATTGTCAGCTAATCTTTGCATGAGCCAGTTGTTTAGAGTATATTTGGAATTAAATGAGCTTAATGTACAGTCTTTTTTTTTTTTTTTTTTTTTTTTTTTTTTTTTTTTTTTTTTTTTTTTTTTTTTTTTTTTTTTTTTTTTTTTTTTTTTTTTTTTTTTTTTTTTTTTTTTTTTTTTTTTTTTTTTTTTTTTTTTTTT
>LR749619.1:787583-850333 GCA_902729485.2 Mus minutoides | reverse complement strand
ATAAAGAGTCAGATGCATGTGTTTGCTTTGCAGTACATTTTATTCCAAAATTTTTCTAGAGCGAATATTAGACCCACATTCCAGGGATAACTCCGGAGTGGAAACAAGAATCTGTTTAAAAGCTGACCCTCCTCTTTTTAGCAGACAGGCCTGAGGTATGTTGGCAGAGTGTGCTGTCACAGCACCGGGTTAACTGTGACATTTTGAAATTATTGTGGTAGTGAACTTCCTGAAGGCACTTGCTCCATGGTTGGTTAAATTGCACACATTTTTCAGTCAAACATTTTCCTGGCTGCATCAAAGGTGTTGAGTAACTGTGTTAACCTTGGTGTGTTTTGGCAATAGGACATCAAGTAAAAGTCAATAAATGTCTCTCACAGCCCTGATAAACTCCAAGGGCACAAACAGAGGTGTTTATGAGCTGTGGGGGACAATTTGGTCAAGTATAAGTTTCCTTTCAAATTGCTTATTGCCATTTTAGTGCTAGCAGAACATATTTTAAGTCACTGCTTTGACAGAACATATTGGTTGGCATTGCGTAGGCTTCTGTGTTTTTATGAGACAGATGGCAATTACCACTTTTGTTCAATGTTATCTTTTAGCTTTAAGCATCACATTTACTAGTGAACTGGACTTTGCTACAGTTTTTTTTAAAAACTTGGAGCAATTCCATCTGATAAAAATCTGTATACAAATAAATATTAAGATGACTGTTTACATACTAATAAGCAAGTGAGAGATGAACAAAAAGTCTTTTTAAATGGGCTCAGGATGTGTCAGTTTCTCTCTTTAAATTGTTTCTTCTTAATTTTCAATCTCTTAGGAGTGGTATAGAAAGATGGCTATGGAGAATATAGTTGCAGATATATTTTATCAAGATAAAAGCCATTAGTCTTTTAGTGTCTCAGAAGTAAATTATATATCTTATTTACAGTCCCATTGTTCTCATGAAAACTAATCTTTCACACAGAGATTATAAAGAGAATAAACTTTGTAAGATATCTAATATTTTCATACTTAAATATTGATCCAAATGCCAAATGTTTGCTTTTTGAGGCAAAATTTAAAACCGATGATCCCTTGAAGTTAATATTCAATTTAACATGTTCTAAAATCAATCGAATGCAAAGGATTAAGCAGTCCATGATTTGCTTTCTTTTTTTCAGTTTTTCCCATCACTAGGGAAATGGTATTGATTTTTAAAAAACTTTCAGCATCATATTCTTTTTAACTTTGGTTATAGACCCTGACAGGTTGTAAATAAGTAAAATTATCTGGAGACAAATAAAGAGGAGTTATATAATTTTGAAATATACTTAAAGTAAGGCCCTTTATCATTTATTTAGTGAACTTATAATATATTTAAATTCTCAAGCTTCTTTAGAGTTGCAGATTCTAATACAATCTGTTGTTTTCAACTTTTATTAATATAGCATGTTTTTACTAATAGAGTTGTCTGGTGCTGGTAATTTTATCATTGTTTTAGTGAGGACACCAAGGGTCTGTGATACTGAAAATTGCTTGGTAGCTTAAGTCCTTTCTAGCTAGCTTGAATTGTGAGCCTTTTGTGTCAACCTTGGCTTCCCTTATAGCCCTGGGCAGTCCCTAAGGCGCTTCATCCCTTCTCCTGTGAAGCTAGCACAAGGATGGTGTGGCTCCTAGAACCAGCCTATCACATCTTCCTCTATTCCATGACCTGTAACAGTTCTTGTCATTCCATTATCTTTAGCTTATTGTACTGTCCTTGAACTTGTTTAATTAAGTCACAAAAAAGTTTCCACTTGTCAAAACCATTGGTTTCTTCCTGATTTATGTCATTCAACACATCTGCACCCTGTGAGACACTTGACTGTCCTCTTCTTAAGCTTCTTTCTCCACTGTTCTTGGTTTCTTATGGGATGGTATTTTTTCTTTCCATCCATTACAAAGAGACCTGTGGGTTTTACCATCTCCATGTTCTCATCTCTAGAATTTATATATTCATTGCTCACATCTCTTTGGGTCTGTGAAGTCCTTGTTCAGTTTGTAGACTGGACTTTTAGATGATCCTCAAGGATTCCAGACTCCCTGTACCCACACTGCTTAATCTGTCTGTCTTCGCTTTCACTACAGACTATGCTATCTTCATTGGTTCACTTTTTCTCTAGGTGTTAGAAAGCTCTTTGCATCTTGGCTACTCTCAATGACATGTACCTATGTCTTAGTGATCTGCTTTCTACTTTCCAGCCATCCATTCAATTTCCTACCCACTATGCTTTAATATAACCAAGAGAGAGCTGGTATTTCCTATACTACTCTTCCTGCTTCCATTCAAGCTACAAAATAACTTCACAATATTAATATTGTGTCTTTTCAAATAAAATGTTGCAACTACTGAAAGTATGTATTTATATCACTTGTGTGACAGCCTTTGTAGAGTCCAGAAGAGAGCATCAAATCTTCAGGAGTTACAAATGGTTGTGAACTGCCATGTGAGAGCTGGCAATTGAACCCTCTGCAAAATTCTCTTAGCTTCTTAGCTATTTCTTGGGCCCAGTTTTGCTTTTTCAAACAATTCTTTCATTTGGAAGACCAAATTGTGGATACTTTGGTCCTTTTTAGAAGGGGGAACAAAATACCCATGAGAGGAGACACAGAGACAAAGTGTGGAGCAGAAATTGAAGTAAAGGCCATCTAGAGACTGCCCCACCTGGGGATCCATCCAATACAGTTACTAAACCCAGACACTATTGTGGATGCTAACACATTCATGCTGACAGGAGCCTGATATAGCTGTCTCCTGAGAGCTTTTCCCAGTGCCTGACAAATACAGAAGTGGATGCTCTTAGCCAACCATTGGACTGAGCATAGGGTTCCCAATGGAGGGGCTAGAGAAAGGGCCCAAGGAGCTGAAGAAGTTTGCAGCCCCATAGAAGGAACAACAATATGAACCAACCAGTACCCACAGAGTTCCCAGGGACTAAACCACCAATCAAAGAGTACACATGGAGGGACCTATGGCTCTAGTTGCATATGTAGAAGAGGATAGTCTTGTCAGACATCAATGGGAGGAGAGACCCTTGGTCCTGTGAAGGCTCGATGCCCCAGTGTAGGGGAATGCCAGGACAGGGAAGAGGGTGTGGGTGGGTTGGTGAGCAAGGGGAGGGGGGATGGATAGGGAGTTCTTGGAGTGGAAACGAGGAAAGGGGAAACATTTGAAATGTAAATAAAGAAAATATCTAATAAAAATAAATACATGAATTACAAACAACAAAAAGACTTAATTCTGATCACAAGTGTTTCAGTCTTCCAAGCATAAGACCTAGACTCAGTTCTATGAGCCTGCAGGGATGGTAAGGATTGGCTTGTGCTCTGCCTATTATTGTCTCCGTTGCCTCCACTGTCTCGAACCATCTCCACTCTTTCTTTCTTTCTTTTTTTTTCTTTCTTTCTTTCTTTCTTTCTTTCTTTCTTTCTTTCTTCTTCTTCTTCTTCTTCTTCTTCTTCTTCTTCTTCTTCTTCTTCTTCTTCTTCTTCTTCTTCTTCTTTTTTTTTTTCGAGACAGGGTTTCTCTGTATACCCTTAGCTGTCCTGGAACTCACTTTGTAGACCAGGCTGGCCTCGAACTCACAAATCTGCCTGTCTCTGCCTCCCAAGTGCTGGGATTAAAGGCATGAGCCACCATGCCTGGCAACCCTCTCCACTCTTAAGTTTCTCCAGTTGAAACAGCAGAGCAGTAGAGAAAAGGCAGGCAGATACCTTTTCACTTGCTTTAAAGATGGTCTTGGATTCTCATTGTTTGGCTTATTCTTTGTTAGTTTTCTGGTCCTGATAATGCTGCCATTTTGCCTTGTAGACTAGAGTCTCAGAAAAGGTATTTAGTTGCCCCTCATCTTTGTGGTTATTTTTTTTTTCAAGGGACCTCAAGGTGTTTAAATCCTTATAATATCCTTATATTTGAGCTTCCTTTTCCTGTGGTGCAGTGACTCTAAACAGAAGCAGTTCTCAGGCTGTAGAAGGAATGCCCGAAGGAGTCAGGGTTTAAAGGCAGAGTCTGTTGGCCCCTTTGCTTCTTGGAACTTTTGCCCTCTAGGGTTCTCTGTATTTAGTTCTTTCTACCTCAGCAGCAGTGGGAAAGTAACATGCAGCTCAACTCTTCCACAGATAGCTAGTAAAGAAGGGAGAAAACCTATCTCCTTTCCCTATGGGAATTTTGCCATAATTGAGGCTTTTCCTCAAACACTATGATAGCCTTTTTGTAGAGATACAGGTCTCTTAAATTGGCAACCTCAATTTTTCAATACTACACTATTTTGGTAACTGCTCCCTATCTATGGTTATTTAGTACCTGAAAGCTCACTTGTTAAAATGGATATTTGTGGTAAGTATAAAATATGAACATAGTATCAAGGGCTTTGGTAAAATATTATAAATTATTTTCATATTTTTGGGGGTCTTTTTGAGACACAGGAGCAGAAAATTCCCCATCTTCCCTCTACCTCTCTCCCTTTAAGTAGGTCACAAATTCTAGGAAGGATTGTTTATGTTTCCTTAAAGAAGGTCTCACGATTGATTTGTAGATGCTTTCTTCATGCCCAGTAGTAAGATGAAGATGAACAGTCAGGAAATGCTGAACACAGCCTTGATAAATTCCTTCTCATTGGTTATCATCAGATGATATTCTTTATCAAACATAGTTCTTCATGACTGTATTTCACATGGAAGTATCTGGCCTTAACCATTCTCAGGTCATCTTTCCTTGGGGTTGGTTCTTAGGCCATATGAAATTTACATTAAGTGCATCTGTGTGTGTGTGTGTGTGTGTGTGTGTGTGTGTGTGTGTTTTGTTTGTTTTCTTGTTAATATTTTTGTTGTAAAGGCTTGGTTATAAATTTAGAACTTGAATAGAAAACAGCTATCCCTTCCAATATATTTAGAATATATTTTGACTGCATAATGCTAATGTAAAAGATGAGACACATCAATTAAACTCTATAGGAAGCTATATGTTTATGCCAACCTATCTTTTATTTGTAGATTTTGATCATATGTTACAGATGAACAGCAAGAAATAATTTTTTGATGAGTTTATAAAAATTTCTCTACTCGATTCACTATTAAAAGTAAGATAAACATTTGGTCCAATATGTTAGAGCGTCTATGATATAGCACTGTATTGTGGAAATTGTCAGATTAAAATGCCTATGTAGTCAGCTTCATTTCACTTTAAAAATGTAATTTTGGTTGGACTGGTTGGTTCATGTTTGTAAATCTGGCACTTAGAACTTGATGCAAAAAATGATAGTAAGTTTGAAGCTATACATTGTCACCCTTCTCAATATTCATCAACAACAAAAGACCACAAACCAGTATAACAAAAATACCTTCTGTTTTTATCTTAGCTTCTTGGAACATGTTCATTATTCAGTACAGTACACATATCCCATTCCAATGATATGCTCTTTCAAAACAAAGATAATTTAGAGGCTTTCTCTTTGACTGAATGTCAAGGAGGTATGTTTGAATTTGCAACCTCAAAATTTGAATTAACAAGAAAGTGAGTACTATAATTATCTTTATTCAGGGTTAATGCTGGGAAAGATGAAGGATTAGTACATTTTATGCAAAGTTTATTGAAGTATTATAAGTTATTCTCATCCTGATTATTAACATTACTGACATATTTTATTTATTTCTCTAAATGAATCTCAAATCTGTTACTAGTTATAATCACTCCATTGGTAAATGGTTGCATAGATCTTGTAACCAATCCATGATAACCAAGAGCTTTCTTATTGGATCTTAGGATTACATTACAAGAGAGAACTCATGCCTCATATATTTGAAACATTAACAGGGTTAAAATCCCCAAGCTGGGGATCTCATAGGCCCTAGGGGAGAATCTATTACTGTTATTTTGCAAAACAAATATAATATCAAATGGCCTTCTAAATACCTATCTTTATGCACATAAGTTAGTGCAGCTCTCAGTGCAGCTCTCAGTGCAGCTCTCAGTGCAGCTCTCAGTGCAGCTCTCAGTGCAGCTCTCAGTGCAGCTCTCAGTGCAGCTCTCAGTGCAGCTCTCAGTGCAGCTCTCAGTGCAGCTCTCAGCCTTCATTGGAGAAGCTTCTTTTTTGCTGTAGATGTTAGTACTGAGACCCACAACTTGCAGAATGCACAGAATATGTGATTGTCGAAGTGCTAGCCAGTTTTATGTCAAACTGACCCAAGCTACAGTAATCTGAGAGGAGGGAATTTCAGTTGGGAAAATACCTACCTAAGTTTTGGCTTTAAGCAGGCCATTTTTGTACGACATTTTCTTAATTAGAAATTGATGGGAAAAGTTCAGCCCATTGTGGCTGGGAACTGGGCTAGTGGTCCTGGGTTCTATAAGAAAACAGGAAGAAGCTGAGGAAGAGGGCAACCCTGTAGGAGGACCAGCAGTCTCAATTAACTTGGACCCCCCCAAGATCTCTCAAACACTTGGCGTTCAACCAGGTAGCATGCACCAGCTGATATGCGGCCCCCAACACATATGCAGCAGAGGACGGCTGAGTCTGGACTCAGAAAATATACACATAACCCTCAAGAGGCTGGAGTCCCCAGGAAATGGGGACATCTGGAAGGGTAGGAGGTAGGGGCATTGGGACATTTTTGTGGAGGTATGGAATGTGAAACAGTCAGAGAGTGGACTGCAAGGGCGATAAAATCTGGACCATTAAAAACAGATTTTAAAAAAGAAGGTAGGCTGAGCAAACCTGGGGATCAATCCCAGTAAGCATCACTCTTCCGTGGCCTCTACACCAGCTCCTGCCTCTTGGTTCCAGGGCTGCCTGCATTTCTGTTCTGACTTTCTTTAATGATAAACAACGGCGTGCCAGTATAAACAAAGAAAACTCTTTCCTCCCCACGTGGCTTTTGGTCATAATATTTTACCACAACATTCATGACCCTAACTAGGTCATCCCCAACCTCAATTCTCAAGGCTCAGAGAACATCACCAGAGAGAGAGAGAGGATGGAAAAACCAATAACAAATGGTTGGGGAAGGCTACTGTGAATCTGTCTTTTTGCCATGACCTGACCATCAAATTCCTGAACACGAATTCCTGAACACAAAGCAACCCTGGTTAACTGGTAGGAACAGTACAACCTCAAGCTAGTCACTAATCTAGCCTGGGTTGAGGTTCCCAGCTTTGTAACTTCAGAGCGACTGGTAGTTGATGATAGCTGCTGGGGTTGAAAAAGTTAAATTTCCTCCAGGAGTGAGGCCCCTTGTGCATTATCCAGGATCCAATGGAAGGCTCTACATCTAGGAACATAGAAGCAGTACTTATTGGGCTCAGTATGTTAATAAAAAGATCAAAGAGATAGAAGAGATTGTGAGCATGGCACAGAAACATGGTAGGAGGGTCTGAGGGAAGTTGGAGGGTAAAGTAGGGGTGCATAGAAAAAAAAATCCAATATTTACAAAGAGCTCAAGAAGCTGAACTCCAGAAATAAAAATAACCCCATTAAAAATGGGGTACAGAGCTAAACAAAGAATTCTCAACTGAAGAATACCGAAAGGCTGAGAAGCACCTGAAAAAATGTTCAACATACTTAATCATCAGGGAAATGCAAATCAAAACAACCCTGAGATTCCACCTCACACCAGTCAGAATGGCTAAGATCAATAGTTGAGGTGACAGAAGATGCTGGCAAGGATGTGGAGAAAGAGGAACACTCCTCCATTGCTGGTAGGATTGCAAGCTGGTACAACCACTCTGGAAATCAGTCTGGCGGTTTCTCAGAAAACTGGACATAGTACTACCAATTGATCTAGCAATACCTCTCCTGGGCATACCCAGAAGATGTTCCAACTGGTAATAAGGACTCATGCTCCACTATGTTCATAGCAGCCTTATTTATAATAGCCAGAAGGTAGAAAGAACCCAGATGTCCCTCAACAGAGGAATGGATACAGAAAATGTGGTACATTTACACAATGGAATACTACTCAGCTATTAAAAAGAATGAATTTATGAAATTCTTGAGCAAATGGATGGATCTGGAGGATATCATCCTGAGTGAGGTAATCCAATCATAAAAGAAGTCACTTGATATGCACTCACTGATAAGTGGATATTAGCCCAGAAACCTAGAATACCCAAGATACAATTTCTAAAACACAAGAAAATCAAGAAAGACCAACACATGGATACTTCATTCCTCCCTAGAATAGGGAATAGAATATCCATGGAAGGAGTTGCAGAAGCAAAGTTTGGAGCTAAGATGAAAGGATAGACCATCCAGAGACTGCCCCACCCAGGTGGTCCATCACATAATCAGCCACCAAATGCAGACACTACTGCATATGTCAGCAAGAGTTTGCTGGAAGGACCCTGATGTAGCTGTCTCCTGTGAGGCTTTGACAGTCCCTGATAAATACAGAAGTGGATGCTCACAGTCATCTATAGGGTGGAAAACAGGGTCCCCAAGTAGGAGCTAGAGAGAGTGCCCAAGAGCTGTAGGGGTCTGCAACCCTATAGATGGAACAACAACATGAAATAATCAGAACTCCCAGAGCTCATGTCTCTAGCTGTATATGTATTAGAAGATGGCCTAGTTGGCCATTATTGGGAAGAAAGGCCCCTTGGTCTAGCAATCTTTAGATGCCCCAGTACAGGGGAATGCCAGGGCCAAGAAGTGGGAGTGGGTGGGTAGAGGAGCAGGGTGGGGGCAGGGTATAGGGGACTTATAGGATAGCACTTGAAATGTAAATGAAGGTAATATCTAATAAAAATCATCAAAAAAGAAACAAAATATATTATATACATATCCTGAAATATACAAGTGAAGTTATTTAAAAAAAAAATCACATCTTATATTCAGTAAAACCCCGTTGTAAATCTTCACACTGCACTCAGGGGCACCTTTTTTTTTTTTTCCCTCTCTGTGTGGGTGACGTGGCAGGCTGTGATACAAAACAAGAGTGCATAGTTTAACTTTTTATGGAAACACTCTAAACACATACATAAGCAATCATTAGCCATAGAATCATACAAATTTATCGCTTTAGAAAGTCATACTGAATTGCTATAGAAACGATAAACTCTATCAAGGTAACCTTTCTTCGTGTATCATAGTCATTATGAGGTAGTTCAACATGTACTTAAAATGAAGTTGTCCTTTTCCTCCTGCCTAGATGTCATATCTTCTTGGTGAAAGAAACATCTAAAAATACTCCTGTTCCCCGTCTAATTGAGTGCGTATGAGCGGCTGTGATTGGTATTCTGATTGCACTTAGATGCCTCATCATTCCCCATTTTTGTTTCAATGCTGTCATTATCACAGTTATACATTATCATACTTAAAACCCTTATGATATATGCAGACAAAGTCGTAAGAGATGCAAGTTATAATTGTGGTCCCAGAAAAAAAAATGCAAGAGGGTTTCTGTGAAGGACATTTATCTATGAAGTAAAGAAAGCAGGAATAACCCATAGTAATAGAAGGACACTATAAAGAGAAAGCTAATTCCAATGCAAGATGTAAAATATGACATTTTCATAGTATCGATGTAACATATGACACTTGCTGAAAGCAGCTGGACTTCAGATAGGAAGTATGAATCTTATCAGTAGGTTCTGTTTGCCATGTGGATTTGTTCTGGAGGGACTTGTACTACGACAGAAGATTCTTCGAGAGAATAAAACACACCACAGAGGCTTCTCCATCACTTCTTTCCAGTTGCTATTTTGAGCTCCTCACATCTGACCATGGCACATTTTTTTTCTGTAAAGCATTTAAAATGAATATTTCAAAGAGATGCTGAATCACTTTAAGAAGTGTGTAATTAAAAAAAAAATCTCACCAACATAGTTGCCTAAACAAGGGCTGAATAAGGACAGCACTAATAGATTGCTATCATGGAAGGGAGAGAGCTCACCAAGAGGCCTCACCCTAGACAAAGAACCATAGGCAAGGAAGGCTGAGAGCACTAGAGAAAGAAAGATCACACCAGCTAGTTATCTTACCAAATGGTCAGATATCATATATGTACAAGTAACATTATATGGACTGCATATGTTGTTTTTATAAATTTCTAATAAGTATAAATAGAGAAGATATCATAACACCTAAGGAAAAAGATGCCGTGGATTTGTTGAAAGATGGGAAGGAAAGGGAGGAAGGAGGCAATTAGCTATATTTTAATTTCAATATTAAAAAATAACTTCATTAAAAATAAAATAAATTTAAACTGTCAGATAAGAAACATGCATTTCATTTACAGTATGAGGTCTCACATGTAAATGTATGAAATACATTTATTCATAATAATGAATATATAGGAACATTCCAAAAAAAATCAGCCGATGTTTAAATTTGTTTGTGCAGGCACAGTAAAGAGTATTGTGGCATGAAACCAGAGACTGAAATAGAAGTAGAATTGCAAAGTGAAATTTTACACACCCTCCCCACCAGCACACATGTTAGAGTTTTCAAACTGGAAGGATAATAGGCCTGGGAAAACTTCTGAGTTTTAATACATTTGAGGTTGAAATCCCTGGGTATCACACACTACCATCAATATCCAATTATTTATACAAATAAGTATATTTCTTGTATCTATGCCTTTAGTAAACCTGTGTATCACAAAATAGCACCTTCTCTTGTGGCTCTGCAAGCAGTAAGCTTGTTTTTGATTTAGTTTGCAATTTCCCCTCCCCCTGGGAGAATCACATAAAGTAGGGTAAAATACTCTGCTGAGAAAAATAGCGTTTGGAATTTCTTCAATATAGATGACACAGTAGATTTTATATTTACTAATATTCTTTGCTTTTAAAGTTTATATGTCATGTTGGTGAATTACATTATTGGCCTTCCTGTTAAGCTGGGTGCAGAGTGGAGAACAGAAAATTAAGGATTGATGTCATAATTAGCTCTGATGAAGTTAATTTTATTTTCTCACAGTTGAATATTAAACAAGCAAGACTTTTTATTGTTCTGGGACTGGAGTTTGGTTCCTGGCATTCACATTGGGCAGCTTACAACCTGCAAATCCATCTCCAGGGACCTGATGCTCTTTTCTGGCCTCTATAAGTCATCCACAATAAGGTGCACATAAACACAGTCAGTCAGACAAACAGACAGACAGAAACACACATGAATAAAAATAAAATAAGCGGGAGTGGGTATGTGGGGGAAGACTCTCATATAAGCAGGGGGAGGAGAAGGAATAGGGAGTTTCTGTAGGGGAAACCAGGAAAGCAGATAACATTTGAAATGTAAATAAATAAAAGATCCAATAAAAAATAAAATAAATATTACAACAAAAATTTTATAAAGTAATTCTTATAAAACATACAGGAAAGAAATTCACAAATTAACCTATTAGAATTACTTCATATAATGTAGGAATATGAAGTGAAAAACTTGACATTTATAATCTCAGTGACATATATATATTTATTATATATGATTATTGTATTCTGTTCTTTAAGTTATCTAAAATCTGTAGTAGACAATATAGTATTTTAGAGTTTTGAAATGATTTAGATATACGGTCTTTTTAAATAGTTTTCATATACTGTATTTTGATCATGTTTTTTCTTGTCCCAGATCCTTCCCATCTCCATCCCCATCAAAATTGTATTCCTCCTGTAAATTTTGTTAAATAATTTTAGTTTACTTTTAAAAATGATTTTGGATTTTTATTTCAATAGTAATAAAATGGGTAATCTGAATTCCTTCCAATAAGTCAGCCAGTTAGTGCTCTGGAATTTTTACCTTTGTGCCCTGGAATGCTTTCCACAGTCTCGGGTGGCAGAATCCTCTACACAGCCCAAGTCCCATCTCAATACCACTTAGTTAGAGTGGTCATAGCAAGCTGTTTTCTAAGGCTTATTACCCCATTAGATTTTTCTTTTTTGCACTACTGTTTAGCTTTTTAGCTGTGGAGCCTTTGACATTGTCTTAAGTTAATTTCTAAATTTCCTTCTTGTATAACATGTCTTCTCTTCAACTGATGATGCCACAAAAGCCAAGGAGCCATCTATCATCCCTCCTGTTTTGTCAGCAAGGGCTCTGATCTAGAGTACTGTCAATTTTGTTGTGTCCATCAAATATTTACTGGGTAATTTTTCTAAAGAATATTAAATAAAATGAGGACCTTTGATATATATGTCACAATTCAACAGGTTAGTGGAGGGCCTAACCAAAGTATTGAGGCAACGATGTATGACATTGGTAATAAATACTAGAAAAGAAGTGACAAGATTTATTATTTGCATATGTTGTTATCTTCAGGTCAGGAAACCATAAAAAGTCTAGTACACAGCTATATGGACCAATAAAAGAGTTTGTCGAGATAAAAAGATAAAAGCTAAGGTGCACACACACACACACACACACACACACACACAGAGAGAGAGAGAGAGAGAGAGAGAGAGAGGCACTAACAGTGTCAATATTAAAAAAGTAATTCATAACTATTGTGTCCTTAGTAACAATACCTATTCTAAAGGCTTTATTAGCAAGTCTCACAATGACTTCTCCTGATTGGTGGCCATAATAAGTACCAAATGAATGGTGATACAGTCTAGCGGGAATCACTCTTTCAAGGACTCACCACTGTGATCTATGAGGTCAATTGTATTCTAAAGAGGTTAGAATTTGATTTCTTGTGCTGCTTGAAAGTGATTGTTATGTCCACAGGAGCAGTAAACATGAGGAAACAGCCAAAATGATTCATGAAGAAGGAGAAGCAGAGAGAATAGTAGAACTAGAGAATGGGAATGTTGCGGCATAAAGACATCTGAGCATGACTTGGAACTTGTACACATGAACTCATGTGCACAAAGTAGGACGGTATGTGTGTGTGAACATTTATTTCATTAGGGGTAAGGACCGTTCATGGCGACGTCCCTTGGGGATTCTTTGATAATTGCTGTTTGGGAAGAGAGTGTGTCTTTGTAACTTCCCACCATGTCATGACAACACATTAAGTAAATTCAGTGGGTCACACAAAGGAAGTCATGAAAGTAGAGGTGCTTGCTGAGAAGAGGGATTCTAGTGGGAGAGGGAGGGTGATAGAAGAGGAGGGTGAAGCCAAATGATGAAAATTCATTATGTGAATGTATGAAGCTGTCAAACAAAAACCAAAAATGACAAAGAAACGTGTGTAATTAATAGCAGTTGAAAATATCCCCTGTGAAAGTTCAAATATTTCATAATCTTATGTTTATGTGTTGTTGTTAATACAAGGATAGACAAATATGGGTCTGGAAGTAACTTACTTGATATAGACAGTCTAATGAATTATAAAAACTAACAAACCAGTTCATGAATAATATTGTGGTTACTATTAATTATGTCTCAAATATTCATTTAACATTATCAAAGAATAAATTATGAACAATCTATTAAAATTTGAAAAATGAAAAGCACTGGTAGAGAAATAATTATAAGGGCAATGCATGAAGCTAAGTAAGATTTATAAAATTTCATATATATATATATATATATATATATATATATATATATATATATATATATATATATATACCTACATACATACATGAGGAGCTAGAGAGGTAGTTTAGTACTTAAGATTACTTGTTGCTCTTACAGAGGACCTAGGTTTGCTTCCATGAATCCACATGGTGTTTCATCACAATTTCTAATCCCTGTTCTAGGTTATCTCACAGGAATGCTTGTGGTATACAGGTTCTCTAGAGAAACAGAGAAACAAAACTTATTTAATGAATCTCTCTCTAATAATGAATATCTTTCTATGTATGCGCATGCACACACACACACACACACACACACACACACACACACACACACACACAGAGGCACACGAGGATTTATTAGAATACCTAACAGACAGTAGTTCATCTAATCCAACAATGGCTTGCTCTGAGTGGTTAGTCTAAGAATCCAGTAGTTGCTCAGTATACAAGCTGATTTTCCACATACCCTGGAATGTTGAAGAAGCAGGCTCTAATGCCAGTGAAGGAATAGACTTGACAGCAATACAAGAGCAGTCAACCTGTAAAACCTTCCTTCTTCCATGTCCTTAAATAAGCCTCCAACAGAAGGTATGACCAAGATTAAATATCTTTAATAAAGGTGTGTCTTCATACTTCAATGGTTTGGATTAGACATGGACGATACCCCTTGCAGGTGTGTGCTCTATCTGGGGTTTTAGCTAATTCCAGATATAGTCAAGTTGACAACCAAAAGTTGGTATCAAAGACATGCATGCTCTGTTTATACCTTACTCTTGGGATAGCTCATTTTCCTGGTCATAATTTATTGTTTGAGCTAGTCCTTTCTCCTAGATTGAGATTTAGACTTGTTTTAGTGTAATTAAACCATTTGTAATCTGGAATTCACCTGTGAGTTTTGGGAAATTTACAAAAGAAAAGGGGAAAGTGCCAAACATACTTTATTTGAAACTTGGTAGTCAGCATAGTACTCAGCCTTTCTGTTGATAAATATTAATTAAGAATTAAATTATTAAAGAAAAGCCAAAATGCTGATTTGTGGTTTAAGAACTGTTTATGTGGTGGGCAGGGTGGAGGAAAACTGACTCAAGTTTCAGAAATAATTACTTAGAAGTAGGCAAGGCATAAATTCAGAAGCTGGTTGCAGGGTTAGTTGTATAATTGCTGAAAGAGCTCGCCAACCAAATGCTAAATAAACTTCTAGACAGACAGTGTAAAAGTATAGTCTACGTAAAGAAATATCTTAATAGAATATCATATAGAGGCTATAGGATATAATAATGTAATAAGGCAATAAGTTACTTAGCAAAGATGTGAAGTTTATTGTTACAGATTATTAACTTCTTTTAGTTACATTTTAACTGAGGATTTTTGCTTTTGTGTACATAAAGTTGGTCATTTGCAGTCTGGAGGAATTCGTTCACCAGCAGCCCATTATAGGTGTGCTATAATATCCATGGAAAGTGAGTCTCCTTGTTAGTGGTGGCAAGGAGCAAAACAAACTAATGATGATTAAGGTGTCAAGTTGTAATTGTGTTTTCTTCCAAAGAAGCCCTAGAGTCTCAGTACATAATAATCAAGCAGTTTTTCTCTGGATGGACTGGTTAAGTAGCCACAATTTACTAAAGCAAGAGGCATTAGATTGAAATTTGTTTCAATATAATAATTCTACACATTTATTTCTTATAATGTGAGATTTTGGTACAAGTACATAATACGTAATGATTAGAGGCAGATAAATGGCATATGCATCTCCTAAAATATTAATCTTTTGTGTGTGTTTAGAGAACATTCAAAATTTACTCTATTAGTTACATTGAAATATACAACAGTTGATGCCAACCCGACTCACCTTACTGTTTTATGGAATATTAGAAGCTATTTTTTCCTCTGAAAGAATTTTTCCTGAATACATTATTCATTTCCTTCATGTCCCTCCCTGACCATTCACAGCTTCTGATGGTCACTGTCTTTTTTCTCCTATGAGATAAATATTTTAGTGTCCAACTATGAACACGGGACTCTACATTATGGTTTTGTGTGGTCTACTTCAGGTAACATAAAGTCCTCCATGCTCATTTTGACTTTTTTTTTCCAGTGAGATATAGGTTTCCTTTTAAATAATACTTTACTTGTGTAGCACATTGTAGTTAAGTATGCTCACATTGCCCTACTACATAGCTCTAGAACTTACTCATCTTCAATGGTCTAAACACTACACGGGTTGAGGGGGAATTAGCTATTTTCTTTTTCCCCTCTGTCCTGTTTCTTACGTCTTTGGATCTAGCAACTTTAGATTTCTTAAATAAGCAGAATACCATAGCACTCACACAATCTCCTTCAATGAATCCATTTGTATTAGCACAAAGTCCTCAAGGAACATTCATGTTTGGGACACATGAGTATTTGTGCTGATTAAACTTTATTGTCAGTTGGATTTGGAATCACTCAGGAGATACATTGTGGGGCAACTGTGAGGCCATTTCTAGTGTGGTTTAACTGAAGAGAGAAGACAAATCCTGAATGTGGGTGGCACCATCCCATGAATGTGGCTGCAGAATGAATGAGAGGAAACCATAGTGAGTGTGAACCGAGCAACCAGAATCCTTGTCTCTGTTGTGGCAGTGGGCACTCTGTGAGCATTCTGTCATGTCTCTGCTGCCACAGCTAGAGCCACTCTTCTTCCATGCTTTCTTTCCTCACCATGAAGAACTGACCCTCAAAATGTGAGCTCTACCAAATCCCTCCTTCCTCTCTTGTGTGGGTTTCCCTGCATTTTTAGGATAGTTTTAATCCCGGGAATTAAAAAAAGAAGAATATCCCCGAACACTGTGTGTTATATTCAGCTAGTATAATAACATTTTAGAAAGATCACTGATAAAATATCTGTTAATTTATCAACCAAAATGAGGAAAAGGTAAAAACATAAAGGATGGATTTTCACAATAAAAATTCAACTTTAGCTGTAAGAACCACACCTTATACTTCCGATGATTCAGTATTTCCTTCTAAAACCTTAAATTACACACTAAACAATGACCCTGATATTCTACTTTAAAAATAATAATCCTTCACCTTGAAAGGCATCATGTGTTTCTGTCTGTTAGATGATTTGATTTTAGATTTTACCTCTGGGCATCAGCAAGGACTTGGCTTTCTTCCTTTCTTCCTTTCTTCCTTTCTTCCTTTCTTCCTTTCTTCCTTTCTTCCTTTCTTCCTTTCTTCCTTTCTTCCTTCCTTCCTTCCTTCCTTCCTTCCTTTCTTTCTTTCTTTCTTTCTTTCTTTCTTTCTTTCTTTCTTTCTTTCTTTCTTTCTTTCTTTCTATCTCTCAATTCCTCCTTTTTTTTCCCCAGAGAAAGTGCAGCTCTCTATAAAAAGTGGTAACAAAGATAATAATGCAGAAGTGGTTTGGAGGAAGCATTTTCTTTTTCAGAAATCAATAGAAAAAGAGAGTGATCCTATTTTTCACCCGAGGCAAATCATCATTACAGAGTAGAAAAATGTTCATGTAGTTGGGCAGGGGCTGACATAGACCTTCCATCAGTGGCCTCTCAAGTATAGGAACGGTACCTGATTCCAGGAGAGGGAGAGGCTAATTAAATTAATTCTGTGTGAAAGTGACAAGATGACTCAAAGCATTCTGAGTGTGCTAGAAAGCATTCCCTTTGCCCTGGGCTGTCAGCGTTTCCCGCCCTCTTCTCCTTAGCGTCTCACTCACACACCGAGTGCCTGACATGCAATGCTTAGTCTTTTTGGTCTCACTTAAGCTGCAGTGCGAACACTGGACTTGTGCTATGATGGATGAATGCCGCAGGAAAGAAATGTAATTGCCTTGGCTATGCAGCAGTAAATGGATATTCCCTCTGGAAACTCAACTCGCTTCATTTAGACCCAAACATGCCAAGCAGATGCAGATGATCAACTCACAGCATATGACAGAACAGGATATCATTCTCTTTTATGTCCCGTTTTTAATGTAATAGCAAGTTAACATCTGTTGTTCTGAGCATCACAAATCTGTTCTTTTCAATGTAAAGGTTTGCTGAGCATTGATATTTTACTAAGAATAGAGTGTGTGCAATTAGACTGCACTGTATTTTCATGTCAGGTCCAGAAGGTCTTTGGAAAGGTCATTGCTGTTGTGTATGACCCACTGAGCTGCATTGGGGTGATAAATGCAGGTCCAAGATAGAATAGTTTAAGAGATATTGTTCCAGAGAGAGGAAAAAGGAATGGAGAAGAAAGGAAATTGCTGTTTATGGGATCATAATCCAGTATTGTCAAAGTTCTGTCACACATTCTGAGTTTGTTTTCGGCAAGGCATGTTTGGTTCACAGAAGAAATGGAAGAAATACTACTGCATACTCAAGAATTTGAATACCTTCTGTGATATTATTTGACACATTGACAAAGTATTTCTAACTTTTGCTTTAGACTACTACATAATAAATATTAACACTGGAATCTTCCTCAGAAACACAGATTGAAATGTCCTTCCTTGTACTTGAAAGAAGTATTATTATGGATGTTATAGGAAAATCTAGAGTTTAAACAATCCATTTAATATGGCTTATATTATTTTAAGGATTATTTAGTTCATATATTTAGACAGTGGTATAAATAATTCTAAAAACTTGATACTTTTTCTTTTGTCTGATGGGGTATTTTATTGTATGGATGTATTGACATTGTTGGCTGCAAAAAGCACACAGTGGAATATATTGCTTGAAGCTACAGACTTAGAAGATCCAACTCAACTCACATCTTTCACATCACATGCTGTCTTTAAGAATAACCTGATTATAGCTGTTCTTATTATGTTTTATTTTTAATTCTTCGTGTCTTTTGGAAAAGGAAGTTTTGAAGCCCTCTGAAGCAGCATATTATCTTAAATACTCAAGACAATGATAATAGTCTTTTAAAAAATTCTTTAATATTCTTTACAGTCCAATCCTCTCCTGGTCTGCCCTCTGGCTGTTCCTTATCCCATACCTCTTCCCCTGACTCCAAGCGTCCCTATTCCTACCCCACTGGACTTCCATACACCCTGGATCCTCAGGAGTCTCAAAGGTTAGGTGCATCTTCTTACAGTGGGGACAGACCAGGCAGTCCTCTTCTGTATATGTGTCATGGGCCTCATATGAGCTGGTGTATACTGTTTGGTTGGTGGTTCAGTGTCTGAGAGATATCCAGAGTCCAGGTTAGTTGAGACTGCTGGTCTTCCTATGGGGTGACCTGCCTCCTAGGCTTCTTCTAGCCTTTCCTTAAGTCAGCCACAAGGATTTCTGGCTTCTGTCCTTTAGTTGGGTGTAATTTTCTACATCTGACTCTTTCAGCTGTGAGTTGGGCTTCGTGGAAGGTAGCCATGCTAGGCTCCTGTCTATAAGTACATCATAGCTTCAGTAATAGTGTCAGGCCTTGGGGCCTCCCCTTGAGCTGGATCCCAGTTTGGGCCTGTTACCTGACCTCTTTTTCCTCAGATTCTTCTCCATTGTTGTCTCTGAAGTTCTTTTAGACAGGAACATTTCTGGGTCAGAGTTTCTTACTGTGCGATGGCAACCCCATCTTCCACTTGATGCCCTTTCTTTCTACTGAAGGGGGTCTCAACAAGTTTCCTCTTTCCATTGTAAGACATTTCATCTAAGGTCTCTTACCTCCCAGGTCTCTGGTACATTCTATAGGGTCCGCTCAACTCCTGCCTCCTGAGGTTGCCTGTTTCCATTTTTTTTTTTCTGCTGGCCCTCGGGGCTTTAGTCCTGTTTTTCCCATCCCCCAATACCTGATCTTGTTCCCCTAATCCCTTCCCTGTCTCCTCTCTCACTCTGGTCCTGCTTCCCTCTGCCCCCCATAATTGCTTTCTTCTCCCTCCCAAGTAGGATTTAGGCATCCTCACTTGGGCCCTTCAGTTAGTTAACCTTCTTGAGTTCTGACGATTGTATCCTGAATATTCTGTACATTTTTGATTAACATCCACTTATTAGTCAATACATACCATGTATGTCCATTGGGTCTGAAGTACCTCACCCATGATGATAAGCTTTAAAAATTTTAAATGTAATCAATGTAAAGGACTTTGACACTTACACCCACAATATAAGGTGACAGTCAGGTGGAGGGTCGGAATGTTAAGTTATCAAAAAAAAAGGACGATTTTTACAGTGAAAATAGATAAAAAAAACACACATCCCCTAATCTATCTACATATATTAGTATATACCTTCTCTTAATATTTTAACTGAAATCATCTTTAATTAAAAGGATAAACATCTCATTTTTCAATTCAATGTGTGAAATGATGCTATTCATATAAAGTGATTTTGTAATGAATATCAGGAAAGTCACTCCAGCTCAGAGGCTTCCAAAGACACACAGTACCCTTGTTGAGAATGACTGACCTTCCACAATACAGAAGAGAATTGAGGGCCCTGTGAAATGATGATTCATATATTGTTCTTCATACTCAGCGATTTCATTGGTAGTATGTAGTTCTAAAGAGATGCTTAAACAAAGATAGGATGCTGAACTAAACATGTGCTAGTAGAATGACTGAATCTCAGTGCTACCATTTTTGCTTGCAGTTTCAGGAAGTAGCAATTTTACAACTAAATATAATGAAGTGTTTAGATGACTTTTATTGAACTTGACTTCAAAATACATGGTTAATGAAAGTTACATTGCTCTAATTTTTAGAGATGTATCATACTTGAAAATGGCATTACATAAATTAATGTTTATCTAATCGGAAAGAACAAAATCATCTTCATTGAGTCAAGAATTCATGGCGTGGGAATGGAGAAAGAGCAAGCGAGTTTTAATTCAGTTGTGTAGCTGTTTTATTTATAGAACATAATAAATATGGAAGCCAATTGAGCAATTCAGCTCATTGAATACATCAAACTTCTTAGAACATATATCTAGTAATAATTATAAAGCTGCAGGACCAAAATTGCCAAAATATAAAATAATATTACACTAGAGAACTTAACTCCTATGCTATTTATTTTGTTTTTCAAATGCTGACTGACTCACTGGTGATCCAAATTGTCTAGAGCTTACATGGTCATTTAATGAACACCCAGCAGACAATCCAAATGCTTTGCAATTCTACTCTGTTAAATTGTGCCCTGATATTGTACATAATTATCAGCGCCTCACATCCAAATCTACTGTTGTAAATGGCTGAAAATGACAAAATAAAGTCTCCAAATCTTGGACAATTGTGTACAATAAATTCCTGGCATGTCAATGTTTTGGGCATGGTGCTTTCAACCTGCAGACATGATTTTCAGGGAGAATCCATTCACTAGTATCTTTATTGGCTTGTACCTGGAACTATTTCTGCCATCATACAATTAACTGCGTATTCATGTAGAGTAAGTGTGTGAGGGACAAATATTTTATAACTTATGAAGCAGAAGATAAAGTTAAAATAAAAGTAGTCTTCAAATCTTTCAACATTCTTTTTACTTTTCTATAGGTCTGCAATGGCATCTGAGAACAGTATAAACCATATGTGATTATAGACATATATGAATATATACACACATATACATATATGGACCATCCCGGAGTACAGAGTCTTTTTATTTGTTCTCCAATATGACATAAAATATGTGTTACTGTTGCATTTATAAACAGACGTTGAGGTTAGTTCTTTAAGCAAGAACTTCTATTTTTGGTCTCTTTTCTCCTACCAAAGAAAGCAAATTAAATTCAATTAAGGGTGGGTTATGTATAATAATGACCCTGAGCCAGGATAAATCAATGACATGTTAATGTAAATTATCCCCTGTGTTTTAACACTTTGGGTTATTGTCAGGGATAAATTATTTATGGCATATTATTGCATTATGATCTGATAAGATTGCCAGTTATCTTTCCTTGGACATTCCTTATGTCACTTTAGATTCTTGACTGCTATGGTTTGAAAACAGTATATCTTCTAATTTTAAATAATGACTAGAATGGCCTGGTTGGAAATAATATGCTGCTGACAGATAGTGTAGCCTAAAGACTTTTTTTTTTTTTTTTTTGAAACAGCCTATGTGGCGGCACCCTCTCAGTTCACCTACAGTTTCTTTTCTTTCTTTCTAAAGTATGCTCATTATTCGTCCTAGATGAACATACATCCTAAAGCTCTGTTATTCAAAGATATAATTCTAATACCCTAACAGTAACATAATAACTGAAATTGGGGTGAATTATAAATGCAAGGCATTATAATAATTAATTAATTAAGGACCTATATTAATGGTTCAAATTAGTCTTCTCTCTTGATCTTCAAGCTTGTGTTGAAAGCCTCCTCTCCAAGATCAGCTTAACTTTGATTATTCATTTGAAATACTCTCATGCTATGATACTTGTGATTCTCGATAGTATGAGGGAATATGTATTAAAGTTGGCAAAGAATGCATGTACATTGGTTTATGAAGTACTATACAGAAGCACCTGGGTCTCTTTTCCCAATGGAGTACAAAAGCAGCTTGTTTATCTCAGCAATGATGTATGTGGGCAAGAATATGTGCATCATATGTATTTCTTCATACATGTAAGAGCACTTATTAAGAATTATTGAGCAATGTGTATGAAAGGTGGATAATATGGGAAAGTTATCTCAGTTTTGAACTCCAAAGTGTTACCACATGTAAATGTGACTGGTTTTAGCTGCTCTTAAAGGCAGATTATAGCCTCCCAATGAACCAATGGTGTTCACCAAATATTTCATTTGTTAATATAATATGTATGATCCAATTGGGACAGAATGGCTCATGACCTTAAGCACACAACATAGTAGCTTACCATGAATGATATTATTAGAGTAAATTGTCGCATCAAGGAAATTTACTATATCACAAAGTTTCCAGGCTTATAAATCACCACAGATAGAATAGTACAAGAGCTCACTGGTGTATCCCTGAGAGTCAGTGGTGAATCCTGTGCAAGATGTATGAAATATAAGCTTATTGAGTTGTCTGATGGTGGCACTATATGGCCTTGGAGTTTATATTTTTATATTTTTTTCCCTCGTTCCGGTCAACCTTGCTCGCTCCGGTCTGCTCTGCTCGTTCTGGCCAGCCCTTCTCGCTCTGGCCGGCCCTGCTCGCTCCGGCTGTCCCGTTTGACCCGACTTGTTCCGGCCAGCCCTGCTCGCTCTGGCCAGCCCTGCTCGCTCCGGTTGACCCCGCTCGCTCCGGTAGGCCCTGCTCGCTCTGGTAGGCCCTTGGAGTTTATTTTAGCCAATAGGATACTGAGCCATGAGGCTGAAGTAGAGGGGTTGAACAACTAGTGATGACCTAATTAAATGGCTGTGCTACATCAACATGCCTTGTGCAGTCTCTTTAGGGATGGAGAAACACAGAGATAAGGCTTTGAAATTCCATCTCTTTTGACTGAAATCTGCCAACCAATGCTTCATGAGGAAAAGGGAACTGGAATTTTTGAAGCCATTAATTTTGAAATAGCTTCTTTTGTACAAAAAGGTGAGGTTTAAAAGTGTGTTTAAAAGTCAACCCGATCCTAGAAAGAATATGGATTCTTAGTTTCTACCTATCCTATCTGATCTGTCTTTGAAGAAAGAACATCATGAGAACATTGAACTCAGAAGACAGTAACAATTTGTCATCTTAGGACAGAGAAAAAGAACCAATTAAGCCACATTTAAAAAGGTGGCAAACTGAGCAGTATTGTATTTATTGAAGAGGTTTACAAATATTGTAAAGTAGACAAAACAAATAGTGTGAGTTCAAAATATGTGTCAGCTGAAAGTCATATCACATGTAGTGATTCCCAACAGAAGCCCTGGGAAAAGAAGATGGAACTAAACATGACATATATGTTGGCTGTGTGACAAAACTTTTCCTAGGAATGTGATACATACAAGTCTACTTACCCCAAACAGGGATCTCAGTACAGACAGAAATACACACATCTCCAAAGTCCAAAGTGCTGAAGCATGAATTTTATTGGCATTAATAACAGAAGTATGGTTAAGGGGTGGATGACTTAAAGGAGCAGAAGCAACTCAAAGACAGGGACATTATCGAAGTCCACCCCAGCCTAGGTGACAATTCACAGAAATGGTAACCTGGAGAACACTGCAAAGCCTGCAGTCATCTCAAGAGTTTGGAAAATGCCTTTTCTAAGCTTCTCAGTAGGTTCAAAATTCTTCCAGGCAACTTGGCTGATTTCTGCTTGTTTCAGGCATCTATTAGGGTCTCAGAGTCTCTACAACTTGGCTTGTTTACTTTGGCAGAAAAGGGCCTAGAGAATCAGTTTCAGGGAGTTTCTGAAGCTATTTTGTACGGTTTATCTCCCTGCTTAAGAAGCAGCCCTGCAGGATGCAATGTCAATCTCTCAGGAAACTATTACATAACATTATCTAACCAGAATCCCGCTTCAAGATTTTAAAAATTGAAAATTGAGACAAACAGCAATAAAGATAGTTAAATCAACCCAACCTTAGTAATTATAACTGAGTGAGATAGGTGGTGTAGTTAGGTGACAAAGGGACAAAAAATATTTAAAAATGTAGGGGCCATGGTAGAGCATTTGTTTAGCATGTGTAGGACCATGAATTCAATCTCCAGCACCCACAGAATAAATACAACTAGACATTCCTTACTGTAAGCACATGTAAAAATCAGGTATTCAAAAATACTAATACTAAAATGATTAAAAATATGGCCATGCAAATAAAGCTCCAGAAAGCTGTTGTTATGTAAATATAATGCAAAATAAACCTTAGGGCCAAAAAGCAAATAGAGATGAAATCATGTGTTCGTATTGACATTAGGTACAGCTGACTAGAGATCATAATTAAATACCTCACCCTAACATGGGGTTTCTCACTTTACCATTATAAACTTCCATTTGCTTATGGACCACATCTCTCTCCTTTCTTTCCAGAGGTAGTCTTTCATCTCACCAAGACTAAAAATTATTTTTTCCTCCCTTGCTACCTTTCCCTTCTTCCTTTGTCTCTCATTTCTTGCCCTTTGTCTCTCTGGAACAAATATATCTCCTTTGTGCTGAGAACTTGGTCTCAGCATATTGTGTGTGTGTGCGAGAGATAGAGAGAAGGAGAGAGAGAGAGAGAGAGAGAGAGAGAGAAAGAAAGAGAGAGAATCTTTTCAGCCTCAGTCTGAAACTTTCCTGGTTTCCTCTAACTTGTTCATGCTTTGTATATTTTGCAGTGGACAGGAATGCAATCTGTTCTTGCCTCCTCCACATTAAACATTTGATTTACTTAGTTCCACCACTTACATAAGTTTGATGGTGCCTTAAACTTAGTTTCCCCTTTGTTACTACAACTCACTAGTTTTTGCAGCACATTCTAAATTCCTTAATGACAATGATCATGTATTCTTTACTTCGTATGCCTATCCTCAAGGCAAATATATATGTTGAATATATACATAGTATATATGCAAATTTTTTTCTATTAAAAGAGAGACAACAATTCAATGGCTTGAAAAATCATAATGTTGCTAAAGATACTTTGCTCCCATTTGCAAACATGACTCTTGAGGCATACATAAAAGCTTAACTACTATGTATTGGAAATGTTTTTAAATAGGGAGCTAGAAACAAGTAACTTCAAATAGAAGTTTTATCTATCTGTCTATCTATCTATCTATCTATCTATCTATCTATCTATCTATCTATCTATCTATCTATATATCTATCTATCTGGCACTTTATAAAAGGTCTTCACAAAGTTCAAACCAAAAAGAACCCAGTCTCAATAGCATTTGTAAGCAAATTAATCTTTAAAACGAAGGAAATCTGTCCATATTATGCTTCTGAAAGTGAGTAGATATTGTCTTGTAGCTATTGTAGATTCAATACTAAATCCTGTCCCTACCTGACTGCATTAGAAGACTGACTTGTGGGCAGTTGTATCTCCTACAGTGGACACATGTTTTACAAAGAAACGGTCAATCAGCTTTTGCCTCAGTGGCCAGCAATAAAACTATCTGTAGCAATCTTAATTTAGAAATAAAATTATTTATTTCAAAAGATGGAGACACTTGCAAAATAGACAAAAGTGTGGAAAGCCTAAAGAAAAGGGTGATTGTCATAACAGCAAGTGTATAACAGCACATGAAGGGCTAAGGCTGTGTGGTCGTGAGGCTAAGCATCTGGCTCAACCTTTAGAGATTCCCCACGTTTAGTGCATGTCTCACAAGACTTGCATTCAAATTTCCTGTGATCCTTAACTGGAGGGTGAAATGCAGCACCTGACCCCTGTAACAGCGAGAATGGAGTACTTTGTCCCGCTTTTACCCTAAGAAAAATCAAGACACTGACTCGAAGGACCTGTAAGTTACTATAGGGTGACAAGGAGAAATATGTCCATCCCAGGCTTGCTGCTCACTAATGGTGTCAGTGAGACTTTCACCTCCCTCCAAACCTGCAATTGAGGTAGGTCAGTAAAAGATAATGGTGGTTAAGAATGGTGCTCATAATGCAATACTGTAACAAGTGCTGATAATATGATGTGCTCCCTCCTCAGACATAATGGGAGCATTGTAAATGTTTGAGCTAGGATGGGAGAATAAATGTTTAGTCTCTGGTAACTCATTAAAAACTTTTGCCATCAATATCTCACATTCACCCAGTATTAAATAGAACTGTGTGCCTTTTGGATGTGGAAGTTTAACAACATTATATTTTTAAAGAGATTGTTAAATAAAAGGAGCCATCTGGTGAGGTGCTGTGATGAGTTTAGGTTTCTCAAATATTAATGTAAAATTCAGGGCTGCATTGTGAGCAGGCTGGAGGCAGTCAAATATCTAAACTCTAGTTTTTAAATATTTGGTACTCAACTACCTGCAAGAGGATGAAGCAAAGAAAACATGTGTGTGTGTGTGTGTGTGTGTGTGTGTGTGTGTTTGTGTGTGTGTGTGTAGTGTGTGTGCGTGCCATCACATACATGTGGGTGTCAGAGGACATACATGGGGTTTGTGTATGGTCTTGTCTCTATATAACCATCCTTTGGGCCCCCATGAGGCTCCTGGTATTCATTGGTCTTGGACTTCTCTCTCATCCAAGGGACTCTGGATTTATAGACACATACTTCATGTTTATCTCTAGGGAAGTTCCTGGGATTTTAACTTGGGTCCTTATGTTTATGTGACAAATGTTTTATTCTCTGTGCTGAGTTTCCAGCCCAAGGAAGCCTTTCCTAATTTTCTTTCCACCCATTAAACATTGTCTGAGATATTTCACAAACTGAACCCAGAAACCTTTAGTATGAGAAAATTATTGGTGCCACTGGAATGAGCAGAGTAGGTGGGAAGGAATGTCATCATAGACCTAAATACATTTTATATATGGGTAATATATGATAAAACAAGCAAGGCACTATCAAGAGGAGTGTGTGCACTGTGCTAGATTAGTGAGCATCTTCATGTGATAGGAATCACACTAATATTTTTGAGGGACCATCCTAATAACACATGGAATCATCTCTAATTCAGATTCTGCTCCCAGAATTACGATATGGTATGTACAGTGTAATGAGAAAATTTGGCTGACTAGATTGGTTTTGCAAGAATTATGCAAGTACAAGGAAATTGATTCTCAAATATCTTATAGCAACTGAAGCTGGTGCAATTCTATGCTTCTTTACTTCAGGTAGAAACATGATGTAGCACTCATATTTTCAGGTCATTTGTTTCATCATTTTTACTCTTATTCCATCTCAGAATACATTTCTGTAAAATGTATAGCAAAATAATTTCTTGTGATTTGGTATAAATATAAACAGATTTCATGTGCATTTTGATTAATTCATTATAAACTTGATTCAGTGACAGCAATTATTGTTGACAGTCAAGTCTCCTTGAGCAAGGAAATCATTTTCCAAGGTTTCAGAATTAATGTCTCTATGTACATCTTTGATATTTCAAGGAAGTTAAACATGGTTGAATGTGTTAACCGTTTTAATATAAATACTTTACAAACTGACCCTTAAAAGCTCACAGCAGATTTCAGTATAATTTAGAAAGATAATGTTTCCAAAAGAAAATTGTATCCATAGGTATAAAATAAAATCACAAATCTCTTATGGCCAGCCCTGTATCCTCCAAACAAATCTCAAAATATTTAGTTTGGGCCTAAGGAGATAAAGCCAGATGACCTAGGTTTGATCCTTGGGACCCACATGACAAGAGAATACTGACTTCTACATACACACTTGAGAAGCTAGATAGATTTCAGACCTAAAGCAAAGCTACTGCAAACAGCTAGAATTGCAATGTTATCTAAACAGATGACACAGTCAAAATACTTGAGAAACCATAAAAAAGAAGGAATTCATTACACTTTTGAAGAGTTTGTAGAAGTATTGACAGCTCCGAAGGGGAAAGGAACTCCATAAGAAGACAACCAGAGTCAACTAACCTAGGCTCTTGAGAGCTCTCAGACTGAGCCACCAACTAAAGAGAATACTCAGGTTGGGCCTAGGCCTCAGACACATCTGTAGCTCAGTCACCATGTGGGTCCCTCAAAAACTGGAGTGGGGGTTGTTCTTAAAGCAGTAGGCTAACCATGAAAACATTCCCTAACAGGGCTGCCTTGTCTGACCTGAGTGATTTACCAGGGTGAAGGGGAATACCCAGGTAGGGCTCTATCATCTCAGAGGAGAGAGCTTGGGAATAGGGGAAGTGACTCTGTGAGTGGGGCAGGGCAGTGTTTGGGATGTAAATTATAAGAAAAAAGAGAGAGAGAGCCATCCCATGGGCAAGAACCAACCCCTGACACTATTAATGATACTCTGTTGTGCTTTCTGGCAGGAACCTAGTATAACTGTCCTCTGAGAGGCTCCACCCACCAGCCAACGGGAAGGAGTGCAGAGACTCACAACCAAACATTAAATGAAGCTGGAGAGTCTTGTGGAAGACTTGGGGGAAGGATTCAGCAACTTGTAGACAGTGACTCCATAGGAAGACCAACAGAGTCAACTAACCTGGACCCTTTAGGGCTCCCAGAGACTGAACCACTATCCAAAGAGCAAGCAAAGGCTGGACCTAGGACCCCGGCATATATGTAGCAGATGTACAGCTTGGTGTTCATGGGGATCCTCCAACAACTGGAGCAGGGGATTGCCCTGAGTCTGTTGCCTGCCTGTGGATCCTGTTTTCCTAACGGGACTTCCTTGTCTGTACTCAGTGGAAGAAGATGTGCCTAGTCCTGCAGTGACTTGATGCGTAACGGGAGAATAGGGGGTGATGGGGGGGGATCCCCTTTCTCAGAGGAGAAGGGAGGGAGAAAAGGAGGAGATGGGGGCTGATATCGAGGTATAAAGTGAATAAATAAATACATTTAAAAAAGAAAAAAAGAATAAAGGGAATACGCTCACTTTTCTTTATAGGTAACAAAGAACAGATGCTGGTGAATCCATACCTTTAATACTAATAGAGGATGACACTTAACATTTATAATCACTAAAAAATACTCCTGAAATCCAAAAGTTAAAACCTTATGAGCATGACAAACTCTGGGTGTGTTCAACAGTTCCAAGAAATAAAGAAGTCCTAAGGGCAGACAGACAGTGACTCTGGACAACCTCTGGTCTCTTTATTAAGTCTCTTTGATAACAGAGAGTGAGGATCAACGTTTTAAGCTGAAAAAATAGTCTATCAATGTTTCTTCCAACTTAAAAAGTTATGATTGAGAAATATGGAAACAACTTTGATGTTTTTTATTGGTTATTTTATTTATTTACATTTCGAATGTTATCCTCCTCCCTGGTTTCCCCTCCACAAACCCCTATCACCTCCCCCTGATTCTATGTGGGTGCTCCTCTATCCACCCACACACTTCTGCCTCACAACCCTAGCATTCCCCTATGCTGGGGCCTCAAGCCTCCACAGGACCAAGGGCTTCCCCTCCTATTGATGCCAGATAAGGCCATCCTCTGCTACATATGTAGCTGGAGACATGGGTCCCTCCATGTTTAATCTTTGGTTGATGGTTTAGTCCCTGGGAGATCTGGAGGGTCTGGTTGATTAATATTATTGTTATTGTTATGGGGTTGCAAACCCCTTCAGCTCCTTCAGTCCTTCCCCTAACTTCCCCATTAGGGACCCTGTGCTCAGTGAGATGGTTGGTTGTGAGCATCTGTATCTGAATTGGTCAGGCTCTGGCAGAGCCTCTCAAGCTACAGCTATACCAAGCTCCTGTCAGCAAGCGCTTTATGGCATTAGCAATAGTGTCTGGGTTTGGTGTCTGCAGATGGGATGAATCTCTGGGTGGGCAGTCTCTAGATGAACCTTCTCAACAATTTAATGTTAGAGTTAACAGTTTATTATATTAAAGAAAACTTCATATGAGAATATACGTGATGCATGTGGGCAGGATTATGGAAAAGCATGCTGTATAACTGCATTTCTAACTTGGGCAATGTATAACAATTGTTTGTTGATAGAGCAATTTACATTCGTGCTGACTAAGTATTACTAACTACAAGCATTTATTAGCTGTGATTTCCTACTGCCTAACAGTGGCAGATGTCCTCACATGAAGCATGTGAGTGGGCCAGCTATTTTTAAAGTCGTGTATATTTTGCAAAGTTCTTATTTGAAATGCAACTAGGAGCACAGCAGTAGATTTGAGATATTTTATTTTAAAGTCAAAGAAATCTCCATATATTCTGTGGCAAATTAACACCACCATATAACATCTTGAATGCTGTATTGATTACATCACTGGGCACTGTCTCCTACCAGACATGTAAGTTACAGACTTCGGTATCTTATCAGTCTGGTAATTGAATTTCAGTTCGCTTAGGGAAACCATGCCTGGATTAATTGAGTCATTACATTTAAAGTTGGTAATAAACAATAACAGCAAATATTTTTCTTTTCAAGTGCTCTTATTGCCTTTAACCATATTGAATTATTAAACCATCCAAATCAATACTACTCACTAATTTTTAATAATGAGCTCAATGACTTAAAAATAAGCAGTATCAAAAAGGGATTTTCCCTTTGAAGACTACCACAATTGCCTCATATGCACGATTCAAAGTCACCTTGCATCTGCTTTTGATCATTTGAATATTATTGTTAACTAACTTTTCTACTCAAATGCCAGCTCAACAATGGTTGATAAGTTACAGTACTACAGCCAATAAATCTTGACTTAATTTCATAAACATAGTTATTTAACCTAAATTGGATTCTCCATCAAATGAGGCAAATCAATTTTAAATGCCATAATATTGAGTTATAATAATTTCGATTTGTATTTGTATTAGTTTATGCTTATAGAATCTAAATAAAGAATTTCTGTGGGAAACAGCTAAAGCAGCATTACTATTAACAGTAATATAGATGAAATATGTACTACAAAGAAAAATATTTATCAGAATTGGGCTGTAATAAAAATATAGAGAAGCCTGGAGTAGAGAGAAGAGGCTTATGAGTGAGGAACCTTCACTACATTTCCAAGTCTACCATTGATAATTCTCATGAATGGAAACCAGTTATTTTGGCCAAAGCTCTGTTCACATCTTGGTAAAGCAGAATTCTTTTTTTTTTTTTTAATTTAATTTTATTTTTAATTTATTTTTTACACTCCATATTCCATTCCCCATCTGATCCAAATCCCACACCTCCTCCCCACCCCACCCTGCCTCCATGTGGATGTCCTCACCCCCCCACCCCACCTGACCTCTAAACTCCCTGGGGCCTCCAGTCTCTTAAGGGTTAGATGCATCATCTCTGAATGAACACAGGCCCGGAAGTCCTCTACTGAACGTGTGTTGAGGGCCTCATATCAGCTCATGTATGCTGTCCAGTGTTTGGGAGATCAAGGGTGTCCAGATTAATTGAGACTGCTGGGCCTCTTACAGGATTGCCCTTCTTCTCACCTTCTTTCAGCCTTCCCTAATTCAACAACAAGGGTGAGTAGCTTCTGTTCATTGGTTGGGTGCAAATATCAGCATCTGATTCTTTCAGCTGTTTGTTTGGTCTTTCATAGGGTAGTCATGATAGGTCCCTTTTTGTGAGTGCTCCATAGCCTCAGTAATAGTGTCAGACCTGTGACATCCCCTTGAGCTGGATCTCACTTTGGGCCTGTCATTGGACCTTCTTTTCCTCAGGCTCCTTTCCATTTCCATCCCTGTAATTCTTTCATACAGTAACAATTATGGGTCAGAGATGTGACTATTGGGTGCCAACCCCATTCCTCACTTGAAATTCTGTCTTACTGCTAGAGGTGGGCTCTATAAGTGCCATCTCCCTACTCTCAGGTATTTCATCTAAGGTTCCTCCTTTTGAGTCCTGGGAGTCTCTTACCTCCCAGGTATTTGATTAATTCTGGGAGGTACCCCCAACCTCCTATTTCCTGAGGTTGCCTGGTTATATTCTTTCTGCTGGCCCTCAAGGCTTCAGTCCTTTTCCCTTGCCAGATCAGGTTTCCCTCTCCCTCCCACTCCTGCCCTACTCAGTCTACTTTCTCTCCCAAATCCTTCCATCCATCCCCACTTGTGATTGCTTTCATCTCACTCCCAAGTGGGACTGAGGCATCCTCACTTGGACCCTTCAGCTTGTTGAGCTTTTTGAGTTCTGTGGACTGTATCTTAGGTGGTCTGCACATTTTTGTTTTTGTTTTTGTCTTTGTTTTTGTTTTGACTATTATCCACTTATTATTGAGTACATACCATGCATGTCCTTTTGGGTCTGAGTTACCTCACTCAGGAAGATATTTTCTAGTTCCATCTATTTGCCTGCAAATCTCAGGATGTCCTCATTCTTAATAGCTGAGTAGTATTCCATTGTGTAAATGAACCACATTTTCTGTATCCATTCTTCTGTCCTGGGACATCTAGGTTATTTCCAGCTTCTGGTTATCACAAATAAGGCTGCTATGAACATAGTGGAACATGTGCCCCTGTGGCATGGTGGGGTATCTTTTGGGTGTATTCCCAAGAGTGGTATAGCTGGATTTTCAGGAAGATCTATTTCCAATTTTCTGAGGAACCTCCAGATGGTTTTCTAGAGTGGTTGTACCAGTTTGCAATCCCATCAGCAATAGAGGGGAATACCTCTTTCACTACATTCTCTCCAGCATATGTTGTCACCTGAGGTTTTGATCTTAGCCATTCTGATTGGTGTCAAGTGGAATCTCAGGGTCATTTTGATTTGTACTTCTCTGATCACTAAGGAGGTAAAGCAGAATTCTTTTTTTTTTTTTCAACTTTTATTAGATATTTTCTTCATTTACATTTCAAGTGTTATCCAGAAAGTTCCCTATATCCTCCCCCCTCCCGGCCCTGCTACCCTACCCACCCGCTCCCACCCCCTGGCCCCGGCGTTCCCCTGTATTGGGGCATATAAAGTCTGCATAACCAAGGGGCCTCTCTTCCCACTGATGGCNCCTCCATGTTTGCCAGGGATTGGTATGTTTTCCCCCGAGACTGCTATATCCGGGCCCTTTCAGCACCATCTTGCTGGCATATGATATAGTGTCTATGTTTGGTGACTGATTGTGGGATGGATCCCTGGCAGCCGCAGTCGTTGGGACCATCCTTTGGATTGAGCTGCACAAATGCTCCCTTTAACTCTTTCAATGTGTGGTAAAGCAGAATTCTTATGAAACCCAAGAGTTAGGGAATCATCACTGCCTTTTAAAGTAAAAATTATTTTATATTAATATTTTTAATGCTATTCATTTATCTCTCTGTGAATTTAATTTTTCAAATATATATATATATATATATATATATATATATATATATATATATATATATACATCTGCAATCACTCCATATTTATTTTTAAGTTATTCATGGATTATTTATAAATCGTTTTAATACTCATTAAAGATTTTATCTACCTGTACACAGGGCTTTTCTACTTTTACAAATGAGGTTCAGGAAAATGATCTTTTAGATAGAAAAACATGAAAGGAAGATCCCAGATTAGATAATGCACTTTCTGGGTTGAAACTACAATATTGGGCTGTGCAGGAATTTTCATAGTAATGGTTTCTTGGCTTCATCAATGTATACATAAACATTAGTCAAGGGATATATGCATAAAACATATACAGTATTAGGATAAGAATGTCAGTGAAATACTACAGAAAAATTACTTAGTATTTTCTTATTTAAAAAAAAAAAGGTAAGGAAGAGTGTCTGGCAGGGGGATTGATGAACCTTATTTTGAGGTGTTAGTCATGGCTAAATGGTTCATTCAGATTCATTCATTCACCTAGTCAGTCATGAAACCATGTGTTGTCTGTGATCTAGCTCCTTCTCAAGTGCTGGCTCTGCAAAGGTGTGAAGGGTGTATTGAGATTATTTTGGACATAGGGAGAGAAGCATGCTTGTAATGAGTTATTTCAACAGTGTTCTAGGTGTCACAGTGAAAAGTGATCTAAACCTTACAGCACAATACCGTAATGAGAAATGTTAGTTTGCCTTCCTAGAAAAAGGACAATTAGGAGTCAGCACTAACTGGTCACTTTTACAGACGACTTTTCATTTCTCTCTTTCTCAGTTTTCCAGTGAAAGATATTTTTGACAAAGTCTACATATTGGTTTGAAAATTCTAATATATATGTTTCTTAATATATGTTACATATGCTATAAATACTTAATATGTATAAAATATATTATATATAATTATTCTATAATACTACAGAGGGAAAGTGAGAGGCGAGAGAGGGAGAGCACAAGCTCTAGCCATTGAGATCCTTCTGATTCTACCTTCCCAGTGTGATTACAAATGTTTTCTGCCACATCAAGCTTTTTTATATGGGTGCTAAAGAAATCTGAAATAGTCTTTATGTTTTAATATCTGGAACTTTCTCTTTTGAGCTGTCTCCTCCATTGTCTAATATATTTTTTGTATGTGTGAGTACAGAAAATATCTTTCTTCTAACTTGGTTCTACTTCATAATACCATTTATTCATTTAAAACTGTGACAGCATCCATTCTTGCCTTTACCACATCCCACAAACCTCCTTCTAAGTGCACTAGGCATCAACAATGTCCTCCAGAAATCCTATCTTACAAGAATCTTGGAAACTCAGCTTAGCTGGAACTCCCCACCACAATATCTGACCAGTTATAGAATCCATCAGTTTATTTCCCTTCAGTTAGGATCTTATACCAAACATTGCAAGAATTTCCCTTTCGTCTTTTTAACTTTAAAGTTTTCTAGCTCTATCAATTTTCCAGCCACACCCTGTTTGGTTACAATCTTAACTTCTCTTTGTTCTATCAGAAGTGGAGTCTACTATCTCCCCTTTACTACTAATTTCATTCTAGTAGTATATACACATAGTATTCGTTCTGAATAAACTCTTCTAACTAGTTTATGGAAAATATTTAGTAACTACATGCAAACGAAAGTGTCTGAGAATGCTATGCATCTTATAATGTATAGTTCCCTAAGCTCTCATGTTGCTCTGTTGGGACATGGGTAGGTGACTCCATGAGCACCACACTCAGGGGGAATTTCCAGCCTTGGGTTGTCTCTATTGTTTATCTCTCAGCAACAAACAGTCTTCATTAAACTAAAAGGCTTGGGTTATATAACAACAAGATCAATCCACTGGTTATTTTGAAATTGGAGCTGCTGAAGAACATTTGGTCAAGTAATGGATTTGGATCCTAATTCAAGTTCTTTCTTAAAACTAAGTATTTCTTGATTTTAGTTCTATGAGCTTTCTTTCAAAATTTTTATTGCAAGCAGTCAATTTTCTATAATAATATTTATATGCCTATGTTTTATAATGCAACTTTAATTCCTATTTCAAAATATACATCAAATTTTGCTTTTAAAATTTTCCAGTCTCATTTTATATCAAGAGCAATTACTTTACATCATTTTTTCTTATTCTTGACCAATTTCTCTCTCTGTGACACTGTATACTAAACAATGGTATAAATGATTAACTTTTTGTTGAAATCTTTAAGCCAATATTTACTATGGTAGGGCTACATTGGATTGCAAGAATTTCTATTCAACTGTTAATGTTTTCTCTAGAGGTGGGGATGGAACTTGGGCCTGCACACATGTTGGGAAATTGCTCTTCCACTATGCTCTGCCCAAACTCAACTTCATGAACTGACTGGTGAGCCAATGATGAGACACGCCATGAGGATGTTCTCCATCTTCCTGTCCAAATACTTTTGTGTGTGTGTGATTTAGGGAATTACTGGTTTAAAATGAGCATGGTTTTCTGTTTGACCAACCCTAAGAGTGTTTACATATTATCTCATGAATTGGCTTAATAGCCCTGTACAAGTTCCCCTGTTATTGACAGTAAATTTGAAGCTAGATTAAATACTTAATCCACTTTGAGAATGTCACAACTGGTAGATTGTAGAGGAGGCTTGGGATGGTACAGTGTAACTATAGACTTGGCCTCTCTATGGAATATGTCAGCAAAGAAAGAGGCTATGTCTGAAAGGTAGAATGAATCAATGGTTTATTTTAGACAATTTTAAGATTTATCTTCATCTCTGTGTATATACCCACATCATATATGCTTGTATGTATATATACATATATCATTTATATCAGTAATACATTATACAAGTATAAAAATGTAATATACATATATTATATAATACTATATAAAAATATAGTATATTTTTAATGATCTATTTTCTTTCCTAGGCTCAGAAATAGCATTAAACATCTTTGCTATATTATGTCAAACATATGTTTCTACTATGTGATGATGGTATCATAAACTATAATTTACTTAGCCATTTGCTGCTTTTGAGCATTTATGGTGCTTCTAATTTTTGACATCATAAAAAAATGAATTCATACGATGCTTAGATCATTTTTTCTTTCAGATATATTTTTAGAAAAGGAATTTTTGGACCAACAGATTTAAGTATCATCTCTGTCAAGTCACTTGACTCTTGAGCACAGTAAGAACTCTAGGAACTTTTGGTAAGCTATTCCCTGGTCTAAGCCTACTCCAGCCCATCCCCATGGCCCAATCCACATTGTGCATTTAAGGAATTGTCCTTTATTTAAAAGGGAGATGGGGACACTATGGGTTGAGTAATTTTACATTAATGAGATATGTTCTCTGACATAATTTAGTTCCTTAATTAGTTGACTTCTAGTTAGAAAGAAAGAAACAAAGAAAGAAAGGAAAGAAAGAAAGAAAGAAAGAAAGAAAGAAAGAAAGAAAGAAAGAAAGGAGAAGCAAGGAAGAAAGGAAGGAAGGAAAAGAAAAATTCTTCTGAGCATGTCTGACTTAATCCAGTGAAAAATTTAAAATGAGCCCTCGAGGTTTCTAGTGGCTCTGGAATGGGACAAAAGCTTGACTGACAGATACAATATCCTTGTTTGCCAGTTCATGGAGGATTGGACCCAAGGCTTTGTGAATCTATACCACTGAGCTACATCCTTCAGTATATATATATATATATATATATATATATATATATATATATATGCTTATATGTTAATATATAAATAATGAACTTCTAAGGAGTGTGTTTATTGACTTCAAGTCATTCAATGTATCTGTTCAGCAGATGTATATTTCTTTTTTTATTTATTTATTAGATATTTTCTTCATTTACAGTTCAAATGCTATCCCAAAAGTCCCCTATACCCTCCCCCTACCCTGCTTCCCTACCCACTCACTCCCACTTCTTGGCCCTGGTGTTACCCTGTACTGAGGCATATAAAGTTTGCAAGACCAAGGGGCCTCTCTTTCCAATGATGATCAACTAGGCCATCTTCTGCTACACATGCAACTAGAGACAGGAACTCTGGGGGTACTGATTAGTTCATATTGTTGTTCCACCCATAGGGTTGCAGACCCCTTCAGCTCCTTGGGTACTTTCTCTAGCTCCTCCATGGGGGCCCTGTGTTCCATTCTATAGATGACTGTGAGCATCCACTTCTGTATTTGCCAGGCACTGGCATAGCCTCACAAGAGACAGCTATATCACTGTCCTTTCAGCAAAATCTTGCTGGTAATATGCAATAGTGTCTGTGTTTGGTGACTGATTATGGGATGGTCCTCTGGGTGGGGAAGTCTCTGGATAGTCCATCCTTTTGTCTTAGCTCCAAACTTTGTCTGTGTAACTCCTTCCATGGGTATTTTATTCCCTCTTCTAGGGAGGAATGAAGTATCCACATGTTGGTCTTCCTTCTTCTTGATTTTCTTGTGTTTTGCAAATTGTATTTTGGATATTCTAGGTTTCTGGGATAGTATCCTCTTATCAGTGAGTGCATATCAAGTGATTTCTTTTATGATTGGGTTACCTCACTGTACTGGCTAGGTTTGTGTCAACTTGACACAGCTGGAGTTATCACAGAGAAAGGAGCTTCAGTTGGAGAAATGCCTCCATGAGATCTAGCTGTGAGGCATTTTCTCAATTAGTGATCAAGAGCCCCTTGTGGGTGGGACCATCTCTGGGCTGGCAGTCTTGGGTTCTATAAGAGAGCAGGCTGAGCAAGCCAGGGAAAGTAGGCAAGCCAGTAAAGAACATCCCTCCATGGCCTCTGCATCAGCTCCTGCCTTCTGACTTGCTTGAGTTCCAGTCCTGACTTCCTTGGTGATGAACAGCAGTATGAAAGTGTAAGCCAAATAAACCCTTTCCTCCCCAACTTGCTCCTTGGTCATGGTGTTTGTGCAGGAATAGAAACCCTGACTAAGACACTCACTCAGGATACATTCATTTGCCTAAGAATTTCATAAATTCATTGTTTTTAATAGCTGAGTAGTACTTCATTATGTAAATGTACTACATTTTCTGTATCCATTCCTCTGTCGAGGGTCATCTGTGTTCTTTCTGGCTTCTGGCTATTGTAAATAGGGCTGTAGATGTCTATTTCTAAAAGCTGAGGAGAACTTAGAGAACAAGAAGCAAAAAAAGGAAAGAAAAGAAAGAAAAGAAAGAAATTCTGAGAAACAGCAGACTCTTCTAGTACATAGCTCTGTAAAACATGTATTCTAATTATATGAAAAGCCAAAGATTTAAATTACTAATCTAAAATCACTGCATTTTAGACCATCATAGACTCCCAGACTGAGTAGACTGAACTCAAGTTCAATTTTAGATGACAGGCCTAGAGTAGTCTCATACCCTAAAATTTAAAAGATATTGACAATTTTAAATTTCAAATAGTTGTTTTTATTTGAAGGTATAGCTTTATGGTTGCTACTAAGGTAAACACAATTGCACACACACAAAAACACACACACAGAGACATACACAGAGGGATGCATGCATGAGGAATCTGTAGACACTTTAGGTCATTTACACACTGGTGGAAAGTGATATCCTATGATCTATATACATTTGGTATATGCTTGTAGCAAAGTACATTTAAAGCTGGTAAAATACAGTATCTTGTTTACGTATTAACTAGACCCATAAACAATATTGGAGAAATTGTTCTTGTATAGCAGTCAAGTTTGCTGAGTCATTGTACTGAATTTTTCTAGATAGAATTACTTAACATGTAGGATGAAGAAGGGAAGGCAAGTTTATATCATCTTAACTTAATTAACTCTCATCATTATCATACTAATTTATCCCTGACATTAGTCCCAAGTGTGAATTATTACTGGATTCATTAAAATATCTTTATTTTTATGATCACACATTGAAAAACATTGAACCACTTCATCAATTAGTAGTAAAATTACTACTCATACAATCTCAAAGAGTGATAGAAACTCCCATGTCAGACTTAGTGTGCTTTATTATACTTTCCAGAAGATAATATTAGCTTAACTTGCATATATTACTAGATTCATAAATATGTTGTTTTAAGATAACCTTGCTATATATGGAAGAAGATGACCGAGGCCCCTTGGTCATGCAGACTTTATATGCTCCAGTACAGGAGAACGCCAGGGCCATTATGTGGGAGGGGGTGGGTAGGGGAGCAGGGCGGGGATGGGGGAGGGTATGGGGAAATTTCTGGATAACACTTGAAATGTAAATGAAGAAAATATCTAATAAAGAGGAAAAAAAAAGATAACCTTGCTAAAGACCCAGACTTGTATTAAGAGTTTTAAATATATAATATTTTCTTTAGAAGTGTTGATATGGAAAACTGAAGACAGTTCATTTTGGTGCTCGTGTTATATTGACTCTTAGAATCTTAAAAATTGTTCACCTACATTTTGGGAGGTTTGTATGAAGTATTGAAACATGCTTCTAGAATCAGTTGGAATAGAGTAGAGGACTCCAGCAGGCAACTTTTGTAAAGATTGTGCAGGGCTTTGCTGCTCAACATTTCTAGTCTCTTCTTTCACAGAATTATAAAGTCAGAAGGCAGGATCACTTGCTTGTTTAATCATGAATTCAACTTTAACTTTAAAAATGTATTTTGTTTTACTTTTTGTCATTAAAATTTTACATGTAGATTTTGAGGTTCCACTGCAATGCATAAAGGTCTTGGAAGCTACCATTCTGTTTTTATGGCAAGAAAAAGCACAGCAAAGGAAAATCAATAGTGTCTCTTTGGGGGGTTAGGAGACAACAAAATTTTCTGTACAGTCTCTCACCCTCAAAGCTGTAGACAGGTAAACATCCTGATCTCCAACAGTGCTCTCAGTTGGAAAGGAAGACACTAGAACCATAAAGTGACAAGACCACTTTAGCAACAATTTTGACAAACTGTCAGAGGCAAATTGTGGGCTACCACAACAATGAGAGAGCCTGATTGTAAGGAGCCTCCACACCTCTTCAGCTGTGCCACCAGGAACCCTGTCAGGGTCCTGTGGTGACAAAATGAGAAATATTCCCCTCCTGTTTCTGTGAGAAGAAAGAGCAATTATGAAAAAATCCAGATCCCTCAAAGTAACAAAGGCTCATTTGTAAGATTTTTATATCTTTATTGAAGGAAAGGAAAAAAAAATAGCAAAACTCTTCAAGTCATCAGCTTTCATTATTTGGGTGTGAACTGTCCCTCACAGAAGTAGGGGTTTGGGTACTTGTTTACCAACTGTTTAGCAGCAGTAATGACTCTTGCTTTGGGTGGAGATATACTGTTGTCTCCTTCATTAGAAGTTAATCCAGGAATCTTGGTCTGTAGTGCTATCCTAGGAATCTTCTGAAGGTTTGCCAATCAGGTATTCAAAGGATATTGTAGCTGTGATTAAAGGGAGCTTAACTACATCTCCATCCTTCTGCAGAATGTGGTATCTTCTCTGTGATGCTGCGATGAGAGAAGGGTTTGGGATAGACTTAGGCAGTGGAATGTTTATAACTCTTGAGTTTGGTAAGCCTTAGTGACAATCCAAAGCAAATCTGAACAGAAAGCACAATCATTAGTCATTGGTGGTTTTGTTTATTTTGTCCAAATAGTTCCCAAAGGCCCACAGTTATCTTAACAGAAGACTATAGCAATCCAAAATTTTACCTTATTCCTCAGCATGTTAACAGACTGTTTAAAAATCGTGTATTGTAAGAGATTCTTTGTAGGCAGAACTAACTAAACAGAGCCTTGCCACCTGTGTTCCTGTAGCATGTGCAACAGCAACTTCCTGGCAGAGGTAGCTGGAGATCAGCCTGCTGTCCTGGAAACAGATGATGCCTGGGTGCTTTGATTGGGCAGTGCCAATAAACAGAGGACACCACATCATCAGAGCAGCTGGGGACCAATGGGATGTTTGCAGGGTGGTATAAAGGCTTGCCTATTTTCTGTAATAAATGAATTTTGCTTTTGCCACTTACCTGACTCCCAGTCTGTTTCCTGAACTGTGCACCTTCCTACCCTGCCCCCCAAGGGTTCAAACTGGGGAAAAAAAAAAAAAAACTCTTGAAGTAATGGTAATGTTCTGTTTCCCTAAGGAAAATAAAAACAAAGAGGTTTCTTCAAATTTCCATAGGCCTCCTAATACACTGGAGATTATCAATGCTGGGTGCCCTGTTCTATTCCAAAAATTGAGTTCACTTGCCTTGCCTTAGAATCTAAAGGAAAGGAGGATAAAGAGAAGAATAAATCAATCAAGGCCTTATCAGCCTGCACAGGATCATATTCCCCATTAGAAGTCTGATGGCCGTGTGGGAGGCTATGCCAGTGCCTGGTAAACACAGTAGTGGATGCTCACAGTTAGCTATTAGTTGGATCACAGGACTCCCAAGGTAGGAGCTGGAGAAAGTACCCAAAGAAGCAGAAGGGGTCTTCAACCCTCCAGGTGGAGGAATAACATGATCTAACCAGTTCCCCCTGCGCTCATGTCTCTAGCTGCATATGTGGNCCTAGTTGGCCATCATTGGGAGGAGAGGCCCTTTGGTCATACAGACTCTATATGCCCCAGAACAGGGGAATGCCAGGGCCATTACGTGGGAGGGGGTGGGTAGGGGGGCAGGGCGGGGACGTGGGAGGGTAAGGGAAAATTTCTGGATAACATGGGAAATGTAAATGAAGAAAATATCTAATAAAGAGAAAAAAAAAAAAAAAAAAAAAAAAGAAGTCTGATGGCCACTGGAGCAGCCCCATGGTCTTAGAATCCAGCTCTTCCAGTCATCACCTACTACCTACTTCCCACTGTCGCACCTGACTCTGCACACAGCCTCTTTCCAAGGTGAACAACAGCCTTCGGAGGACCTGGCACTTTATCCAAGATGCTGCCCTATGGCTAGAGATCAACTAAGCTTTCATTCTGGGCCTTGGTCTTGCAAGTTCTGCCCTTGCTTCTCATGTTCACCCAAGTCGAGGAGAAGCACACAGGAGAGATTCTTGGTTCCACAGTTCTTTATTTCCCTTACACATTTAAAATACAAACAGCCTTGTTCTTCTTTCAGATGTTTATTTCTTTGCCTAAAGTAAAAAATCTGATAGGAAAAGCAGGAGTCGGTGCCCAGAGCAAGAGTAGGCACCCAGAGAAATCTGTATGTATGCACAGAACTTCAGAAGATTAAAATCCTTTCCCCTTGGTGAGGACTAATACACTTTTAGTTTGACGCAATTCCATAATTATACCATCTCTTGCAGCCCAGCTTTGTCTTAACTCTGCAAACACCTGGATTACATCCTTGGCCAAATACGGACTAAGGACAATGTGTGTTATCCCACTGATCCTTGGAGATTATTATTTTTAATATGTGAAGGATAGTTTAATATGACACAAAATAGTATCATTAGTTATAAAGCTATTTCTACAATCTCTCTAATTTTCTTATGGGCTCTACCCTGTTGTACCGGATTGGACAGAATCATTGTGCCTCATAAAGCTGTCAAGTTAATCTGAGTCATAGATGTTTGACAGGCAAATAAAAATGAAAAATTATTGTTACCAACACTGGAGATTATAGATCCATATTTGTAGAATTTAATAGTTATAATCTTTCAATTTAGATGAACAGTATTATCTGCCTTGATAATATTTTTTAATATCAAGGTAAGAATTTTATCTTCCACATCAAAATATACTTTGAAAAATTAGTTCTTGGGGGACCCCTATACACACTGTAAAAGTAAGAATGATCTTACAGGTCCTTTTTAAAAAAGATATTAAATTGGAATTAGAAACTATGCATTTATAAGCCAAAAATAATCTCCTGACGGTTATTTTCAATCATATTTTATAGCAAATTCAAGCCACTCAGTCTCTCTTAAGGGAATTCATTACTCTGGTTATTTCTCTACTCAACCTGTCCTTTCAAATCTCCAAGAGATGGAAGAATAATTTCCAGCATTAAGCATGTTTACCGTAGGCAGACCGGGAAGCCTTGACCTTTAACTGCAGTTTCGTATTTAGGCCTCATGACTATTTCATCTCATAACATGGCAAGAAAGTACAAGAGAGTCCCTGAGCTACATCAAGTTCTCAACCCTATTCTTTTACTGCCCTGCTAATCACTTTCATTTTAACTTTTGACAACAGAATTAAATAGTCTTACATAAAATGGATTTTGAATGATCTGTTACAAGTTTTTGTTCAGTGGGAATTTTGCAAATTGTTAGATATCTTTATAGAATTTTTAAAAAATTTGTTTCTAGATGTTTTATCTAAATAATTTATATTTAAATAAAAATATTCTGAAATTAAGGGACAAATGAAGTTAATGAACCTAGGATATGTAAGTAAAATTTTCATCAATAATTTTTTTTCAATCCTAGGACAGCTCAGAATGGATTCTATACATTTTAGTAATATTTAAGTAGTACAAGGTTCTGTCATTAAAGATTAACTGACTAAATACATCAAATAAAACCATAGAGGATCTTCAGGTGTTGGTTCCTGTCATTCAAGTACTTTAAGTATAAAATACATATTTTTTAAATCTAAAAATAATGAAATGTGAGGTTTCTATTTATGTAAAATAATATATAACTTCTCAATCCATCTCCTGTAGTGGCTTTGGCAACCGTTAAAGGCTTCATCTCATCTTCATCATTTGCCCAGTCTGAATGTGCAGCTGTCAATCATCCCACCCACTTCATACACGAGGAACCTTATTCACAAAATTGACAAAGGGGCATTTAAATGTCTCAGGGATAATTCACGATGGGACTAGGGCTTGAAGCAGGTTTTATGGCTCTGAGGAAAAGATGCTTCCCAAAGGCTCTTGGAGGATAAATTCAGTTATATAAGAATGACATTTGCAGTGTTATAGACCTTGACCTGTAAGAAGCTATCATAAGACATTCAATGCTACATGTACAGATTGCTTGCTATGTGCTTGGCATTTTGCTTTGCCTGTCTAAACACACGAAGACAAAGCCATAGCTTTGATCTCAGGCAGGAAATAATGGAAGCTCAATTAAATGCAACATGCAATGTTATAATGGACAAGAGATCATTAAAGACTGTACAGGAAGCCTAGTGGGGGGAAGAATAATTTATTCCTTTTGAGTGGAGAAGGCTTCATGGAGAAGATGTCAGAATTAGAGTTTGTGAGACCTCATTTTCCTGTCACATGTAATACACATTGTAAATTGTCCATTAGCACAGTGAGAAGGATATGAACCTTATATATACACAGTATCTCCCCACTTCCTACTTGAACTAGGTAGATTTTATAATTTCGTTTTACTGGTTGATAATGAAACTGGATACCCACTATCTATTACAAGATGTGGCCACACAGAGTCTCGGACACATCTTTACATCAGTACATTGTTCCCATCGCTCTGGTACAATCATGTCTCCATCAAACCATTGCAGACATGTTGGCAGCTTTTCTGCCAGTACCACCACAGCCCTCATTCTACATGCAAATCTGTCCTCAACATGTGGCCTGAAACTACTTAGCACATTTCCAGGACCATTGAGATAAGAAAACAAGTTTGGTGCTTATAATAAAATGATGTATTCTTTTAATTGACTATGTTATTTAGTCACTTTACAACACAATCAAATCTTCACCTCCTTCCTTCCTTTCTTTCTAGTCTGTCTCTCTCACCTCCCCTCTCCTCATCTACTCCTCCACCATTAATAAACTGTCAATTTAAAAAATAATATTTAGATTTAGATTAATGCTAGTTATTTGAGAACAGAAGAGTATATTTAAATGTAGATTCCTAGAAGAATTTTGTCAGACTTGTTCAGCCTCCTATATACAGCCATCCCCCCATGCAAAATAATATGTATTATTCATTGATTTTAGTAATGCATTTATATGAAAATTAAAATGAATATACCAATATAAACTAATAGAATATAGTAATAAAAACTTATTAACACAGACCATCCTGGTAGTTACTTTTATTATCTTTATGTATAATAACTCTTAATCTTTATATTCATATTATCTTTAATTTCCAAGGTGTTGCCCAAGGAATATTGCAGTTTTTGTTTTATGGCTGAAATGTTGTAGACTTGCAGAGGTAAAGCAAAACAAAAGACAGGACCTAGTATCAAGCAGCTAAAAAGGAGCAGGTGAGAGATTCAAATCCTGAGCTGTTCGGCTCTGTACTCTGCACTTTTTCTGCTCCTACAGTCTGTGTCTTCCTGTCTTCTGAAGGTCCCATGTCCATATGCTATTGATTAATGTATCATGAAGGCTTAGTTATAAAATTTATCACTCTGAGGCCAGAGAAGCCTTCCGTATCTATATTACCCTGGCCTCCTCCTTTGTTACTGTAAATATACTGGGGTTGCTTTAAATGATAAGCTTTTAGGTCTGAGGGAGGGCATGGTCATGGCTCCAGCCATTGCTTTGCTATTTTCCTAAAGATATTCTGCTAGAAACACTCTAGCTCTGCCAGAACTTTCTCCTTCAAAGCACTTACTGCTTTGTCATTGTATCTATCTTTTAACAGCCAGGAAAATATTTCTCATTTGATGGGATAGACTAGCTCTTGTAGATCTGGCATCCCATTGGCTCTTACTAGAAATATGCTTGTCCTTGAATGAATCCTACCACAGCAGGATTATACTTCAACAATGTAAATAGCAATCTAAACAAAACCAAAGCTCTAATAAATACTCACAGGGGTGATTGGAATGTAAACCAGCTGTTCATCACAAGTCATAGAGAAACAAGGCTTAAAAAGTAATTGTGCTTAGGCTATTAATGAAATTATTGGTTTTATAGTCTATTAAGATGTTTATTACATTGTCTTTTGTTTCTTACTTTATAATTTTCTACATTATATTTTAAAAATTGTCTTTCATTTTAAAACATTTTCTTTTAAAAATTTATACCAATTTAAATATTCTTTTAAAATGCACCATTCATTTATACATGATTTATTAACTATATATTTTCTTAAATACTTTTCTTTAGAGAACTCCTAAGTATAATTCTACTCATGATTTGTTTTTAAGTGGTAAAATTTAAAATTCTAATTACTTTTAATCTAGTAATTATTTGGAATCACATTTTTCTATTTTATAACTATATTAAAGTGAGTATATAAAACAACTAGTAAAGTAACATATTGGTTTCCACATTTTGAAAAATAATTCTGGAGGTTTTTATCTTCTGAGTTTATATGTAGTTACTTTGCAAGTATTTACTGGTAAATGTATGTATATATATATATATATATATATATATATATATATATATATATATATATGAATGATGTGGAATATACTCAAAATACATTTGATAATTCTATAGAGCTTTCCACGTGTAGGCTTGTGTAATACAATAAAAAGTAAAACCATAGCTTATTTGTATTTACATGTTTACTTACTATTTTTTACATCTCTATATCTCCATATTATTCTAGTATATGATCTTAGAGTCGAATCTAGTTTGTCTCATAAATTTTGAGTTGATAGGAAAAGCTTATTAACTATAATAGTTCAATAGTATTTTTGAAATGCAACTATTACATTGTATGTAGAAACACATGTAAATGTCAGTGATATAACATGTGCTCTGTGAAAGTTAACAGTTCACTACATTGGAACTATCACCGAGACTTGAAACTGTCAATAAAATAAGGTATTTGTCTTTTCTATATTTTGCCTTTAACTATAGTGTATAACATAAACTATTTTCATTTGCTTCATTCTGTTTCACTTCTAGAATCCCATGGCAGATTTTGTGAAGGACGGAATCCTTATTTGTCAACCTGTCATACTGCCTTATGCATTGAGAAAACACATTGCATAGCATGGGAAATAAATTAATGCATGCATGGAAAAGTTCAGGGGAATTTGCTTAAGGATACAAATGGAAGAACTTAGTAGAAGAATAAATAGAGTTCTTTTCACACACTTCACTGTACTAATTTTAACTATGCATAGCCTTTTAAGTATATAACTGGCAGTCCAGGGGCTGAAGAGATAGGTCACCGAGTAAAAACACTGTTCTTACAGAGGGTCTGGGTTTGGTTCCCAGCACCCACATCAAGCCTAGGAACTTCCTGTACTTTATTTCCAGGTTATATCATACCCTTCTCTGGCCTCTATATGCAGCAAGCACATATGTGGTACATATACAGAGATGCAGGCATTCACATATATACTTAAGGCAAAATAGAATAAATCTTTAAAATTGTTGCATACAACTATCATCAAGTCAATAATCAGAAAGATTATTTACTTGCTCAAAACACAGAATTAGTAACCACAAAATAGTAGGAGACAACTTAGAAGTCACTAGTATTTCTGTTCTATATAATGTATTCATCTAAGTGTGTGGCTAATTGGAAATCTTTGGGCAATCATGGATTTCTTCCACAAAACATCAGTTTAAGACTCTTGGAACTATGCTAGGTTATTAGTCACTTCTTTAAAAATAAGCTCATTTGAAAACTGATATGTGAAACCTGGCACTTGTTACTAGAATATTTTAGTACATACATACAGCAAAGCATACTTATTTCTTCAAATGTTTTTCATTTCTTTATAGTGAATAATTTCAAATTTCTTCTAGACACTTGAAATGCTTAGTAAATTATTATTACATAGTCACACCAAAAGCAATAATAAACCAGAATTTCTTGTTCCTTTCCAGCTATAATTGCACTGATGAACATCTTCCCTGCATTGGTAACCAATGTTTATGAGTTCAAGTTATAAAGTATTTATGTTTCCATTTCTAGTTTATAAAGCATAAGAGGATTATTTCTGTTTTCATGTGTGTGGAATAAAAGTTCATTTTAGTAGAGTTTGCCTGAAGCTTTTAACAAAATAAAAAAAAAATGGCATCTTCATCATATTTGATACTTAGATACATCATATGTTAATTTTGTTTTTCAGTTTGTCTTGTTGCCAGTTCTTTTGTATATTTTATGAATGAGCTCCCACTGTGTCTGTCTGTCATGCCTTTCCCTCTATTCCAAACAATTGTATCAAGAGGTAATTCTACTGTGTGGTGAAAACTGGGATTTCATAACAACCATAAAAATAATAATGCTCCAAGTGACAATATTTATCTTTCTATGTTCTGACAGTCTTCCATGTCATCGTTATGCTGTATTTCTTTATCCATGCTGGTCAATGGATGAGTAAGTTGTTTCATTCCTGGGTTGTGTGAATAATGTTGTCATGGTATTGGAGTTCAGGCATCTACTTGAAACACTGATTCCATTTCCTTCAGAAATAATTCTCAAGATAGGAAATGCTCAGTCTTCCAGTAGCTTTCCTTTTAGCTTTTGAATGACTATGTATTCCTGCCAACAATGCGAAAGGGTTCTCTTTCTTCCTGAATTTAAAAAAATCAATTTATTTATTCACTTTACAACCATTACTAGCCCTTCTGCTCTTCCTAATAACCCCTCAAGTAAGCCCTCCCCTCCCATTCCCCTTAGAATGGGAAGCCTCCCTCTGGGTGTCAATCCTCCCATACCCCCATCCCATTTCCTATTCTGCCCCCTACCCATCACATCAAGTTGCTGCAGGACTAGGCACATCCTCTCCCACTGAGGCCAGACAAAGCAGGATCTGCAGTCAGACAGGTAGGCATCAGAGACAGTCCCTGGGCTAGTTGTTTGGGGAACCCTTGTGAAGACCAAGTTGCTCAGTTGCTACATATGTGCAGGGGGCCTAGGTCTAATCCTTGTTTGCTCTTTGGTTGGGTGATTCAGTCTCTGGGAGCCCCCCAAGGGTTGAGGTTAATTGACACTTTTTGTCTTCCTATGGAGTTACTGTCCTCTTCAGGTCCCTCAAACTTTCTTCTAACTCTTCCATTCCTATCAGTGCTCCTTGTTGTGGTGTTTTAGGGCATGGCTTTTCTCATTGGTGGAAGCCAATGGCTCTTGTTGCTTTTGATTTGTGTTTTTCCAATGACTAGTGATGATGGTGATGACTTCTCCTACTCCTCTTGGATATTCATGTATTTCCTTTTGAGAGATATGTAGTTAGATCTGCTGTCAGGTTTTTAAGTCTCTTTATTTGTTTGGTTTATTGTTGCTGAATTCTTGGAATTCCCCACACATTCTAGCACCAGCCTCTAGGAAGAAGCTCATTTTATGAATATTTTCTCCTGTCCTGTGTGTCATTTCTTCTCTCTAATGTTCCTTTTGTTCTCTGCAACTTGTTAGTTTAATGGAAACTGATATACCACTTTGCTTATTTTCCCCTAGTTTCAAAAAAATCAAACAAAAAGCAAACACAAACCAGTTTTGTCCATTTGGAAGCCCCAAAGCATTTCTTGTTTTCTTCTAACAGCTTTATAATTATTGGTCTTACATTTAAGTTTTTAATCAATTCTGATCAAATGTTTGAGGGGAAGATTTTTAAAATGTTTTTTTTCCAAGGGTGAATATCTATTTTTGCCAAACATCATATATTAAATAACATTTTGTTTGATTCTGGTCATGTTTCCATCTCCTTGTTCAAGACTCAGTTGTCTTACAAACATGGGTCTACACACAAGAGCTTGGTGGTATATTTGTAAGCCAGGTATGATGCATCTCTTCTGCTTTTTCTGCTTTGTTCTTTGCATTTAAAAAGTCTTTGGCTATGGGTCTGTTGTTTGACATTGGTGAAGAGTATCATAGGTATTTTAAATAGGGTGGCACTTAGTCTCTAGATAACTTTGAGAAGTACACCACTGTGCAGTTCTGGCTACCAATCCTTCACTGAAATAATGAAAGTTTGTTCTCATGACATAATTACTATAAGACAGGCACATTGATTTATTTATTCAGTCCTACGTACTCTCTTTTAGTGATTTATTCTTCTTCAATTTGATTTAGAAATTTGAAGTATATAAATTTTAAATACATTATCCATACTCACATGAATTTAAGTAATTGAAATAAGATTTAAAAACAAGCCTTCAACTACAGATTGTGTGTACAACTGTGACACAGGGCATAAGATGTAAAGAATATCTTCCTGTTATTTTAAAAATAAACTTAATGTGTGTTTCCTGTTATGTTTATTATGGTACACTGGATTTCTTTTTTTTTTTTTTTTTTTTTTTCATGTCAGCTGGGGATCCTTGTAGTTGGTTACTAACTACTGGGAAAATATAGTGTATGATGTGTTTTGATAATTTTTAGATGATAACAAGATCAAAATAGTTTCCGAAGAAATCTTTCCTATTTTGCTTTTGCCTTGAACACGTCTTTATTTCTATAACCTTCGACTAAGACAGCCTTCACAGTCCTCTTGGTTTGACTCAACTTTTCACAGGTTTCTTCTTAGTGCTCATACCCTGACCTCCCTTTTCATATGGCATTTATTTCAGAAAGCTTGTAATTGTAAATGCTTTCTCTGCCCTTTATGAGTCTTTCTAAAAGCCTCTTGCCAGCTTTACATCCAGGGAATATCTTTTTCAAGGACCTAAGAAATATCGCTGAAATGTCATCAGGAAGAGGACACTCTTATCTCTTTCTTATAGACTCTGTAGGAGGGTGAGAGGCTGGCAGGTGGGTGTATTACCAGGCTGAGGGTAGGAGATGGGTCCCTTTTGGTAGTTGTTCTTGTTTTGTAAGGAAAGGAAAGGAAGGCTACATAGCAAACACAGGTGGCCCTTTTCTCCCCTTTTGCCCCTGCTTTTAAAAACACCCAATACTCTCATATCACTGTCTTTCAGCAAAAATCATCTCAGATACAGTTCTGGCCTCACTTAGAAGCCTTGGATAGCTTCTTCCTTGTTGTTTGACTTTTTCTGGTATTATGATATTATTATTATTATTATTATTATTATTATTATTATTATTATTACAAAATCTCAAAATTTGTGTTTGTCTGTGCTGCATGTGTAGTTCTTTTCTTCCTTCCCTGTTTTTCTTTATCTTTCTGTGTCTCTCCCCTCATTCTTCTCTGCCCCTGTGTGTGTGTGTGTGTGTGTGTGTGTGTGTGTGTGTGTGTGTGTGTTACACTCAAGTGCTGTAAAGCACTGCAGCGTTCAGACCACAGCATGAACAATTAGTGCCCTTTCTACCCGGTGGGTTCCAGGGACTCAGCACAGGTTGCCCTGCTTGATGGTGAGCACCTTTTACCTGCTGAGCCATTTCACTTGCTGCAGTAACTTTTCGTTTTCTTTCCTTTTTTTTTTTTTTTTTTGACACTTTGTCTGTCGAAAAACACAAAAGCACAGTAAATGCACTCATATTATCTGTTTTTGTATTTAATTCTTTACAACATTTATTCCCTGTTATTGAAGACTTTTGAGAAGGAGGGCAGGGTTGGAGCTTCTTAAGAACCTGTTTTGAAATAAGACATCAAGTTAAAAACTTTATTTTTTTTTCTTTTCTTCTCTCCATCTCCAGGGTTTTCTTTAAGACGAACATTGGAGCATAGCTGTGCTGTAGAAAATAGTAAATATCTGCCACAGATATTTTTGTTGCAAACCTATAGTGTTCCAGGTCTTTGAACAGCTGAAAACTTGGACATGTCTGCATAGGTCTACTCAGTGTCTGGAATTGAGAAAGTCTAACCACCATGGTAATGAAAGCCTACAGAAGCTAAGAACAGAAATTCAAGAAAAATATCTAGCCCTAAAAGTTTAAAATCTGTCTTCTCATATACCTCCTTAGGCAACAAGACTTTATCTGTCCCTTGTTTAGAGAAGACCAAACTTGAGGGTGAGACATATCTTGGGGAATTTCTTCATAACTGCTTATAGCCATTAGCTATTTTGATGGCTCCTTCTGTTTTATAAAAAAAATTCTCCAATGATTCACACTGCTATGGACTATAAATATTTTTTCCTCACTTATTTTCTTATGAGAGTTTTCAATTACACATTATTCACTGCATATTTTTATAAGGATCTGTGTGGTTATCTTTTCCTTCAAAAATAAAACGGACAGTATGTATAACTAGGACATGATTTTTTTCCCTGTAATGTTTAAAAAACAATGACAACAGTATATTTGCATCCTTTTCAAATTGCTTTGTATGCTCTCTGAAGAAAATAGTGCTAAGCAAATCAGCACATTTATAAAAGGAGGATATAATATCCTAAAATACTTTGAGAAAGCTACCCTTAAGAGGTTCCCTGTGTTCATGTGCTTCTCTGTGAAAAACAATTCAACAAAATATGAAGAGATCATACATCAATTAATTGAGACAGTGGCTTTAGGATACTTGAAAAAAGTTTAAGAACTCATTTAAGTGTTAAACTTAAAAATTAAATATCCTGGTATGAAAGCATACATAATTTGATCAGAAGGTGCCAACTTTAGAAGAGAAAAAGAACACAGGGAATTCACCACAGCAAATATAAAAATATTTTCCATGCATCTGATCTCAGAAAAAAGTATTAAATTTTTTGTACTAATTCTGAAGAATAAATAGAATTTGGATTTATTTAAACACCTGGAAAGTCCTAGTCCAAGTTTTGTTTATAAAAATTACATGATTTCTACTGTGCAGTCCAATATATGAATATAGCAAGAGGTAGGGGATTGTTGACTTTAGAAAATACAGTGAGCACATGCTACTTCTTCCATTGGTTTGAGCAGCATATCAAAGGATTTTTAAACCATTCACTAGAAACAGGAGTTTCATATGGAAAAGTGACTATCTTCTAGGGAGAAGTCCTTCCAGTCCTGAGGGAGTTAGATGTGGGCACTCTCCAACAGTTCTACCTGAGAATGGTCCCAGGAGTGATTTCCTGCCAAAGCTGTCCTGCTTGGAGGTCAGAGCAAAACATCAGCATCAACAGATTTCTTGTCATGCTCATTCTGTCTGACAGTTTAGATTAGAAATATCTACCAGCTGTTCCCTTTCCTACCTTTCTTAGGTTTGGTAAGGTGACAAGTAGAACAGATTTATCAACATTTTTTTTGAAGTGCTAAAATGTCAGAATCAGCTTTCCAAATATGACAACAACTACAAATCCTAGTTTCTAAAAGATGTCAGGACTTCAAGCAGATTGTGTTTGATTTTTTTTTTTTCTTAATAGTGACACCACCCATAAAGTTGGATAGAAATATAAAATATATTTTCTCATAGAATATAAGAGTAAAATGCAAAGCAAAGCATTGCAGTCTTTATTATTAAAATACCAAATAATGTAGCTACTTAAAATAAATAGCTCAATGCTTTTTAAAGATCTATGTAAGCCGGGCAGTGGTGGCGCATGCCTTTAATCTCAGCACTTGGGAGGCAGAGGTAGGCGGATTTCTGAGTTCTAGGCTAGTCTGGTCTACAGAGTGAGTTCCAGGACAGCCATGACTACACAGAGAAACCCTGTCTCAACACCCCCCCACCCAAAAAAAAGCACAAAAAACAAAAAACAAAAAAATACCTGTTTTGTTTGTGCCTTTGTGGGTATGTGAGTCCAGGTACCTGCAGATGTCAGAAGAGGGTTTCAGAGTTCCTGAAGCTGAAGTCATAGTCATTTGTGAGCTTCTCAATGTGGGTACAGAGAGCCAAACTGGGAATGTCCACTCTGAACAATGCCTGATCTTAACTGATGGGCCATTCCTCCAGTACCCTGTTTGCAGACTACACAAAAATGACTTGACAGAGAAAGTGGTTAAGGGGGATGGGAGGATAGATGGGAATTTGTGGAATTTGAGATTTATCTTCATGCATATTTCTTAATCTTACTGATTTCTACTTTTAAAATAAAAAAAAATACTACTTTCCCTTACTATATGAAATAATTCAAATTGTAAATGAACAAATGGTCGTATATTATACAATATTGTACAAATGTAAAAATAAAATACAACTTTTTGAAGCCACTGAGCTGTATCTCTCAGTAAATCTCTCTGTATGAGAGATTTAAAGTATGTTTCAATCCCACATGCTATGAAATTTTTTGAGTTTGGCTGAATGTAGTGTAAATTTAATAGGCAGATCTTGAGGAACTTGATGATTCCTATGGTTCTTGTTCTTTCTACTAGTTCTCTGACTATAGTGCCTATATGAATATCCTTTCTAAACCAAATTAATAACAAGATAGTGCTCTAGCTATGAAGGGATATTGTGTGTTTCCATACAACAGTGGAGAGAGAGAGAGAAAGAGAGAGAGAGAGAGAGAGAGAGAGAGAGAGAGAGAGAGAGAGAGTTCATAATTCAGACAGCCAAGATGTAACTTTGTACTTCCTCTAATTAGGCCATCTCCTATTTTTCACCACTTCAGGATCACATCTTCAAATGGGTCCATCAAAGCATGTCTCTTGTTCACCTGTGAACCATTAGATTGCAATCACTTTGCAAAAACTCCTTGGCTGGCAACCAAGTTTCCAATTCATGATCCTGGGCAGAACACCATACTCTCAATCCTTAACAACAGACTTCCCCCAGATGATGGGAGGTGATTTCTGCAGAAGAGTACATTATATTGTCTGCTTTTTTTTTAAACAAACATGCTTTAGATTGCAGTGGATAGATGATATCTGGGAAGCTATGGGCAGGTTTTCATTCAGAGAATATATCTGGGCTGTGTCCTCCATCCTTGAGGTCAAATTCCTTTTTATTTGGCTGTATTCCAGTCTCAATGGTGACCACATATCTAACAAGAAACAAAATAAGGGAACAGAGCTTAAATCTGATCTCTGGTCTGAGGAGGTACTTTCAATTGGAAAGGCATAGTGGCAGTCACTCTTTGACAACAGGAGTGTTCACCATCTGCTTATTCAAATATCAGCAGAAAAGAAGGCAGAGAAGGGAACACTGATGCCCACGTGGCTTAATTCAGTTACTCTAATTCAGGTCTGGGTCTCTAGCCTTTTTGATGTCACCCTGGTTCACTGTGGTTCTTTTCTTTTCTTTGAAACCACGTTATAGACACAACCAAGGGGTATCTAACTAATGCCTGAGACATTTCATAAGCGAATCTAACTGACAATCAGAATCAGTCACCATGAAATAGCAGCTTCTTGTTTCTCTAGAACATATCAGAAAAATATCAGGAAATTTTGAGCAAATCTATGTAAGTCTATTGGAAACACACAACCTCCAGGAGGCAGTTAACTATTACCCTGATGCCCATGACTATCTTAGAATTTCTCCTCCATCTGGATACCACATACTTAGAGCAGAAAAAAATGCCATGTATGCCTGAAGGAGGGGAATGAGCAGAGGTTCTCTGCCATAGAGGTGATTGCAACGATCAAGCAAATATTGTACTATTCAGTCTCCTAGTCCATATATATATATATATATATATATATTGTCCAAGTCATGTTGACATCTGACAGTGAGCATGAAAGTGGTTTTGATTCTTTTGAGGGAGTTAATTATCCACTTTCCAGGGGCATAACCCAGCTCTATTCTAGGTAAGAAAGCCAGAACAAACCTTAGAGACAATACCCCATTCGTTTTCAGACAATGTCTCTAAGAAGGTACCTTCATTTGGATAGCATTCAAAAAGGCTTGGGACAATAATTCAGGAAGACAATTTCTATCATCTTAATGATCCCTGAATTATTTCAATTATCTAAATAACCTCTCAAATAAGACAGTGCTTCAAGAAGGGACAGACACATTAATCAGGCATCCCAGAATGACAGCATTGAAAGAGAAGTTGGTTTAAAAAAGAAAAACCAATCCCTTCAAATAACTTGGGAAAGCAGTATCCTAACTTGAACTCCTACACTATGATGGAGCAAATATACTCACAAATCATTTTGATGTAGGAGAAAGAACAAAGCTTTAGGGGGAAAAGGAAAAAGAAAAGACCTGGTCTGGCTTCTGTTTTAGTATGTGAATAGGTATTTTCCCTTCAATTTCCTGATATATGTATAATGGAAGGGAAAATGATATCTTTTTCATCATGTTCATCAGAGCATGAGGTAAAAATATGCATAGAGCATCAAAGAACCCAGCCTAATCATTGCTGGTTTCCCTCTCAGCCTTTGCATGACTGGAATCTGCCTCTGTCTTTAAGAACTGCCACAAGCCATGTGACCTGAAGGAAAGTACTTAACCTCTCTGGATTTCAGATCCTGTAATGTAAAATAAGAACTTTGGACTGACTGATTCAAGGTCCCTCCAAGGTTATTTTCCCCTCAAATATGAAACATCATGGTAGATTTCTAAAACACTACCTTTGCTTTGTTCTTTCCTAGCCAGCTGTTTTCATAGGCTTGGCTGGGTTAGACATAATTACTTTTTCCCTATGGAGTGAAGAAACAAACTAAGTGGCAGTGTCCTTGAATAATTTATTTGACTCCTAGAATTAGTACATTATCACTGTTGCTATGGAAGAAGTAATTTACATTTTGAAAGGGTATTTTGCTTCTTTTATCTCTGAATGTATTTTAATCCTTTCACTACTTGGAAGATGTGACTCTATTATTTTATGTCAATATTTCCCGTATCCTGTTATTTGGGTGGGGTCAGCTATTATCTGCAATGGTAGATGAGGTGAGTGCTCTGGCCCTTTAAGTTAGTGAATGTGAAATGGTCACGGGAATGTTCATAGAAGCTAGCACCTCATTAGCCTCTACGTTTTTGTTTACTATCTGTTCATGTGAGCTGTAGAATAATAGTTTATATGTACACAGCATTTAATAGTGAAAAGCAGGTGTCAGATCTGTGAATAACTAGTGCTGTGGGAAGAATATATTTTGTACTCAGACATGGATTCCAGTTGAGACTTCATCAGCTATTAGTTCATGATTTTAGCTTCCCAACAAATTAATGTGAATTTCAGATTCTTTTATTGTTCCAAATGGAGGAACTCATGAGCATCCAAGTAGGATAGATATTAAATGGGAACTTATTTGTCATGGTCCCTTTAACTACTTCTCTATAGAATTTAGTGCATTATTTTGATTAATAAGAATTCTTGATCATTACATATGAATTCTAGATGTTAGCTTGCAAAGAGTTATTAGGCAAGGTAAAGTGACTTCTCAGCACATTACAAAAACAAACAAACAAAAAAACAAACACTCCAAACAAGTAAGGATGAACATCATTAGCTAGAAGTTTGTTTCAACAAATGCTGCAAATCTGATACAATGCTAAAGAAACCATACCAGGGATGAGGAAAGAGAAGACTGCTGAAAGATATCTTGGACACCACAGGGTAAACTGAGGAGCAGACCTCGATCTCTGTGTGAGCCGTTCTGTTAGCTTTCTGACTCCCTAACTAAGTGTGGAATATTCATCGAAACTCTCGCTTTCCTTATTGCTCTGTCATGGTAGGGTCGCATCATCTCCTTTGGAATTAGATGTGGCCAGAGGGATGGTTTAGCCAATGGATTTTTGCTTAGTTGTGACATGTGTTTATGGCTAGAGGCTGGTTGTTCTAGTAACTACCCCTGCGCTAATGATGTTTCATATGGAGCATCTGTCCAGAGAAAAATTTCATAAGTGAGCAAGAAATAAACATGTGTTGCCTTAATACATTTTCGTACGCTAATGTAAGCTAGAACTTTTTGACATGTATTTAGGGTGACTCACTGACAGTTATGTAAAAAACCAGACACAACAGTTAGGCAGATCTTAATCTGCTAGAATATCAGGAGAACGAGAAGGTGTGGATGAGTTGACCTCTTAAACATATGGCTAGTCAGGGTCCTGTGCTATACCGTGGTTTACAATTCAAGATGAAAGGGCCTAATTTTGCCCACTGCTCAGTGACTGATCTTGCTTGTACTCTCCTGTTTCCATCCCCACTACAGCTGGATAAAGGTAGTGCTAAATTTATAGATATGCTAAAGAGGTACCTTGCAATATTTCCAAGACCTTGTTTGTTACAAAAGTAGGACTATACAGAGAGAAATCAAGGGATGGTACACTGTGGTGTTTTTAAACAAAGATGGCTGCAGCCCTGTACAGAAAGCCAAGATCCATAGCTTTCCTCAGTGAACTTCATATGTACAGTTGAGCTTTTACATTCCATGAGACCTTAGCCTTACTGTGCCTCTCATCTCATCTCTCACAGTGTCCCCTTCTGTTCTGTTTTATCTGGCTGCGGTAAACAGCCTGAGAGAAACAATCTCTGGGAAGAAACACTTAGTTTAGCTCACAGTTTCCAAGGGTTGCATTCTAAACCAGTAGGGAAGGCAGAGAGCAGCATCTCAACTCAGGGCAGTAAAAGGGTGCAGAGCAATTGCTTACACTGTGGTAGACCAGAAATTTGAGGATGCCCTAGATAACAACTTTAAGACTTCTCCTAGTGACCCATGTCCACCAGCTAGACTCCCTTCCTCAGTGTTCATTCCTCCTCTAAACCTACCCATTGGGGAAGAAACTCTGAATGCAGGAACCTACAGGAGACATTTTAGATAAATCCTATGACACTTTCTCATTTTTCCCCAGTCATTGACAACTGATCTTGCTAATATTTTTTTTTCAATCGTTTATCATCAGAAACCTTCTGGGACCTTTCAGAATCCTTTGAACACATGAAATAATAATACAATCCATGCATGAGAGTATGTGTACTTTTCCTTTGCTACATGTGCCTCCACATTTATAATTGTTTGATTAAGGACCCTCTGTCTCTCTGTCTTTGTTTCTCTCAGTCTCTCTGTCTCTTTTCCTCCACATATATATTTCTCTCCCTCTCTTCTCCTTTCTGTCATAAGTCAGTAAGCTCTGTGAGTAAAAGATGTAATAACCCACCCTGGGTTGCTTTTATTTGTCTAAATGACTCTTACTTACGGTAGTATTCAGTAGATATTTAAGTGAATGACGGTGGGAGTGGCCACGGCAGTTTTCTAGCACACCCCTCCTTTCCTAGCCATTTATAACCATGGGAGGTAAGTAACCACATCTTTGCTGTGAAATGGGGATTGGTTAAAAGATTTCTTCCCAATTACACTTGTAGATAGTGAAGCTGGCTTTTGAATCCATGTTTATCTGACTTCAAAGCTTGCGATCTTCCCATGGCATGCCTCTGCTTCGCCTGAGACTGAAGAAAAGCTTTAATTTTGAGCGAGTTAATAATGCATGGGACCTGAATTGAATATAATTTTATGCTGGTCTGCTCTAGACGAATTTTTTATTATCCAGCTGTAACTTTGTGCCTTCATCTCTTTTCAAGAAGGGGTAATTATCTTCATTAGCAGGCAACCCCTTTTCTCCCATATAACTTTGATGCAGTTGATAAAACTCTACTTCCTTCACTCCTTGCTCTCTGTGAACCGCTAGCTTCAAAAGCTGTGGATTTGCAACCAGATGGCCAACTGTTATTCACTCCTTAAGCTCCTCTGCAGCAATGCCTCGTCAGGTCCATCAGCAGATAGCAACATATGAAAACATATTGTCTCATCTTCAGCATCTCCAAATGTCGCTTTAACATTTCTTATTCCACTCTGGTTCCTAATTAAGGGAAGCTCATTTCTAATTCCCCTGACTGGTATCTACCATTTCAATAATGCCCTTTATGTTTGTCCTAGAACATTCATCATTGTCTTGTTAATGCTGTTGTTTTCCAATCAAATGGTAACTCAGGAAGCCCTTGCTTGACTTTTCTACGGTGTACAATTATAGTTTCTCATTGTCAGCCATGCTTTTCTATCTTGTGTCATCATTCTACCCTGGACTCACATGTGGCAACATCTGAAACTTGATGGGCTTTCTTACCTTTCTAAGCTCTTTATCACACTTTATCCCTCCACTTCTGCTGCTAGCCCCAGCAGCGTCTTTCCCACAGCCCTGGGTCAGTGTCCCCCTTCTGTCTCCTCCTGGCTGTTTATCTCACACATTCAGGCTGCCCCTATGCTCAGGTTTGCCAAGGTCTAATTCCCCCTTGCCATTCATTCTGCTCTCATATTTATTGAGCCGCTTAAGATGATCAGCTCGTCTCTGATTTAATATCTAGTTCTTAATTTTATACCTAGAAGATAATTCTCAAAGAAAAAAATAATTCTTACCTTCTCTGCTCTGTTTGAAAGGCACTTGATCCTATCATCCTGACATTGATCTGCATTTTGAATTTGTTGCCATTTAAAAATAAATTAAAATTTTGTCTTAGCTTATAATCAGATTATAGTGGGGGCACTAATCCACCTAACTTAAAAATCTAAAAAGTCATTTGCTTGAATAATAGGTCAACTCAAATAATATCACTTTAAATGCATACTGTTGGGCACTTGGGAGTATTTCCCTGATAATGATTCTGCTTCTAAAAATTAAAGGATTTGACTAGGAAAGAAAGTTCTTCTAAAGGCACACTGATACCAAACCATAAAGTTTCTCTGAATGAGTTGCACAGAAAACAGAACTGGTGGGAGAATGATTCCATGAATACAAAGACCAAGTGCCAGGTACACCAGACTCCTGTCCTATCTAACCACTGTGGGTTATTTATAACTGGTGAGGGAATCAACTAGGAAAAGAATGGATAAGCTCTGTTAAGTCAGAGAAACAAATGTCACTGGATAGCTTTTTATAAGTAAAACCACAGATAAAACTGGGTCAAAATGTATTCAGTCAGGGTTTATGAGTGTATGCTTTTGTGTGTAGATATACTTTGCCTCTCTCTCTCTCTCTCTCTCTCTCTCTCTCTCTCTCTCTCTCTCTCTGTGTGTGTGTGTGTGTGTGTGTGTGTGTGTGTGTGTGTATGTGTAGGGCAGAGAAAATATTCATGAGTTATTCCTCAGATGTCCACCGAAATATTTTGTGATTTCTGTTCTCTTTCGTATGGAGGTAACCCCATACTTGGCTTTCCAGAGTCCTAGGGACCTGCCTGTCTCTTCTTCCATAGCACTGGAATTACAGAACCATGCCACCGATCACTTCTCTTCCCTACTCTTTCTTTCTCATTTCTTCCTGTTTGTTTTTGTGTACAACATGTCTTTTGGAAATTGAGCTAGACTCTCAACTTGTACAGCAAGTTCCTTTCTGATTGTGCTGTTTCCATATCCCTTGTCTGTGATCATATGTAACTTTTATTTATAACTTGACTTTGAGGGAAAATGAGTCTATTTTATAAGTAGAGTAAGATGGAACTAAATAGAAGGCACTGATAAGATTAATCATGGGACAGTCTTGTCTGGGACAGCTTTGGTTAACACAGACTTGGCAGAATGACTTGGAGTTTAAAAATGGAGGCACTACAATGTACTGAAATACTTAACAGATTATAAAAATATGAGATATTGTCCCTCTGCCTTTTTGTTGATCAAGAGAAGATGAGATTCCACCATAAATACAATTAAGTGTGTGTACACTTTACAAAATTGGTCAATGGTGAAATACAAACCACAAAGGAAACTGGTCATGGTGGTATGGCCTCTGGGAAGTAAGTTATGATCATTCATTCACTCATGTATTCATTCATGGAACAAGTATATCCGGCTCCCTGACTGATAGAGTAATAAATATAATGAAGCAAACTGCCTCTACCATAGTTGAAATAAAAAGATAGGCAGCCAAAATATCACAATGTAATGACTTGTATTACAGAAACTGAGGAAATCAGAGAATTTACAGGAAAAGCTTACTAACTTCAGGAATCACAAGGGATTTTCTGTGCAAGAACCATGGAATGAGATAAAATTTTTATGCCTAGGAGATGTAAGTTATTCTCAGCAGATGGCTTTGCATCGTGCCATTTAGACATTAAGGCAGTTAGGAAGTTTGGTGAGCAAATTCAAGGAAAGACAGCCTAAGCAGTAACAGTGGTGACAGCAGATTCTTGTATTCTACAAGCAAAGCACTGGAGCTTAAAGCAAATCCTAGGGACAAAAAGACAGGGATTTGGCACTGCACACCAACAGTTGGTGGCACTCATGTTATTTAACTAAATAATATAATTGTATTTGTAATTTAGATAAATCTGAATAATATTTATCTAAATAATAAATGGTGAATTGCAGAACTGATGCATGATCTACAATTAAACATTGAAACCAGGTAAGTGATTCTTTCACAAATTCAGGGAGAAGAATGCTAGGGGTCAGTTTATAATTACTTTTAATATTTATGTACATATACACTATGTGTGAGCCTATACAGAGGCCAGCAGAGGTCATTCAAGCCCATAGGACTAGAATTATAGGCAAATATAAACTGCCCAACATGGAAATAAACTTGGGTCTTCTGGAAGATCAGCAAGTGGTCTTAACCACTGAGGTAATTCTTTAACTTAAGTGTGTGTGTGTGTGTGTGTGTGTGTGTGTGTGTGTGCACCCACATGTGCGAGTGCACATTGCAAGTACATGTGCATGTGTGTTCATCTATTCTCCATTAAGTGGGTTTTTAATTGTATGCCCAATATATGCTCCATTTAAAATGTTTCAGAAGTTGATAAGACAATTAAAGTCTTCATGATTATGGAACCCGATTTGGTATGAGGGATGTAGGAAAACATATCACTAAGCAAAGGCAGTTTCCAATGTTGGTAGCCTAATGAAAAGAAAAAGTCTGAAATTTTTATTAATTACCTCTATTGTTCCTGTGACAGAATGCCAGACAGGAAGCCACTTACAGAAGAGAGGGTACATTGTGGTTCACGATTCAGAGTATAGAATGAGATGGAGGGGAGGACAAGGCAGATAGAGCAGTTAGCACATTGGTAGTAGGTGACAGTTGGATTGC
>LR749619.1:766224-787483 GCA_902729485.2 Mus minutoides | reverse complement strand
GAGAGAGAGAGAGAGAGAGAGAGAGAGAGAGAGAGAGAGAGAGAGAAATTCAAATCCTCATAACTTTTCTATGTAGATTTAGATGACCCAGTGTCCAGCGTCTGGAGGCAAGGCATTAGACACAGTAGGCATGAAACCCATGAAACCTAGGTAGGAATATCTGGGCTGTAATCACAGAACAATACATGTGAGTGCATCAAGTGAAAGTGTGTGAAGAAGAAATTGCAGAGAGTAGACTTGACAGATGTCAGGAGTCCAATCACAGAGGACTTCATTGGGTGGCTGAAGGAAATGGGATGTGGATGTGTTCAAGACAAAACAACCTGAAAGTAGAATGAACATCCTCCTAATTCAGCTTAAAATGGAATTCGAACTAATTATATATTACTGCAGTAAAACAAATTAAGGGTAATGATTGGCTGTTAGGAGAGAAAAAGTTCAGAGTCCTAGTGTCATGTATATAGGGGCAGTAAAGGGAACTTAATGCTCCCTCTGAAATACAAAGCTAGTGTCCCCAAAAGACAGGAATGCTATTCAGTCCATTTGTGGAAAACAGAGTGCACGGCTGCTCTCTTGACCCACTGTGTGGAGGCTTCTGTCCATTCCAGTTGTTGGCACATTTGGCTCTGTGCAGCAAGAGAACCAAGTCTGAGCTGCCTTCTGAATCCCTCACTTCCTTTTAAGTGAGTGGACTGAACAAGTGCTCTGCCACTGCTTTCTGGCAATGCGAGTGTGTTTGATTTCATTGGTAAAGGTAGAAAAACATAAACTTTCCTAAAAAAAAGTTTCAATAGGCTTTTGCATAGCAAATAGGACAGAACAAAGCAAAAATCAAAACAAAACTCTCCAAAACAAAACTCTTTAAACCCTATAAATTGTTTTTATTCTTCTGTTCTTCCTTGCTTCTTCACTCCCTTGTCTTTCTCTCTCCTTCACTCCCTCCTGTCCTTTTCTTCAGTGTGGTAGAGCTCAGGGCCTTCTGTGTGCTCAGGAACTCTCCTAACACTGGACCCCTTCCCTTCCCTTCTCTTCTCCTATCTGACTTCCTCCTTCTCCTCTCTTCCCCTCTGTCTCTGGTTTCTTCTTCTTCTGTCTGTTCTTTGGAACACTTTGTGAGAAGTTAATCTTTACTGTCAAATTGACTGAAGTTGGAATCATTTAAGAGAATGACCCTTGGGCACTTCAGAGAAGTCAGAGGTTTAAATGGGCAGGTAAGACCCACTCTCAATAAGGAGAGTACCATTCAGTACTGGTTCAGGGGTGGGGAGCATGCTGAAACAGCCAGCTAAATCCCAGTGTTCTCTTTTCTCTGTTTCCTACCCAGCCATGTGTGAGCATGCTTCCTCTCACAATTTCCATAACATGATGAACAGAAGCCTCAAACTATAATCCAAAAATACCTCCTTCCTCCTTTACATGGCTGCATCTCTGTTATTTGAACACAACAACAACAAAAGTAGCTAATGTAGCTGGCATAATTTTTAATCTCCCTTTTCAGATTACACATGTGGTCTTCACATCTGTATGTTGAAGAGAAGGATGATAATCTTCTACAATTACAGTTATTATACAGCTGGTAATATATTGTTTAGTCAGAGAGTTATATAGCAGCTGTGTTCAGTGTCATCACAAGGGTGGCCATGATGATTACTTCCAGCAGTGACTACAAAGGTCATTGAGTGTCTCCTAATAGATACACTCAAATGCCTGCTCAGTAATCTTCCTTCTGGGTTTACTTGAATATACCTGCTTCCCCCCTTTTATTGAAATATACTTTTTTCCATACAGAATATCTTGATTATGCTACTCCCCTTCTATGCATCACAGTCCCTCCATTCCCATTATCCCTGTCTGTGATTCATTAGAAGACAAACTAGCTTCTAAGGAATAATGAAAAATAAAATATGGGAAAAATTTAGCACATTGGAACAGGAATAAACAAGCAGACAGAAAAGAGACCAAGAAAAGTTTAAAAGAAACAGATAAAAGATAGCTATTCAATGAGGCACCCAGGAATCCAATACAAAACAGTTAACTAGAAGCCAGATTATATGAACCCATATAGGGTGTGGCGTTTTGAATAGTTTTGGGCTCTATAGATTTATGTGTTTGAATACTGGATCCATAGGACTGATTTTATTAAGAGATGTAGCCTTATTTTGAGTAGGTATGGCTTTGTTGGAGGAGGTGTTTTACTGTTTATATATATATAAACTATGTGTAGGCACCAGCTCGAAATCTTCATGTTCAGTGAGTTGTGTAGACGTTGTCTTCAGTAATGTGGCCCTGATGTCAGTTTGTCGAGCTGCCTATAGGCTTGGCAACAGACTGGGTTGTTTGGGTATTTTCCTGGTACTCTTCTGGACAACAACTGAATAAGATATAACACAATCCCAGAAATGGAAGCTTCATTTAGTAGTACAGATTTCCATTTGGGGCTTTGTATTCCCAATTATTTGGTGATTTAATTTAGATAACCTTCATATATGTATACATACTTAAGAAGCATTTATTTTTATTAGCTTCCTATACGACCCCTCAAATGCCCTTAAGTTTAGCTTTCTTTTCATATTACCTCTCTTGTGTCCCTTTACCATTCCCCTCCCCACTAGACCCTTCCATTCCCATCCCCGTTACATCCATAATTATTTTCTTTTCTTTTCCTAGGAACACATATATGGTATGTCTGTTGGCTGTAAATTCAATGATAACCAAGCTGCAATAAATAGAATCACAGAGGTTAAGTATGGAGTAAGAAATGGGGAACTAATAATCTATCTATAATGTCTCTTTGGTTCTGGGTTCTAACATAAATATTGTTCTAGATCTATTCTGCTACCTGTGAGTTTCATGAATTTAATTTTTATATAGCAGAACATTACTCCATTGTGCAAATGTACCACAATTTGCTTATCCATTCTTTTGTTGACAGACATTTTAGTTGTTTCCAGATTTTGGATATTATGGACAAGGTAGCAATGAACATGGTTGAATAAGTGTCCTTGTGGTAGGTGGAATGTCCTTTGTGTATATGCCCAAATGTAGTATAACTGAATCTAGAGGGAGGTTAATGCCCATCTTCTTGAGGAACTGCCACACTGATTTCCATAGTGACTGTAGAAGATTGTACTTACACCAGCAATGGATGGGTGTTTGCTTTATTACACATCCTCAGCAGCACGATCTGTCATTTGAGTCACTGACCTTAGCTGTTCTGATGGATGTAAGATGAATTCACAAAGTAGATTTGATTTGAATTTTTTTGATGACTAGGAATGTTGAAGATTTAAGAGTTTCTCAGCCTTCCTTAAGTCTCAGCTATGAACTTTGTCTCTGTTAATCCTTCCATGGGTATTTTGTTCCCCCTTCTAAGAGGGATGGAAGTAGCCACACTTTGGTCTTCCTTATTCTTGAGTTTCATGTGTTTTGCAAATTGTATCTTGGGTATTCTGAGTTTCTGGGCTAATATCCACTTATCGGTGAGTGCATATCATGTGTATTCTTTTGTGATTGGGTTACCTCACTTAGGATTATATCCTCCAGATCCATCCAGAGACTGCCCCACCTGGGGACCCATCCCATAAACAACCACCAAACCCAGACACTATTGTAGATGCCAACAAGATTTTGCTGACAGGATCCTGATATAGGTATCTCCTGTGAGGCTATGCCAGTGCCTGGCAAATAAATGGATGCTCACAGTCATCTATTAGATGGAGCACAGGGTCCTCAATGAAGGAGCTAGAGAAAGGACTCAAGGAGCTGAAGAGGTCTGCAGTCTTATAGGAGGAGCAACAATATGAACTAACCAGTATCCCCAGAGCTCCCTGGGACTAAACCACCAATCAAAGAACACACATTGTGGGTCTCGTTTCTCTAGCTGCATATGTAACAGAGGATGGCCTAGTTGGTCATCAATGGGAGGAGAGGCCCTTAGTCTTGTGAAGATTCTATGCCCCAGTATAGGGGAATGCCAGGGACAGGGAGCAGGAGTGGGTGAGTTAGGAAGCAGGGGGAAGGGGAAGGAGATAGGGGATTTTCGGCAAGGAAACTAGGAAAGGGGATACCATTTTAAATGTAAGTGAAGAAAATATCTAATTAAAAAAGGTTTCTTAGCTATTTTAGGTTTCTCTTTGAAGATTTCTTACTTTAGATCTGTATGCTACTTATAATTGGATTATTGGCTTTTTTAATATCTAGGATTTTGAATTCTTCATATATTTTATATATTAGCCTTCTATCAAATGGGTAGTTGGTAAATATCGCCCATTCTGTAGGCAGCTACTTGGTTCAAATGATGGTTTCCTTTGCCATAAAGAGCTTTTCATTTTTACCAGGACTCATTTATTAATGATTGGTTTTAGTGCTTATGCGAATGATTTCTGCCTCACATTTAATGGATATTTCCTCTTTCTATTCTATCAAGTTTAGTATATCTGCTTTTATATTGAGGCCTTTGATAAATCTACAGTTGAGGTTTTTCTTTTTTCTTTTCTTATCTTTTATTCTTTTTCTTTTCTTTTCTTTTCTTTTTTTTGCAGAATGATGAATATGGATATATTTGTTTTCTTCCAAATGTAGCCATCCAGCTTGACAGAAACATTTGTTGAAAATGCTGTCTTATCCACCATGTATTTCTGATGTCTTTATCAAAAATGAGGTATTCATAGGTGTGTAAATACAAGTCTGAATCTTCTATTAGATTTCTTGATTAATATCTGCTTTTATACCATTATCGTGCTCCTGTTATTACCATAGCTCTGTAGTACAATTTGATGTCTGGGATGATGAAGAAGCCTACTTAGTCATGGCGAATGATCTTATTGGCAGATTATTCGATTCAGTCTCAGGTAGCTATGCATTTATTTTCATTTTAGAATTTATTTGAATTCTAGAAAGTTTTAAATGTCTTTCTTAATTTCTTTATTGACACCTTTTTTTCATTCAGTAGAAGACTGTTCCTTGCAACCTTTCTGTTGTTTCTGTTATTGATATCCAGCTTTAATCGGTGGTAGTCTGATAGGATACAGGTACTATATTAATTTTCTTGTATCTGCTGAGACTTGCTTTGTGTCTAACAATACAGTCAGTTTTGAAGAAAAGTTTTATGAGGTGTTGAAAAGAAAGTATATTTGTTAGATCCATTTGTTTTACAATCTGTTAGCTACAGTATTTCTTTAGCTTATGTTTAGATGACTTGTTTATTGGTGAGACTAAGGTATTAAAATCTCCCAATATCATTGTGTGAGCGTCAATATGAGACATAAGTAGTTAGTGTTTTTTTTTTGTTGTTGTTGTTTGTTTCTTTTGTTTTGTTTTGTTTTGTTTTGTTTTTTTAAACATGTGTGCCCTTGGATTTGGGCATAGATGTTAAGAGTTAAACTGTTATCTTGATAGATTTTTTCCTCTGATGAGTATGAAGTGTCCTTCCTCATATCTTTTAATTAGTTTTGGTTTGAAGTTTATTTGTTAGATTTTAAAATGGCTATACCAGCTTACTTCTTAAGTCCATTGCCTTGGAATACCTTTTTCTGCCTTTTTACCCTGGCATAATGTCTGTCCTTCATATTAAAGTATATTTCTTGGATGCAGAAAATGGATTGATCCTGTTTTCATATCAATTCTGTTACTTTGTGTCTTTTTATTAGAGAATTGAGACCATTGATATTGAGAGATATCAATTGCCCCCATTTACTGCTTCTTGCTCTTTTGTCGTTGTTTTGGTGATGGTGATGGTGTGTGTGACTGTCTTTCTCTTTTGACTTGGTAGTCTGCAATTATTTATTTCTTGTGTTTTCTTGAGAGTGTTTAATCTTTTCTCAGATGGAGTTTTCTTTCTAAAGCTTTCTGTAGGACTGGATTTGTATATAAATATTATAATAATTTACTATGGGATATATTCTTTTCTTTGTATATTTTCAATGAAAATTTTCTGGTTGTAATAGTGCAGTTTGTATTATTATAAGAGAACTATGGTCTCCTTGATCTTTCCAGGTCCTTACAGCTTTTGAAGTTGCCATTAACAAATCAGGTGTTATCCAAGTAGTTCTATCTTTATATGTTACTTGGTCTTTTTCCCTTGAAATAGTTAATATCCTTTTTGTTCTTTATATTTATTGTTTTGATTATTACATGCCAAGGGGACTTTCTTTCATATTTAGTATTCTGTATGCTTCTTATACTTCTATATTTATTTCCTCCTTCACGGTAGGGAAATTTCCTTCTATGATTTTGTTAAAAATATATTTTGTACCTTTGACCTTGGTTTTTACTCATTTCTCTATTCATATTAATCTTAGATTTTTTTTGTCTTTTCCTAGTTTCCTAGATTCCTAGATTACTTTTTGCCAAGAGTCACTTGGATTTAATGTTTTCTTTGAGTGAGGACTCCATTTATTTCTATATCTTCAGTGTCTGAGTTTCTTTTTTCCATTGGTGAGGCTTGATTCTGAGGTCTTGTTCAAGTTCTTACATTTTGTTCTTTTATTTCCATGTCTTATATAGGCTTGTCTTTATTGCTTCCATTTCCACTTATAGGTCATATTTTTTTCCTTCCACTGTGTGTGTGTGTGTGTGATTGTGTGTGTGTGTGTGTTTTCACAGATTTCTTTAATGGGCTTATTTTTCATTTCCTCTTTAAGGACCTTTTTTTTTTTTTAATTCATAAACGTTATAAGACAGTTTACTTGTGTCTCAGTTATGTATCCATCCTCAGGGCCTAGCATCATAGTATTGCTAAGCTCAAGTAAAGACAAATTGTCCTGGCTGTTATTGTGTTTTCATGGTTTAGTCCAGTCATCTGGGTTTAGTATGATTGTGATTCTAGGTGCTAATTTCTAGTATTTGTTGGGTTGGTGTTTTTTCCTTGATTTCTGAGGCTTTCTCTATAGCTTCGGAGAGTATGATAGCTCCACATTGCCTGATATATAATCTTCTGGGATTATAGGATAGTATATATTTTTGGTTATTGGCAACTGACAGGAATTGGGATAGTCTAATGGTGTCCACAGGAGGGAGGAATGTAGGGTTTTTCTACCAGGAGCTGCTTAGTCTCCTAGGAATCTTGACAGAGGCTGAGGGGAGCCCACAAGACTTCTGCTCAGGGCTGGGATGAGACTAGTGATTGGATTTGGAGAAGAGGAGGGACAGCAGGTGTTTCAATCTCTTCTTGCTTTGTTGACATACCTATCTCTTTGGCACACCTTGCTGGTGATTTCCATGGAATGTCTGCTATAGTTGGTGGCTGGAAAAATATGATGAGTGGTGAGGAAGTTGGAGAAGATTTTTGTTGTCCTTAGGAGATGAGGAACAGAGAGGAGAAGGAAGCCACAGACAGGGGTCTGCTATAGAGTAAGGAGTGAAACAGGAGGATCATATTTGGAGGAGAGGAGGGAGAGTTGAAGATCTGTAGTTAGGTTACCTGCTTCCCTGACTATAGAAGATTCACAAGATTTCTGAAGAATTTCAGAAAGACGGTACTTTGGTATGTTGCTGCAAAAAGCTATAGTTTTCCTACTTAAAAATACCACATTATATAAAATGGTATTTATACAGATTCTACATTTAACACCATGCAAAATAGTCCCCTCAGAGCAATGATTTTCTTGAGAAGTTGCAGAGAGCAGTCCTCAGGACTGATGAACTGCTGTAATCATTTTCCTTTTCTGCCTTGTGACTCCTGCTGCTCCGTTTTTAAGAATTCATTTAGTTTCACATTAACCAGTGTCCATTTTAGTACAAGATGAGAATAACATTCTTTTGCCACATCATCAACTTTTAAAGGATCCATCTTCACTAATAAAACAAAGTGGAGGTTTGTGTCAATTAGCTAAATAATTGGAGCAAAGACTGAAATTTTATGTGTGCTTCCCCCCACCCCCTGCCCAGCATCAGAAGGTATAATTGACAAATAAAATGGGATTCAGGGTGCCTAATTTCCTGTGTTGATATACCTGTGCATTGTTGAAATGATTACCACCATCAAGCTAATTAATGTGTCTATCAGCTGGGCTGCAGTGTTACAGTGGAGCTGTCACCATGGGGATCATGGCATTCTGAAAGCTCATTTCCATTTCTCTTTGCAGTCTTTCAATGGTCAGGGGACCTTCTTTGAATGAATTTGGGGAGAATGTTGCTATAATAGTTACAAAGTTAATCTTGTGCACTCAATAAATTTAAGGTGGCTCTCTTATTTAATATTCAACAAGCAAATAAAAACTGTAATGATGATATCTGAAGTTAACTCACTCCTAGCCACACTCAATGACAAATGTACTTACATTCTTTTATCTCTCCTCCTTAGCATTTGGAACCTTCCTTAAACTGTCTTAACATGCATTTGACTGTGGTTATAGTTTAGTACCCTGTGCTATCTTTTATTTATCCCTGCCCCTTTTGTAGTTTTGAATTTCTTTGTTTATAGGGTTAAAAATATGCTATAGTCACACCATTTGAGTAATGGTTGTGGAATGAATTGTGGTAACAGTCAAAAGATTTATAAATTTATTTTTTCATTTCCTAAAGACATTAAAATCCTTAAGAAATAGTTTTAAAGTGGACCTCTATCTCTTGAAATGAATAACAGGACCTTTCCCTATAAAATTCTTCATGAGAAATTTTAGCCTTTACAAATTGAATCTGAAGTTCTCAGAATTCATGCACCCCTGTTCTAAAATTATGTCTGAAGTGAAAAATACCTAAAATTGTAGATAACCAGATGCTAAATGGTCTTTTCTTGGTATGTCACGAGCTTGACATCTATCCTGTGATTGTCTCAATTATAATATTTAGTAGTGCCCAATTTCTTAAATACGAATAAAAATGAGAAACAATAACATGCAGGCTACTTTCAATAAATAGACATGTCATCCCTGATTTAAGAATAGTAATTGGGTGTAGCACATTAACTCAGTAGCCTAGAGCAATTTTATAATAATCTTCTAAGAGCTTAAGGAAAAAAATCAACATTTTATTACTTTTAACACACTGCAGTCACTGCTTTTCTCAGTTCATTTTAGTGAACCGCCAATAACTTCACTCCATTAAATGCTGAATCTAATTAGCTCCAGGTCACAATTTATATGATTTCTAAGTTGTGTGCTATTTTTAATGTCTAGCAAATACTACCTGAGGCAATATAATTACATGTAATCTATAGTCTCTCACGGACGATCACTTTTTATTCTTGGGATAGCACACTTGCCAAACTGCTGCTTCAGATTGTTCTCTGGACCCTTTGGTTTTGTTATGTGGAGACATAGTACATTGCTCCTAATACTAGAGAGAAAAATGGGACGTCCTGTCAAAAGTGACAATTCCTGCTATAGTGACAGGTGACTCCATGCAAAGCCCCTTTAAGAGCAGCACTGTGCACCCGTAGGTGCTATATCTCAAGGAAGCTTGTCTGTGGCTTTCCTGGAGGCTTTAAAATGAAAAAAAGAAATTATTTGAGAAATTATACATATAAACTGTAATATGGGTCTCCCCAAAATGATACAGCTCTCCAACTCTACTGTGGCAAAAGGCTGTTTGTCTTCTATATCAAAACAGGGTGGGGCAAGATCCATGTTGGGAGTTTGGGGAATCTGATACCCTTTAGTTTTACAGCTAAATAGACAAAATTTTGTTCTTTGACTCTTTATATCTTTGTAAATAAAATGCTAGATTATTAATGTTGAAGACTCTATATTCTGATTTATTAGAATTTGTGCCTCTGAATATAGACTGAGACAAAATTCACCTTGGGTGAACTTAGTTCCCTGTAAGAGTTATTGCCTATCCATGCCTTTCACCATCAGGTAAAACATTTGAAAATATTAACCTGGCAGATCATTAGTTATGACTAGTGCCTCAAAATGCTAAGACTGTAGTCAAATAGCATCTGAAAAAAACTCATTTTGAGATTTTCTTGCTTTCTGTACCTTGTCTGTCTGCACTGTCTCCTAATGTGTAAGTAAGTTGATGGATTTGTGCATTGTCTTTAGCTCATACAATTACTTCTAGAACAGAACATGCCGCTCATGTCTGTGATACTGATCCTTGGTCACTCCGATTTAGAGTAGAGCATCTTACGTTTGCTTGGAAGGGAGAGCTTCCCTTTGTATTCACACCTCATGTATACTTGTTGTAGGGTAAACTTAGCTAATTCAGAAACAGTGAAAGGTCCAAGGATGTTTATAACATGTAATTCCTAGGATAAAGCCTGTAATTTATACCTGAGCAGTATTTGGTTACCCTCTAAATTGCATTTCAGTGCTGTAGTAGAGGCGTGTAGCTGAGATCATGTTTAATCAACAGGATTCTGTGGCAGGCTACTGAAAAGTATGACTTTAAACATCTACAATGCAGACAGTGAAGCAGGGCTGTTTGGTAAGAGATTAGCCTGCCAGTGCAGACTTCAGAACAAAGGGTGTAGTGTTGATCAGCAGAGATAAGCTTTGACTGTGTGCACCCTTTTAATGTTTTCAAAGGAATTTTATAAAATGAATCTGAACACATGAAATTTCTAAGTCAGGTGAAGCAATATATCCAGAACTTCAAACTAAAATCCAAAGCAGCCAAATACAAATAAATAAAATCCTATTAGAATAAAATTTCAACTTATTACCTAAGCAATTAAAATGTTGTAGAGATATGTGTTTTGGGGGGATTTTGTTTGTTTGTTTTGATAATATTTTTCTGGGTAGCCCATGCTGGTCTGCAACTCCATTAATGGAGCCTAAGTTTATCTCTAATTTCTGATATCCTAGACCCTTACTAGTACTGAAATTGAGGACCTTTGTCATCAAAGTCAGCTTAAACATATTTTAAAATAATATGTACACACATGCTAGAAAACTTGAACAATAATAAGAAATACACTTAAAAAAATAAAAGCAAATATTGATATTCACTTGCCTATGACTAAGAATCAATTTTTTTTCTGGATGAACTGCCAGTTTAATGAATCAATATAAATAACCCAATACTACAAAAACATGCTGTGATCCAATAATATTTAGTTTAAAACTGGCAGAAGCAACAAAGTAATATAACTTAAAGAAACAAGCAAACAAACAATGTATATTGGGGTACTTTTCAGAAGAATATGTATGGCACAGGTACTGATTATACACTAATTTCCCCCTCTGTTCCTGTCTCTAATCTACTTGATTCTCCTGAATTTCAGTGTTATTGGCAATAGGGTACTTCCTGGAGTGAAGTCCCACTCACACAGGAAGGTGAAGTGACAGCTGGAGAAAGAGAGGAGCCACTAACAGACTGTAACACCTGACATGTGAGGCAGAGGGTTTGGAAGCAGCAGCTCTCTGAGAATGAAGGTGGCAGTGATTATGAGGGTCCCAGAGAGACAGTAACAGTTACAGAACTGAGGGGAAGAGGGAGAAACAGGGCTGGCCAACATGGCAGTACAGATCTAAGACAGGACTAGGTCAGAAGCCAGAAGCCACCCACCACAGAGTGAACTTGGATATCCTGGCTGTCCCAGACTAAAAGTCACAGTTAGAAAACCTGAGAGCAGCCCCCATAGTGAAGTTAAGTTAGAGGTTAACTTCAAAGATAGACTGTAATGTGGAAGTGCAACCCAAATAAGACATTTCCTTTCTTAGATTGGCTTTTGTGAGTGTTTAATCACAGCAATCAAAAGGAAACCAGGACACAGACCCAAGGTGAGGATAATTCAAGGAGAAGACAGACTTCAGACATTTTCACAGGTTCAAGCAAACACTACCCACCTCCTTCCTATATACACTAATGGCCCAGAAGGGAAGAGATACTGTTTTGACTTGTTTTGTTTGTTTTGTTTCCATAGTTCCTGTAAGGCTGCTGTTGTTTAAGACAATTAGACTTGAGTTCAATGAGCTCAGACGGCTGATCCATAGCCCCTCTGAACTGGGTGGCAGGTAGAGAGCAAGGCCAAGCTGGACAGGGTGACATAAGCCATCACATCTTGCCAAGTTGTTTGCATGGGATGCTGTGTAAATGAAATACACTGACAGAAATAATGTGCAAAAAATGAGAGGCCATGCAAAAATAAGGGAGAGCAAAGTAAAATAAAAAAAAAAATCTAATTTCTCAACTGACATATTGGAGGGGTGCCTAGAAAACTGAGACCCAGTCTCTGATCTTGAAATGGAAGCTAAGGAGAGTGCATGAAGACCAAGACCTCTACTAGGGTATGTAGGAATCATGGCTGAAGAGGAAATTGATGACATGGGCTTTGTTAAAGGAACAAAAATGACGTTATTTTAAAAAGAGTAAAGAATGTTAGAAGAACTAACTGGGGAAATGAGGGATGCCAGTGTCCTGAGAGTGAGACTCTCTTCTGCTTGCCAGCTCCCTCGTATGCCTTAACAGAAAGGGGAAATCCCTTCAGTGGGGGGTGTGGATTTCTTACAGTTTAATAAGAGAGAGAGAGAGAGAGAGAGAGAGAGAGAGAGAGAGAGAGAGAGAGAGGTAGAGACAGAGAGAGACTGGCCTTTGAACAACTAAAAACACTAATTTAGATTTTTTATTTTCAAATCTATAAAGTAGAATGCTGAAAACTGCTAAATAAAAAGGCCTACAGCTAGAGTTCCCACAGAATAATTTGCAAGGAATAAAACAATGAAAACTATGAAAGCATTTGGAAAAAAATGTGTCATCTATATACATTTTCTAGAGAAAATATTAATGTTAAGAGTTGAGCATACATTGGGCCAGCCAGACTGTACAAATAAAGATTAATCCCTCAGCATGTGAAAGGGAGGGATACATACACCCTCTTCACTCTCTTTTTATATTTAGGGCAAAACTAAAAAAATATACAAAGAATGTGCAGTATCTGCTTTGGTTTTAGTTACAAGGAACCTTGGAACAAGAGGTTATAACATAATGGTGCCATATCTTGCAGGTGTTAAACCAGCCCAGAATTTATAAATGTTCACATGTACTTGGCTTCTAATTTGGATTGCCTGCAAACATTTTGTAAGTAAACATTCCTATTTTTTTTCTTCATGTCTACTACTTTGCAATTTTAACTTAGGTTTTTATCCAAGTTCAATAAGGTCATTTTATTGACTGAATAGATAGGTTGGGCTCCTGTCACAAATCGTACAAAATTAACAATGGGGAAAACTTTAAATACAAACCACTCAGAACTCAAAATGAATGTAAGAAGGGAAACAAACCCAGAACCAGTCTTTTGGGCTTTCTTTGTGCTGTTTAGTGTATTACAATTCTTAGAATTACTCACAGACACGTTCTATTAACTATTGCTTTGTACCAAAACTACTGCTATATCGTGGTTTTTTTCCCCAAATTTTAGTATGCAAAAATATTAGTCCTTTTAAAACTTTCCTCATAGTTAAATTATTATGGCAAATCATTGTCTGGTGACTACTAATCACCACTCTTAAAATGCAGTTATCCAATTATTAATACTCAAATATTTGAAATATTAAAAGAACTACTTAAGATGCTTTAGTAGATGTGTATCTGTCCATCCAAATATCATCCATTAAATTAAAACGGATTTAAAATTATTAACTAACACCAAATATTATTAAAATGAAATGAAATATAAGCATAATTTTAAAAAGTTCTATGCCCTCAAGAGTTAAGGATAATTCTGTCTGAACAATATTAGCAGAGAGAGACCATGACTACCATCCTTCCCCACACTGTAAACTGAGTGATAAAAATCTTATACATTTTAATGGACAAATCAAATAAAAGTAGGCAAAACATTAGCTGGTTATATGCTTACAAATTCTACTTCCCTGAGAAGCTGGAAAGGCCTCAGGAATTGAAAGGAAAAAATATTCCACCACTACCTTCAATTTTGTAGTAGTGTTTTTAAAGTCAGTTTTCCATACAATATTAAAATTGGAATCCAAAGTGGTCTATAGACACAAAGAACTTATAAATACATATAGCTTCTGTGAAACAGAGAAGCAAGTGGTATTTTCAAATTAAACTTTATGTATGTGGGTTATAAATGAAGTAATGTAAATATTCTGCTCTGATTTGCATCCATTTAGAAATCAGAGCTGGAATCTCATAAATTTCATATTAAATGATACATAAATATCATAGGTTAAAGGGCAAATTTTCAATGCAGTGTTACGCTCCCAAAGAGAATTACCGAAGCTAGTAAAGTGAACACACTTAATGCCCCCAGTATTATAGACACATAATCTGTAGATATTTAAAGTAGACTCTAAAACGCTCATGATATTTTCTGTGGAATATGTAAACAAGTTTCTAAATTTGGAAGCAATATTGTCTTCACCTAATTTTCTTGCAAATTTTGAACAGGTCTCCAGAGTTGAGGTGCCAAGAATCTCCTGAAGTGAGGTGCCAATCATCCTTGGAGCTGTTCAAGTTAGAGAATGTCGACCATTTCCTGTGTTCTTTTCTGCAACTGGATTTATGTCAGAGAAGCAATAGTTAGGATTCAGAAAAGGTGACACTAGGTGCTAATACATACAACAGGAGACAAAATTGCATTTCTCATACAGTTTGTCTATGACTCTCATCCAAAGTGTCTGATAAAACTCCTTCAAAATCAGGCATGACCCTCATGGGATGCAACCTGAAAGGGCACAGCAACAAGTGGCTTTACTGTGGCCTGTCCCATGTCACTCCTACTCTGCCAAATCACAGCTATCATCTCCAGAATACATTTGGATGACCTGGACTTATTATGGAAACAATGGAAGTCCATATTATAGATTGCAAATGGCCCTATTGCTTATGAAATTTTATTATCACTTTGATGCAATCCTCTCTTTCCTTGTTCATTTCTCTTTCATTTCCACATTTGTTTTCAAAGGCTGTTCACTATTCACCCCCACTTCTTTCTCTCTATGATGCATTTCTCAGACTCAGGTGGAAGAGGAAGACTGGTGTCCTCTTTGGGGGTGATGGAATTGTGCTACTTTTCTTCTGTAAGTCTCACCCTTTCACATCCTTCATTGTGCCTTGCTTCTTGGCAGAGTTATTTAGGAGAGCCTTTGAGTTCATCATAATGCTATCCTCAGGGCCCTTATCTTCTGTCTTAAGGTGATGCTATTTCATAAAGAATTTCATTCAATTCTTCAGTTACAAAACCATTTTTAAATGGGGTTCAGACCTTTTTTTTAAAGTTGAATTCAATTCTATAATACAGAAAGTTACTTTCATTTTTATAAAGTGTGGAGAGTAAGTCTCACTGGAAAAAAATCCTCTCATTTGGTTTAAGACAGATGAATAATAAAGAGAGGAAAAGATAACTGGATTGTTAAAATTTGACTGCAAGGAGAAGATAATTTAAACTCAAGAGCTGTCAGCACAGAATAGAAGGGGGATGATAAAGTGCAGATCAGAGATACTCAAGGCAAGTGAGAGCTCTGAATGAACATCTAATAATACTGAACAACCCGTGGACATTTTGAAAATGTTAAGAGGGCAGTCACTAAGAGCATCTTTCCCTCTAGTTTGTGTTGTACTCAGTCCTGATGTGTTATAGTAATTTAAGTGTGTGTGTGTGCGTGTGTGTGTGTGTGTGTGTGTGTGTGTGTTTGTGTGTGTATGTGTGTAGGTATATGTGTGAAAATGAGCATACACACCTGTACACATGCATTCAAAGGGTCAGGAATATCTCCTTTATATCCTGCTCATGAGTGACTTTCTTTATCACTTTCATCTTTAGACAGGGTCTCTCATAGACTCAAAGCTCACCAAGTAGGCTTGGATGCTTGACCAGTGAGCCACCAAGAATCTGCACTCACATCCTCATCACTGGTGTCCCAACTGTGTCCCCTCCTACATGCCTACTTTTTGCTCTGGTTCTAGGGACTGACCACAGGTTTTCATGTTCAAGGCAAGAGGGAACCATGAAATGACAGCCTTTGGAGTCAGATAGAAGAATACAAATGGGTTTCTTTCAGGGGCTTTCTCTGGCAGAGGTTTTGATAAAACAAAACAAAACAAAACAAAACAAAACAAAACAAAACAACAACAACAAAAACACCTTGGGGCATCTTGCTCACTCAGAACAATGCAAGTCAGGAACTCCTTTGTGGGTGAAATGGCCTGGGTATAACTCCTCCTGTTAGCGGGCTTCATCAACCCTTTGCTAGCTTTTGCAGGTAAGCAGGTTTCAAACCCTAGGAAGGCTTGTAGGCAGAGGCTACACTTGGAATTTATGAGACTGGTAAGATTTCAGGGGAGATGCCAAAAAGTAAAGAGCCCAGAAATAACGTTTCCTACAAGAAGTTGAGGGCATTCCATCCCAGAAGAGTATCTAATTGGAAACACCCAGAAAAGCCATAAGAAAGGCCTCCTGCTACAGAACACCCTGGATACTGCATAATCAGCCACAAGAGTTTGTTTTTTTACTACTGGTTACTGTTTTGCATTGAGCCAATTTATATTCTGTCATTCATTCTCTTTGGGATGAGAATACCCTGTATCTGTCCGTATAACTTGTTTTTCTTTTCTTGTTTGCTTTTTTTTCTCTATTTATTAGATATTTTCTTCATTTACATTTCAAGTGTTATCCAAAAATTTCCCCATACCCTCCCCCATCCCTGCCCTGCTCCCCTACCTATCCCCTCCCACATAATGGCCCTGGCGTTCTCCTGTACTGGGGCATATAAAGCCAGCAAGATAATGCTGAAAGGGCCCTGATATAGCTGTCTCGTGGAAGGCTATACCAGTGCCTGGCAAACACGGAAGTGGATGCTCACAGTCAGCTATTAGTTGGAACACAGGACTCCCAAGGAAGGATCTAGAGAAAGTACCCAAGGAGCTGAAGGGGTCTTCAACCCTATAGGTGGAAGAATAACATGAACTAACTAGTTCCCCTGTGCTCATGTCTCTAGCTGCATATATGGAAGAGGATGGCCTAGTTGGCCATCATTGGGAGGAGAGGCCCCTTGGTCATACAGACTTTGTTTGCTTTGTCTTATGAAGCCTCCCAAGTGAATTTTCCTTTTCTCAGAGAAGACTTTGGATTTGGACATTTGGGCAACTGTTCGAACAGTTATTATAGTGGAGATATATGGAGATGGTTGGAGCCCCGAATTTTTTTTTTTTTTTTTGTGAGATGTATATATACAGGGTTTAATTTGAATCTTGTTTCTCCAAAAACATATATGGGAAAAGCTTTGGTATAAAGCAAGGGTGTTGGAAAGTGGCAGACACTTATGGCAGGGCCTAAAGAAAGATTTTCATATTATTGAATAAAAGGAGGTGGTCTCTGTTTCTGACTTATTGAAGCATGCAAATGCTTAAAATATCAAAATAAGTTTGTGTTTTTAGAGTATCCATGATTTATTATAATATAAAATTTACTTTTTGGAGCTTCTGAAGTTGGCTTGCTAACCCACAATTAAAGACTTGGTGTTCTGAGAAAGCCTATAACTTTCTCAACTATCTTACCAGTGTGGAAATCATTATTATTCTGAGCTCATTAAAAATTGGTGAACATTTCTCGTTTTTTGACACATTTTGAAATATTTCAAGTGCATTTGGAAATAGGAATTCTTTAGAAATTAGATAAAATCTCATCACAGTCCATTAGTTTTTGTTGCTTTATCCACCAGAATATCATTAATAACCTTCAAAAATCATCATGGTTTTTACTTTTTAAAATGTCAATTTGTCAACTTATATTTTTCTGGATAATTTCATTTTCTTCCATGTTTCATATCTGTTCCCATGGAATAGTAAGCAGAAATTCTACATGGAGTAGTTTATCAAGTCTTCGCATTTATTTAAAACTTCTTTGTCATTCTGAAAACTTCTTTCAAGATTGGCCTGTGTCTCTGTTTATGCCAAAAAATAAGAGTGACCCATAATCTTGGTGTTTCAAACATGAGCAAATCTATTTTAAGAAACATTGACCAAAATACATATGCTGCAACTATGATGAGAAACAGATTTACACACATTTTTCAAAAATTTCAGATAATATATTACAGATTTCCATATTTCTGTGTGTGTGTGTGTGTGTGTGTGTGTGTGTGTGTGTGTGTGTGTGTGGTGGTGAGGCTTAAGAGAGGAGGTGTACATACAAGTCAGAAGTCAACTTAAGGAACTCAATTCTTTCCTTCCACCATGTCTTAGTCAGGGTTTCTATTCCTGCACAAACATCATGACCAAGAAGCAAATTGGGGAGGAAAGGGTTTATTCGGCTTACATTTCCATCATCAAAGGAAGTCAGGACTGGAACTCAAGCAGGAGCTGATGCAGAAGCCATGGAGGGATGTTCTTTACTGGCTTGCTTCCCTTGGCTTGCTCAGCCTGCTCTCTTATGGAACCCAAGACTGCCAGCCCAGAGATGGTCCCACCCACAAGGGGCCCTTGATCACTAATTGAGAAAATGCCTCACAGCTAGATCTCATGGAGGCATTTGCCCAACTGAAACTCCTTTTTCTGTGATAATTCCAGCTGTGTCAAGTTGACACAAACCTAGCCAGTACAATTGACCCCTTGTCAACTTGACACACAAATACNCCTTGGCTTGCTCAGCCTGCTCTCTTATAGAACCCAAGACTGCCAGCCCAGAGATGGTCCCACCCACAAGGGGCCCTTGATCACTAATTGAGAAAATGCCTCACAGCTAGATCTCATGGAGGCATTTGCCCAACTGAAACTCCTTTTTCTGTGATAATTCCAGCTGTGTCAAGTTGACACAAACCTAGCCAGTACACACCACATGAGGGCCATGGATCAAAATGAGGTCCTTATGCTTGGTTGGTGACAAGTGCCTTTGCTCATTGAACCATACCACTGGCTTACCTAGTACTAAATGAAGGAGAAGGATGGGATAAGAGATGGAGCCTTTGGATGCCTACATGTTTATGTCTTGAGTATATGTCTCTCCTAAAGGGATACATGTCCTTTAAAAATAGCCTGTGTGAGATATTCTGCCCCTCCCACCACATGACAGTGAAAAGTTACCATATATCTTGACCAAGATAGATATTTCTCATCAAAGAATGTCTTTATTAATGAATTGGCGCTGATTTCCTATCCTGTAAAGTCATGAAAAGCAGACTTTTACTATTTATCATCTACTTGATATATAGAATATGGATTAGAGTAGAGGACAGGGTTACTAACCTACAGTCAAAATTTCTGACCCAGAATTGTTCATGTCTAAAAGAACTGCAGGGACAATGTTGGACAAGAGACTAAAGGAAAGGCAGTCAAATGACTGGCACAACTTGGTATCCATCTCATAGAGGAGGGGGACACCAATGCCTGACACTATTACTGATGTTATGATGTGCTTATAGACAGGAACTTAGCATGGCAGTCCTCTGAGATGTTCTACCAGCAGCTGACTGAGACAGATCCAGATACTTACAAGCAGTCATTGGACTGAAGTTGAGGATCCCTATGGTTGAATTAGAGGAAGGATAAAAGAAGCTGAAGTGGGGAGTGACCCCATAGGAGAACCAGAATTCTCAACTAACCTGGACCCCAGGGAGCACCCAGAGCTTGAGCCACCAACCAGGCAGCATCCACAGGCTGGTCCAAAGACCCTGGCACATATACAGCAGAGGAAGGCCTGATATGACCTCAGTGAGAGAAGATGCACCTAATCCTTGAGACACTTGAGGACCCAGGGAAGAAAGTTATCTGGTGGGGGCGTGGATTATACTCCTGGAGGGCACAGGGGGGAAAAACAGGATGAGGAACAGTAGGGGTAGGGGCCTGGAGGAAGGCGATGACTGGAATGTAAATAAATGAAATAATAATTTAAAAAACGAAATGTAGATTAATTTTTCTTGTAACTTCTAAACATTTTTTGCTTTGTTTCCCTAGTTAAAATGTTTTTAAAAGAATGGAACTATGCACGCAAATCCTCTACAACCAAGCACAAAACTTTCAAACTCTATTTTATGACATCTAGCATATTTTATGGCCTCTACTGAGGAGTACATTTATTGCATGATTTGAAAAGTTATAGATAGGCAATATTCTAAGTTATCAACAAAGCCAGCCTTTAAAAAATATCATTTGTAAATGGATTTGTTGGAATTTGGCTCCACAATGCCACATTTTGATTGGTCGGGTTTTTTTTTTCCCCAGGAAAATGTACAAAATTGATGATCTGATATCAAATGGTCAGCCTTAAAAATAAATAATCAGTAACATTATACAGTCTGAGAAGATTATCTTTAGGAAAAAAATATGTGTATATGCATATATACATGTGACAATAATTAATAAAATAGTAAACCATAGTTGTCAAGGAGAATAAACAGGATGTTTGGAGGGTTTAGAGAAAGGAAATGGAAGACTGAAATGATGTAATTATAGTGCAATCACCAAAACAAAATAATTTAAGAAAGATATTGTTATATATATATATACAACATTGATTTTAGTATTTGTGTTTAAAAGTATTTAGCAGAATAACAGTATTTGATACAGCTCATTGCTTGCATAGAAAGTGCTTTGGCTATATCCTTCTACAATGCTATAGTTCCTCCTGTTCCCATCTATCACCTATTTAAAAGATACCATTGGTCTCACAAGTCTGCTTGGACCCTTCTAAGTCCATGAAGACTCATACTTCAGTCTCATTGTCTACAGGTGTAAATATTCAAGTCTGGAGAATTAACATGTTGGGATATGGATCATTAAAAAAAGAAACATCCTTGCTTTAACCTGTGAGGGTGCTCTTCCTTTTTGGTAAAAATCTCCCAGGCAGGAACATGACTTAAGTACTTTTTACATGTGGGAAATGGTCTTATGCAGAAATTTCTGATTTCCCCTCTAAATCCTTGTTGTACCCATATGACTTTGTATGTGCTCTCAGTCTGCTTTTATCAAAATCACTTTGAGAGATAGTTTTATTTCAGCATAATGAAAAACAAATTCTCAAAGAGCATTATTCTAGAATCCCCTTTTTCAAGGTAAGAGTCCCCTAAGGGTCTGAACACCTAAAGATCCATAAAGCAGAGAAACATGCAACATTCTAACTCAAAAGTGTCCCTGGATTGCTTTCAAAGTTCAAGGCAAAGGCCCTTCATGCAGCCGAACATTTCTAAAGGGAAATTAGTTTGTTGACAATAAACTAAAACATGTACTCTTCTATTAACATGTAAAATCCTATCCACCACTTAGGCCTGAGAAGTTGGAACATTTATTTTCTTCCCTCTATCTAACGAGAGAAAGAGAGAGAGAGAGAGAGAGAGAGAGAGAGAGAGAGAGAGAGAGAGAGAGAGAGAGAGAGAGAGAGAGAGAGAGAGAGAGAGAGAGAGAGAGAGAGAGAGAGAGA